>CM052316.1:23992475-24335353 GCA_028455605.1 Lasioglossum malachurum
CCTAACATTGACAATGTTGTAATTTGGTTCACATGGACACAACGAAGAAGTATACATATAATTGTAATTTTTCTTGTACATTGTATATGCTAGTATTCTGGCAAAAATGTTTGAAAGTGCGAATAGATTTCGTAAAAAAAATGTCAAACGGAGAAGTTATACGGTATAAGATATTTAGTTTCGAAATTTAACCAAAATGATGAAAAAAAAAGAAAGAAAAGAATAATGTACGGCACTGCCAGAAGAAATATATATAACGCTCCTTGAGTGTCCTGTATATTACATGACTTTATTACTTCTCGATGACTTAGTATTTGAGGATTTACCTCGCTACAATTTGCAATACCTCATGATAAATGAATTGTTAATATTATATTTCGTACATATAAATTTGCAACACTCGTTAAACGTGTTTCTAATATGATTTTCAACCAAGAACGCTTTAAATTATAGCACAAATATTAAAGAATGTCGAAATTATATTTGATCATCATAAAATGTAGACAATTGTTTAAGTATATTACGTTCCACCTTTGTAACAAGCATTGTTTATTTATACATACAGACATATTTTTCTTTTACTTTTGATAAACACTGTTGATTGGAAAAATGTTAATCGAAGGACAAATGATTAAAATTCTTACAAATTATCTAAAATCTTCTCCTACTGTTTATTATTCTTCCATCTATATTAATTTAATTAAGACAGCAAATAATTTCCACTTTTATTTATCGCACACTATTCCTTTTTTAATACTTTTAGAAAACATTTAAAATATGAAGAGGTATTCGCACTATAACGTAAGTTTGATAATAATGTAATGTTGATTCCAGTTATCGTAGAACTTTAATTGATCCATACAGAATTCTTCATATCAATAAAGCTAGTAAATAGTGGAGTAAACTCTCATTTAACGCACAAAACAGTAATTATTATTATTTCTTTAATAACACATTGAAACACTTCAAATGACATTATTCTGTGTTGTAGTTTATAGACATAAAATACCATAAACCTTTTATTTCAGAATTACAAATTTTCAAAGAAATCTAATACTACTTGTACGCTTTTATGCGTTTTGTAAGATTCGAAATACAATCGATCAAGTGAGTACTACTGCATATTCAAACAGAAAAACTGATTCTTAAAGCAGTACATACCAGTAAACTAAATAAGCTTTGCTTATGCACGTCTGTCTTGTTCATTAGTCACTATAACGCTGAATAATGACAATCTAAACAAGAAATATGAGCTATGCACTGCGAGGAACTATTGGCCTAACTTTTTTGTTTCATTGATATCAAGTATTGAGAGCAACATCCATACATAAATTTATTTTTATGTTTCCAGATGATGCTGTCAATATACTGATAACCAATAATAAATATTAAATATAACAATATCTTTATCGTAGGCCCATTACAGGGATGACAGATTAAATGTTCTTTGAGACGAGGAATTAATGAATGTGGTTCGATAAATTACCAAAGATTGCGTAGCCATAACTCTTTGATATACATTGGTAATTTGTCGTGCTTTAGAGCGATTGTTCTGGACAATAACGGTTAATGAGTCATATAACATCTAAGTTGACAACTGTCTTTATTCTTTTAAAAGTCATTTTATACACCTACGAATAAATGATGAATGGCTTCTGTACGTGATAATCTATACAAGAGCCACGGATGTGTACGATGTTATATATGTTATAACTAATGAATATACCAAAAAACTGTTAGTTATTAGAAGCAACTTTGTTTCATGTTAACCAGTGAATACGTGTACATTTGTTAGTTAGTATATTATAAGTATTAAGGTTTAATTGGCGTCATCGAGGATGTCCTGCGTATACACAATTAGCAAAGAAAAAATTGTCACGCAATCGTCCGAAATACAAACGAAATTATTAAAAATATTAGCGATTAATCTAGCACTTATAATTGTTATCTTTTACCAGTGCCAAAGATATAATAGAAGAAATTATATGTATATATACGTGTGAACGTATCAATATTTCCATTAACTGTTGAGACTGGTGCAAGATAAATAGGGAAATGAAAACTTTTACCAGATATGTACTCTTCTAATTTAAAAGTCTTCACTTATATTTTAGGCAAATGTACTTTCACGAGTACTCTTTGTAAATAATGTTTCTAGAGTACCGATTTGTCTATATCAGTATATCTGAATCAGTATTATGCAATTAGTATTTTCGTTTAGAGATAAATTTAACGAATTTCAACATCTCTACAGTTTTACGAAGGCTAGTAAAAATCTCTTAATTATTTACATTTCTAATTTTGATCTTCAAAATATGCCTACTAAGCAATTAGGTTTTCTTACTTTTTCCTTGGACAAAATACTGCACACTTATTCTTTATACGTAATACAGTATAGAACTCCTTTTCAATGAAAAAGGATGAAAAGATACCAAAATACTTATAACATCTAGTATATAAAAGATATACAAAAGAGAAATAATAGAGTACGAATGATACGATCAAAGAACTTACTCTTTATTCTTTGAATGTTGAAACGGGGACTAAAAAAAAGATAAACTGATTAAAATAAAGGAAATTACTCGAGCATATTTATATATTTAAATAATATTCAATGTCTCACCTGTTGAGGAAGTCTTAATTGTTTCATTGTTGGATGTCTCCAATCGTTATATCTCACCCAAGTGTATGGAGTGCTATGTATGTTTGATAATCCTGATTGTGCAACAGTATGCACTGCAAATTGTGGATTCACAGTTAATTGACCATGTTGTTGCAACAATTGCTGCTGTTGATATGAACAACTTGAATAATATGGTTCGTATTTGGTGGAACTTTCCACAGATGATATTGCCAAGGAATTTGCCACTGCCACTATAAAACAAATATATATACATATATAATATGAGATTCTTACACGAAATGTAAAGAAACAAATAAAAATCCAAATAAACCTTTAGCCTTCTGAATGTTCAGCAATGTATCGTAGTAATGTTTTTTAAATGTAGCGAATTCTGTACTAGGTGTAGTTTTTTGTAAAATATTCATATTATTTTGTTCTGTTTTGTTTACAGCTGATCTGAACACAAATAATTTTGTTACGTACATTTGTTAATTACCGATTAGATTAAATCTGTACGAATAATTTCAACAGTACTTGTATGGTAAATTTTCTACGCTATTGTCCTTTTTATCATATTCCATTGATTGCGAATCGTTGAAAGATATATTTACATTTTTCGGGGGCACTTGCAACTGAATTGATTTTGGATAAGTATTTGACAATCTTGAATATTTCTTGTCAATTAATTTTTTCATGTTTTCTGACGAATTTATATTTCTAGAGTTATTGGCATTGCTCATTGGAGAATTGAACTGATTTTTATTTTGTGGGTTCTTCCGAGTTACAAATTTCCAACATTTGGCTGTAAAAGGAATTGTACGCAAAAGCTCTATTTAAGGCGATATTGAAATTAATTTCGTATATGTAAACAATCAAACCTTCGTGTTCTGCACGTTTTAAGAAACTATCTAAGCTCGTTTCAAGCTTCTTATTAATAATGAAATCATCCAAAATGAAACTGTTCTCCGTTGATACCTACGATGTATTCATAATTACATAAAAATCATGATAGGCTATGAAATGGTGTCATAAATGTATTGTTTCATTTTATTTACTGTTGTGTCTACTTCTTCATTCCAACATACAACATCCATTTTATATATATCATCCAGAATTGCTTGTTGATTAGTTTTAAACTTTGGCTTGAAGGGTTTGCATGTGTTCGTATTCAAAATTCTGTTTTCATTTATACTGTTATTGTAGTTCTTAAAATCTTGGTCGTCATTGCGTAAAAATTCGCAACAATTAATTCCAGAGTTTAAAAACGACGAACTGCTACTCGGTACTTCTAAGTTTAAAATTTCTGTTTCATTTTGTGTATTTGAGATTATGTTAGCGTTACATTTCTTTTTTAAGTCGTTTTGTGCCTATAACGTAATTTTTAATATATGTCTAACGATTATCAATTGTACTAAAAATTTTACTATTTATTCTAAAAATGCAAATAGTGTTTACAGACCTGATGTAGTGTATGCGACACTTTGGCAATGTTCCATTTATTATGACCATTGGCTTTATCAACAGGTAACTGAAAACATTTATCGCTCGTCGAGCTGTAAAAATCTTCTTGATAACTGGTCGTAGTAATTTGGTAAGCATCTTTCTTATATAATAGTTGCGGTGCATGGATCCATTTAAGTTTTAAATTCGCCTGACGCTTCATCAGATCTTCTTGTTGATCGGTGTGCGATAGAAAGTTTTGTCTTATGTCAACAAAAGGCTCTACACAAGGAATATTATAATCTAATGTGTCGTACACGTAATTCACATTCCTTACATGACTGTGAATCATAGAGATTTCGTTAGGAGGGAATCCTCGAAATACTTCAGGTACTGAAGGTACGATCTAGACAAGTAGAAAGAATCAATGAGTACATTAAAATTTAACTGAGGAATGAGCGAAGCTATAAGTTTTTACATTTTCATCCAATTCAATATTCTGAGATGGTGAACTCATTAAAATGTTCTGATTTAAACGGACTCTTGACTTATCGGTGGCATCTTCTATGTTAAGCGTGTTCTTAGAAACAGTATTACTTCTTTAAAATGAAAGGTATTGTTACATATTACTATTAATCCACGTATAAGGGGGGGAGTATTCGAGAATAAAAATCTTACTTTTGGAACAGTCTGACATCATTAGCTATCTCAATAAATCCTGTCGTCTTATATATCACATCCTTGATTAATTCATTCGATGCACCTTTTGGCAATGGAACTGTAGAGATGATCTGTTGCCGTGTCTTACTATCAAAACTTTCAGACAGGAATAGAAGGGTGCTTAATATTTGTTCATACACAGCTATACCATCCTCGGGATGGTACATATTTAGTAACTGATTTATACGATTAATAACATTTCCATTCGTTAAATTGCGTTGTTGAGTGGTCTTTGATAATGACAAGTTTTCATATATAGAAACGTTTGTCGTAATATCCTTATTTTCCATAGCAACTAAAATAAAAAATCACCTCAAATTAATGTTCGTTCGAGTATCTATTTTTTTTTATGTTTCATTCAATATTATTTTTCAATGCAGCAAAAAAAAACTACGGAATGAATAAATAATCAACAAAGTTAATGTTAAACATGATCTATACAGGTAGGTAATAAGATAGTAAAATAATATGAATAATTAATGTATAACAGCATACTTAAAATTCGATGTTACTCACTGTCAACAGCCTTCTTTATTTTCATTTTCATATAGATCCTCTTTTTAAGATATGACAGCTTCGTCTACAAATGCCGATGTATATTCGTCAATACAATTAATTGGTAGTTGCTAAATAATGAAAACAGCTGCTATAATGTATTATTGTCGATAAGCGAATAACGCATTTCTCGCAAGTTCGTTTGAAAGTCGATTAAAATCGGATTACAAATTGGATTATGAAATTATCCTGTTTTTATGTTTAATAGATGCGAAATAATAATGAAATGGATTAATAATAAAAGAATATCGACATTAATATTTCCCGAACCGAAATGTAAGCTATGGATATAAGATGATCGGATAGTATAATAATAAAATAATTAAAAATATGTTAATAAAACAGATTAAAACTTTTATAACGATAGAAAACAACTTAAATGAACGGATCGAACTCATTACATCTTTCTATTATTAGTATATTCTTTGACACTGAAGAACTAAATTTAAATACTTTAATTAGGAATTTGTAATGTCGCTATTAACACGCGGCAGTATGAATAAGAAGGAAATTGCTTTTCTAAGCAGTACAGAGAAAGCATACTGTCTAATTATTAAAACATAAGTGCACCTTCTGTATATGATGGATTATTTAAATGAGAGTATTAGTCCCATGCCAATAATCCTAGAAGCTTTGCAAGTATTACTGTCTGGTCGCTGCTATAAAAGCAGAAGCAGAACAGAGTCCAGCAATTGGTGCACAATGTTTCTAGTGAAAAGTATCCCGTTATTTTCTTGTTTACTAGTTTTAACAGCTGCGGCAGCTGTTAAAACTCCTGCCGGAGCACCATGGGCAAGCTATGCTTCAAAACCTGGTAATATATAAATACCATAAATCTTCAAATATTTCTCATTTTTTAATGTTTTGTACAGATACATATAAGTAGATCTCAATGTCTAAGGGTATATCACATATTTTCAGTTTACTCGAGAGCTCTTGGACCACCACCATCGACACTGGACACCATAACAGTGCCATACATGCCGAAATCGCCGCTTTTCCCAAAATTCGTTGATCCTAAAATGATGATTTCTAAAAAGACTGACATGCTGAGCAATTTGTTTGGAGGTATGGGGCCGGCTTACCCTATGGGACCTGCCTATCCTATGGCACCTTTCAAGCCCTTTATGCCGTATGCAGATAGTGCACCAACTTTGTACAGTGCCGGTAACGAAGCATCATTGGACACTCTGGATAAAAGCAAAATGGAAGCTAATGTTCCATATAAACGTGGAATTTTCGGACCATTCATGCCTCCTAAACCGTTCGGGCCAATGGGTCCTAAGTTTGGTCCAATGAGTCCTATGGCCCAGTACTCTGAATTCAATACTATACCTGATTATAGCATGAAAGACTTCTCCCGCAAAAGAAGAAGCATCGATGAGTCTCCTTTAACGAAACTTCGGTCGATTATGGACGCAGGAAAGCCAAGCACAAAAGACTTAGGACCTCCGCCTCCGTATCCTACTCTTGCTCCGATTTCTGAAGAATCAGAAGACGACATCAGTTTGTTGCTTCAGAAAGCAGCAGCAAGCGGAGCGGCACCAACAGAATATTTGCCTGGGATGTTTGGACCTTTCAGTCCGTTCGCACCGATGATGGATCCGTCTATGTTCATGGCAAAGAAATCAACTTTCCTAGACACATTGTTTAAGAATCTTGCTACCAGTACCCCGGCACCAGCCTTTGCTACAGAAGCAACCACAGCGAAAAGCACCATTGTACCGCCTTCTTTCTGGTATCCATCATCGATAGTACCTAGTCCTACCGAATACAGCAGCAAGGTGGAAGATTTCTTGAGCAAGTTATTTGACAGCTTGAAACTTAACAAGACCGCAGCGGCAAGCGACAGTGATAGTGCAAGTACGAAAAGTGAATTCATGAGATCCGCCAAACTCGACGAAGAAGACGTACAAGCAAAAGTTGCGAGATCTATCGATGATCTATCATCCATTAACGCAGCAAAAGACTCTATTGTCGATAGCATAGTGTCCGAGATGGGTGATTTGAAGAGTAACATGGTAACGACGATGAACGATCTAGTTGCATATGAAAAATCCACGTCAACGACCGCAGCGAAGAAACCTTTCAAACCATTTGCACCAGGTGCGTGGCCAGGAATGAAGCCGCCTGTTGATGGAACACTTCCTTTTCAACAAAAAATGGCAACGCTAAGTCAAGTTTTTGACATGTTGTCGGAATTACAAAAGAATATTACTTTATCCGTTCAAAATGCGATAAACGCAAAAATGGCTTCTAGCGGTGCCTCTAATCCAGCGTTAGTTAACAATGCTATGCCTGGTATGCCTATGAATTTGGGTCTTCTAGACGCTCTTAAAAGTAAATTGAGCCCACTTGATTATGATATGCCCAACGCTTATGCGGTACCATCTGATAAATTCGGCGCAAACATGGCTCGAACATTGCAAACGACTCCAGGATCATTTTGGGTGACTTATCCTGAAGAGAAAAGAGAAATTAGCAGTGATGCGAAGCCTGTGGATAACGAAGATAGTAGTACCGTCCGTAAGGAAACCCGTGGAGTTAAAATGCAGATGCATCAAGGATATCAGAGTATGCCAGCAGGTTCTGTAGAGTCTGTACAGGCCGGAGGAGGATCTGTGCCTGGTCACCAGGGCGGAGGAATTAAACTTTTTGTAAGTTTTGAAATACAAGTACATATAAATTAGACATAATGTCATAATGTTAATTCATGATTTAAACCATTAGATTAACACTAGATTTATAGGAACATATTTCACGAAGATGCATTCATGCACTTAACAAACTTATTTCTTTGGGTATATAATAGTATATATTAAAAAATTGGCTAAAAATTTGGATAGACATATTCTCGTTATTTTTATAGAGTAACGTAAGATAGTCACTTTTAATGCTCTGTAAGCTTAGTGTTAGAGATCAACATAAGATTTAGAATTTCATATAGAAGAATCGAAGAAAATAATTTTATGCAACATGATGTGGCATCATTTGTTTCCAGATACAAATGCCTGTATTGCCTAATACGCAAGTGCCAGACTATCAAAATAATAATTACGAAAACTAGGTACGTGTACTTTACGAAATTTGAATACCATGAGCATGTTCATTTGACGCAGGACACCAGCGATTACGAGGACCTCACCAATTGGAGTAGCTGGATGGAATATTTGAAGAACAACTATCAAGGACGCAAACACCATAATCACCACTAGACGCTATCGTTCCAGCAGGAATGCATCCGTTACTTGTAATTACCAACTTTTATCTTTAAATTGGCCACATTCATATACAATACATAACGTGTATGCTTGATAATTTCGTTCAATAAAGTATGATTTGCAAAATATATGAACTACACAAGCACGTATCGGCGGAAGGCAGTACTTGCTTGCAAATCTTCCTAATTTACAATGCACAAAAAGAGACGGACCTGGAAGATATACAATGTCTTTTTATTCAATTTTCTATTAGACTTATAATACATGCTATATACAGTGTCGTGTGTAAACCGATAAAAAGAAATGTATACAATTATTTATCGAAATGCATCTAACGGTAACGAACTGAAAGTGGTGAAATAATACGTACATCAGACAAGCAGACATCAGCGCACATGGACGCAATCCTGCATCAAGTGCGTTGCTTTGTTTCTCTGCAATTAGCAATGCATTGCACGCAGGGTAGCGTTAGTGTGTTAGGAAGCACCAGACTTAATTACACGATTTGGTCTTTGAAGAAACAAAGGGGAATTTGTTTCGTTCTTCTGTGCTACAAATCTCAGCTCGTTAGTATTAGATACGCTAAATTGTCTTTTATGTAAAGTCATATAAAATTTTTGGGAAGTTTGGCAGTGTCGGTAAGTATTGACATTCGACATCTAATGTGTTTCTATCAAATAAAAGCTCCTGTTTCTAAAGTTAAGTGTGAAGAGCCACTGCGCGTATTTCTAACATTAAAGTTACTTTTTTCTCTCTTGAACTCTTTTCTCTCTCGTGATACTTTACTAGCGATTGTATTGTATTGTACACATTCAAAACTGGATCACACTATCATCTGTCTTTTATCACTCTGGATATAAACGGTACCATTTGCTGATCGATTCTGAACACCATGTAAAAGGACGCTAGTACGCTGCTTAACGTCACTAACAGTCCTAATCCCTCGAATATTAACTTTGGTGCGAAGATCTTCCAAACCATTAAATGGCGACAATGAATCGTTGCGGCAAGCATGCTGCCGAACGTCTATAATGTATATCAAGTTACAAAAACGTATTCATTAAATTTATCTTTCTATGTACTATTTCGTAATTCTCTTACTCGGATTCCGTGAAGTAGTGCATATTTTCCTGCGACCGAAAAAATCGCCATATGGAATACTGAGTGTTGCTCGAAAAGAAGCAGTTCTCCTCTTTTTAAATCATCCTCTGAAAATTTCGCTTTTACCAATTTCGGAAATACAAAATATAATGTAAACGGTACAATCACCAATAATGGTAATGTTGCACCTAATATAATATGTGATCCGAATGTATTTATTCCTGTAATGTTTAACATCGTTTATTGATCTTGGGGTCATTTTAACTACACTCTGCTACATACCTATTAAGATTGCTGGTAATAAGCTACCGTAGAAATGTCCACCCGTTCCTACAAAAGCAGCGTTCCAATGAATAGTAGGGAAAGATGACTGATGCCCAGTTCCATAAAAGAAGTAGTCGGCTATCAAGAACCAACATACTAGAGCAGAAGTAGGTACTTCAACAAGTTCAGCTGTTATTGAAGGAACAATGTTAAATAAGTAACAGTGCTAATCATATTTGAAAGTGTTTATACAACTCTGGTACTTACATATACTATTTGCATTTTGATGTCTTTCTATCGCAGACAAGCCCAAAACAGAGGCACAGGATACGAACATCAAAAATGTACTAGACGATAGTATATCTCCTAACAATAAAGAATATAATAGCATAAGAAATACGCTCAGCGAAACAAATGTGGCACTGTAGACAGTGCCTAAGCCATAAACAATTGGCGTTTCATCCGCATCTATCCTCTTACGGTATATCGACTCCTTTATCTTCTCGAACAATCGAGGTACTATATTCTCGTCATTGTATACATTGATCGATTCTTTCTTCTTTGGTGATAAAAATATACTGAGAGGACGATAGTAAAGAACAGAGATCGCAGCTAAGCTCAATGCATACACTATGTTAGGCAATGTACTGACTTGCCAAGATAGTACAAATTTTACTTTGACAAATTTCGGTAATCGTTGAAGGACCCAATAACAACCCATGCAAACACCGATTACAACAGGACAATATTGGCTTACTAAAACACTGGGAGAGAAACCGGTAAGATTGCCACAATTCTGTAACCACAGCCTCACTATTGTCACGTACAATGCAAGTACAATCAAAGTAACACCAAGTAACACACGTTCTAAACTGTTGGACGTTATGGAGCCTGATTTACCAGCTATAAAAAGTGAACACATGCGTTGTTGATGCTCCTCCCGACAACGCCAGAAATAATGGGACAGTCTTATAGAAATGCATGCTATTAAACCAACGACTATTATTACTAACTTTAAATTTGACTTTGTTTGTGACTTTACGAATGGTTTTGGTTTCCTTTCGGGACATTCATTGGAACTTTCTTTCTTTAAGTTAAATGTAAGTAGACAGAGAAGTGTAATAAGTAAAAAGGATAGTACATTATCTTCTTCTACGATATAACTATTAGAAAAAAGACAGCACACTGTTAAGACAAGGATCACTCTAGTAATATAAATAAATTTTTTAATTTTGTAATAATCGTACCAACGCATTGCAATCACATCCCAATTTTTGGCAATTAATACGACTAACAGTGCTATAGATGCTAGACCAGTAGCACAGAATGTAGTGTTTTTAAATTCGCTTAGAATGTTGAAGAAATACAAGAAGAAGATTACCAGTGCAGTAATTAAATTGACTAGGATAGAATATTGTAAATACGACGACTCAAATATCTCAGACATTCGACTTTCTGGAATACCTGTGATAAACAGGTAAAAGAAGAACAGGGTACAAAACATTAGAAGTAGGCCTTTCGACATTAGACCAGAATCAAATTGAACCCAAACTTCGGAACAAGTGTCTTTCAGCAGCTTTAAGTAACTTTTGCTATTCTGAATGAATAATTCAAATTCCTCCATGGTAGTTACGTGTTTCACCTGCTCCGATAGATGATTATACATGGTCTCTAAACTTTGGAATTGTTCTATAGAAAACAGATAACTGTCCGTAGAATATACGTCTATGTACTTTTTGGTTTGTGCAATATTTCTCCACATTGAATGCAACGAATACCACATATCGTCTTGTCCTTTTCTCATCGAGCTTGGTAACGAGTCAAGTATTGTGACACCTAAGTTAGAAAAAGGTATAGGTGTCCCGAGAATCGATGCCAACGTAGGGACAAGATCAATTTGATTCACAGTACTGTGAACTGAATTATAATCTTGTAGAGGGACCAACGAATAAACAAACATGGCAGCTTCGACTTCATTCAAACTCTCGCCTCCATGGTCTCCAGTCTCTGTCATTCCATGGTCGCCAACGACAAAAAGTATTGTATCTTCGTCCAAAGATTCAACGATTTCTTTAATTAGAGTATTAGTATCATTCAACTTTCTGGCCATCTCAGGATGATCAGCGCCGTGCTTATGTCCACAATGATCGATACCGAGAACATGTGCTATAAGTAGGGACCAATCTTTCTTCTTTAGTTCAAAGAATATACGGTACCTAACATCTTTATCCACGCTGTCCAGGTCCCAGACATTAAAGGACGGCGATGGAAATTGACGTTTGAATTTTCCAGGATATAACTTAGTCCACGTATCGTCTCCCATGAATATAATACCACTTTCTGCATTCTGATCAACGATGTTATCTTCGTCAATACTTTCGGAAGCAAAATTCGATCCGATATCGATGAACGTAGGCAAAGATCCAGTAGTGAGACCATTTAATCGTTGCATGGTTGTTGTCGGTGGATCTGCCATGAATTTATATAAACGAGATTTTGTCGGTTCGGATTCTAACAATTTCTGTATTATCGGCAGCTTGTTACGATAGTGTGTTGGAGCAGAGCTATTGTTATTGTACCAATGTACAAATTCATACTTTAACGCGTCAACGACTAGCAGCACAACACGTGCTTTTCTTTCCAGACAGTAAGTTGCTGCATCTTCTGGAGTTTGAAGAAGGTTTTCGATGTGACAGCCACCAGGATCCGTACAATATTTACATTCAGCGCGTTCCGGTCTGGAAACACGATTAAGTAGGAAGCCGCTTGTGAAAACGAGCAAGCCGGCTGCCATTAAATACGATATCCATCCTTGAAATATTAAATAATTCCATAGTTTGCTCATTTTTCTCGATGGTCCGTTCTATTTTCACGTAATTCAAAAAGAATGTAACATTAAAGGAAAATATCTTAACCTATCCTTTAATAGATGTTTGTTCTTCACCATTGTCACATGTTTATAGGAACTATTCAATCAATCTCATTTGAAAATAGTTTGAACAGTATAGTTACGAATACGAAACAATCAGTCAAGTATTCCTGTTTTCTCAAAATTGTGAAAAATATAACCTTAAATTCGTTGCAGAAATGCGAGAACGTAATTTTGTCACACAAATGGCGCTAAATTTGAAGCAGACCGGTGTCGCCAGTTAGGTGAATTATGTACCTCGTTAGTCATGTGTCAATATCGATTTACCATCATTCCGTAATTTAAAACAGTGTCACATGTTTACGATTACAGAATCAATAAATTAATATTTAATATCCTGAACGTACGCACAGATTAAATCTGAATGACTTCTGTCTTCTGACGATCAGTTTACACGAAATTGTTTACAAAATTTCACGTGATGGAAAATTCAAAATGAATACCGCAAGTACAGTATTTACGGGAAGGAAATTATTTTGACAAAGAGCAGTGAATGAAAACAATTGTAGCTGAATTGATTGCTGAAATTGTGTAATTTTCAATAATCGGAGAAATGATAAATTTAATTCAATGCTTCAAATATCTCAGTGCTTTCAATATCGTGAAATTAGCAAGTCAAGTAATAGAGAATGCAAACTCGAATTGTATTCTGGAGCATCTGTTTAAATGGAAATCTTTTGACGATGGCTTCATGGAGGCTAAGCGAACCGACAAACCAATATTCTTATTCGTTTACAAAATCGGATGTCCGGCGTGTGAAATATTGAAAGAGAAAGTTTCTAAATCTGTACGCCTGATGGACCTCAGCGAGCGGTACGTTTGATCGGTAATAAAGTACTGTACGGATATTACAGTTTTTGTTGGTAGATGTCACTATAGTGTCTCTTGGCGTTCAGTGTATTTATTTACATATATGTGCCATGTATTTTAATATACTTTCTATTCTGATATATAAACGTAGTAAAATTTTTAGGAACAAATACGTACAGTAAAAAAGAAAGAGGATTGTAAATATACTTATAACAATTCAAATGAAAAGTCTTACCTCATTTTTACAGATTTGTAATGATAAAAATGGATGCAAGAAAAGACGAGTTTATAAATAAGGGAAGATATCAGCCTGATGGAAAATATGTTCCAAGAATTTTATTCTTCACCGCGGATGGCAGATTGATCAAGGAAGCGTACAATAAAAAGAACGCCGCTAAGAATAATGAGCATAAATATTTTTACAGCAATCCCTCGGAAGTTGTAGAATCGATGTTGTTCGTTTTGAAGGAATATAGCACAGAATCCATGCCAGTAGAATTCAAATGGACGAAATCGAACTTGGAGTACTGATTACGAGAAAAATGGAAGTATCCTAATTTTAGCAGCTTTGTTTTCAACCGAAACTGACACTGGTTTACAAAAATAATTTATTTATGCCGTAGCAATAGTTTTTACATTTTCTCCTCTTCTTTCGATATTCGCAAATCGATTATTGGCGTGCCATTGAAATTGAAACTAATTAGAATAAACAGTGGAATAAAATAAAGAATTTGCGCAATACCTGGTATGTTAATAATTACTATAAATGATTTTTTCATGTACATATGTATACGAATCCACCTCGAATGTACGTCATTCGCATTTGTTGATAGATCCGTGTAATCGCGTGCACGCACTACTGTTAGCAATCAAAGGGTTAACATTTGAGAGCCCCAATGAAAGGCGTGCAGTTTAAACGACGAAACGATTGGACAGACTGTAGCAAGAAGGTCTGTCAGTGAATGGGTTAATTTGGTAACCAATCTGAACGCGAGCTTGGGGCAGGCGTTACCGTTTGAACACTGTACCCAGTGTTCGAGTCTGCGCCCATATATTAAACACCCGTGCACATCAACCTATCCGCAACTCGCACAGGCAACCCTGACGGCGCTTGCGTTTGCAACTGTTGCCACATCGGGCAGTGCCTTCTCATTGGTCGATACTGTCTCACCTAGGGTTACTAACCACGCCTATTTCACCCTCTTCAAATATAACTGTTCATACACGGCGGCGTACAGAGCGGGGAGCCTCCATTCTTTTTCCTTTCGAGATGGAATTTCCCCGATTGCGACCAAGTTGCGCCAACTACAAATACTCAGTTATTCTTATTTTACAATGCAATTATTAGTTAACATGTTTACGTACTTTTATCGAGTTCGGTTGGTCAGTAGCGACCACCACGGCAGTCAACGTGTTGAAACAGCGTGGGATTTCATTCGATGGAAAGGGTTGTACAGTCGAAGTTGCCAACACGGCGAAGGTTTAACCGTCAGTCGTTTCCGACGTGAATCGACTAGGTGCAGGGGCGCATATTTCGTTTGCTGCATAGCCGAGGATGCCATTCACCGCGGCAACGTCATCGCCGCATGAAGGCTGCGGCCTCGCCGCGATCTACCGCGCCGGTGAAATACCGTATGACTTTTTGACGTGCTTTTAACAGATTGAATTGAAAATGGCTTCCCAGGCTCCCGATATATCCACGGGGCCACATCCACACCACCGGGAACGACCGTGCTACGAACGAACGGACGTGGGAGACGAGATATATAATCTTTTTCCTCCGTCCCCGTTCCGCTTTCGTCGTCCCAGGGAGGGAGGGGTGGGCTTTCTCTCACGTTCACACCTCGCCGCAACTTTTTCTCTCTTCCGTTCCTGGTCCCCTTTCCCCGTCTTCCGTCTCGCCCACCTTGTCCGTCCCCATTCCGCGAAACGGTCGCCGATTTTCCTCCGTGCCGCAAACCCCCGTTTTCTCTCCCTCGGATTTTTGCACATTCGCTGATGCGGCACATTGCAAGCTGCGCCGGCGGAAACGACGACCAGCTGAACTGGACCTGGTCACTCGAGGCCACGGCTCGCCGACAGGGGACGGAAGGGTAGAGGGCGAAGGGCCGGTTCGAGGGTGGAGAGGAGCCCGTAAAAATAATGTCCCGGCTCATTTTTTAAAGCCTCCAAGCCGCAGAGGGCAGATCGGGAGCTGCAGGGCTGCGAATGGGGAGCGAAAAAAAAAACGTGACGGACGTAGAGATATAGGTGCGCCGATATTACGGGGGCGAAATAGCACAGGCTGGACTCGACCGACGCCAGATGAAACGGTCAAAGCTAAAAAGCTCTCTCACTCGCCCTCTCGCTCCCTCTCGCCGCGGCGAAACGGGTTATATATTATCTGCAACCCTTCAAACACAGAACACGCCGAGATCCATACATAACCCATATGCGTACACTTCTCTTCGTGCCGTTTCCCTGGCCGGGGAGACCTGGGTGCGTGCATCCGGGGTCCGAGCATTTTTGTACGGTGGTCATTGCTTGGGCGCCAGAACTGATCGGTACGTGTGGATGATGACACGTGCCTTTCACGCGCTACTATTTTCCCAAATTTGTCCGGATTAATGTATCCGGTTAGTATTCTTCATATCTGTAACGTGATGCTTATGTAGACAGCGGATTTTATGCATTTATGACAAAAATGGATAGGTGCCATTCCGAACAGTACAAAGATTGAAAGAATTTAAAGGTAAGAAAAACTTTGATTATACTCCTCCATTTCTCAAATAATTTTCTAATTCCCTTTGGAGAAAATTGTTGCCTCGGCTTATTTAAAGTAGGCGAAATATCAAATATCAGAATTAGGCAACACTGTTTTCATATGCGAGTGAGTCGCGTGCGTGACGAAGGGTGTGACCAATAAGACCCTCGTGCGTTCCAGATCCTGCCGTGTCGACCCCATGTACCGAATGCTTTGTCATTTAAATGGCCGTGATAATGTGGCAAGCTTGAAATAACTTTGATGAAGGGATTAAGAGGGATATTTAGCGGGGATTATAGCAGGAACTCTTTGTATGCCTCTCAATTTAAAGTACCGGTCCGATTACTTTGATCACCCGGTCCTCTCATGGCTACTTGTCCCCTGCCACTGCTTCCAACTGGTTACCGATTCGTAGTAACACCCCGGTGTATACAAATTTGCTACCATTCTTCCTAATAGTAGACCCGCCCTGTGACCAATTGTGCACCAGATCTCCCGTCCTTTCGAAAGAGTCGTTTCGATTTAGCCGAGGTTTCCTTTGGAATCAATCTTTTTCTAATCTCTGCATCGTGTACCTATGACCAAAGTTCAGATGATCAGCAAACATTCTAATTCAGCGGTTTCCAATCTTTATAGACACGTTTTAAATAATAAATACTTTATCACAAAAAAGTGAAAGCAACAAATTAAGATTTTTTCCCAGGTTGGAAACCGCTGTTCTAATTAGAAACGGTATCAAAATTTCTCTTACCAGTGCCTCTTACGTCCAGTTTAGAACTAACGTAAGATCAACAGATTCGAAAACAAAATGGAACAGCGTGTGAAGTAAAAGTTGGTTTGCGGCACTCTCCGAGCAAACGTGAAAACTGAACTATGGCGTCACAAATAAAAGCGAAAACAGTGATGTAACCGAAGAGACCTTGCGTAATTCGAACAACAGAATTCCCGGGTGGCAGCTCTCTTGTCCCCGTGCTTGCCAGTTGACCGACAAAGAGGTCACACAGTGTTCACCCACGCAGATATCGCGAACGATCGTGCAGCCGTTTTGTACCTGCGCTCTCTCGTCGCTCTTTGACGTGCTGCGTCCTACGAGCCCTAATCTCCCTTATCCGATCAGCGCTGATTTGATCAGCTGTTTCCGTGGTGTTGCCGATCCCGCGTCATGTTGGCAAACATTGTAATTCGATATAGACGCGATCTTGATCTCGATCTCCGCTACCCCAATTCAAACAGCCGGAGGGAAGGTTCTGTGTATACACGATTGTTACACATTGTACCTGCTACTTTCAATGATAGATCGGATACTTCTCGAAACGCGGAGATCAGGTGGTAAGAAGCGTGGGAGAGACTTCTTAAGGAATTGCTTCTTTCGATCTTGATCTTGGGAACGGACATATTGTATCTGTTGCGTGTACAAACACTCGAGAAGCGCGTCTTACTGGATTTTGGTCGGATTTCTGTGAAATTGTTGCAACGTTTGACCAGAAAAAATGCATCTATACAGTTCGCCATTTCCTGAAGAAGATTTTCGGTATATTAGATCGTTTTGATAATTTATATAGAGGAAGGCAGACGCGAAATTTTGCTCGCATTGTAATTCCAGCAATAGCGTAAATAAGGCTGTGGTGGTGTCGCCTGATACTTTGAAAGCAGGCGTGTATTGCCATAGCTATTGGTTTATTGATTTATCCATCGGCGCGCACGTTCGCTTTTGAGTGGCCGATATGCCAGAGTAAAAAATGGTCCGTGTCGATGTACACCGGTATCGATGAATACCCGTTTCCACGCATATTTTCGATGTTGCTCGAATCGTCATTGCGTTTTATAAATAATGGACGAACGCGTCGAAACATGCGGTTCAGTGAAAACCGTAGTCGAAAGTTCTCATTCTACAATGGCTGAGCTGTTTTGAATTAGAGAAATATGGAAATTGAACCATATGTAATAGTTTTTTCGCTCAACATTAATCGCATCACGGAAAATATTGAGAAGATTTTTTTACAAACGACGTGATATTATTTTAATTTCGCTTTGTCATTATCAAATCGGGCTGAAATGCGTAACGAGATCACAAGCTCCGCTCGACCTGTTTTCATATTATATTTATTCTATTCGTATTCAGTCTGATCCCACGGTTATTTTAATTCTTGTTTTACTACCATTTTTAGCAAGGTATTTTGACAAGGTAATATCATTGTTATTACACGTTTAATAACAATTTAATAACAATTGTTTCAATGCAAAATGACTACATTCGTGTTGACCACCCTGTACACATTTCATTGGTGAAAAATGTCACAGGGAACGAAAGTCCGACAGACGGGGTTTATTTAACCGTGAACAATATCTAATGGCAACGTGTCCGGTATCAGGTAATATCGCAACCAAGTGATATTTAAATGCAAATGTCGTGGCTACGTCTCGATATACATAGTTACTTTCGTCCGCATGACTAAATCAAAGGTAATAGTGCCATTGTACGTGGGTAGGGTAGAGTATTATGGGGTCCGTGTAGACAAGCAGTAGTAGGTAAGCAACCGTAGAGAAAGAGAGAGAGAGAGAGGGGGTGGGGGAGGGAGAGATATACAAGGATCGAGATCGCAGAACGCTTACTACATGGAACGCTTTTATTCCGTTCTCATTGCCGGGTAAATAACATCTGTACATTAGATCACTATAAAATCGGTCGCCATTGGTGAACGACAATAGGGCTTCCCCCTATTGAAACCTCATTGTAGAATATGATTCAAGAAAGGCTCGTCCGCTATAATATGACGTTGTGCGCTCGTGTGGTTTACGGGGCACCGAGAGGCAGAAACCCTGGATGGATGGACGTGAAAAAAAAAGAAACGAAAGAAAGAAAAACAGAAGCGAGACGGAGGCGATCGGGAGAGCAACCGCGACGGAGCGCAGAAGCGAGAGATTCTGAAAGGAGAAAATAAAAAGAAGAAGGAAAGAAAGAACCAACGAAATAAAGAAGGAAGGGACATGTTCTTCACCGATGGGGACGAGGAAGGCGTGTATGGTTAAAAACAGTCCCGACGCGAAACAAAAGGCGGAGCGTAAAGAGAAACGACTGAGCATCGCTACGCATTGTTGGCCGCGGGTTCGAAACGGGTTTTGAAATAAAAGAGTAATGTGTTCGTCCGTTTTGCCTCTACCGCCAGGCACGGATATACAAAATACACACGGTCTGATACGCGCGCGACCCTCTTCTCTCCCCCCTCTCTCTTTCTCTCCCGTATATACGCACAGTTTATCGAGGGTGAGTTGGTAGGTGGGTACGCGGTCGGGTATGTCCCCCTTTCACCCCCGGTCAGATATAAACTCTTAACATCTTGGCGGAACAGCGGGCTCGGCCAATCGGACGGGCGCGCGGGCGTGGCCGCGCCTAAGCGCGGCGTCGCGTATGGCCGAAGCTCCGGGGAGGTACACTGTGGCACAGTGTTTTATTTCGCGTAACTGTGGAGGGGTCGTTAGTTTCTGCCCTATCCCTCCCCGCTACATACCTTCCCCCCCTTTCCCCTGCTTCTACTCGATCCTTTTCATCCTTCCATCCCGCTCCCGCTTCACACTTTCCCCTCTACCCATCTCTCGTTTCTTTTCTCATTCTTTCCCTCCCTTCCCACTTTTCCGCCTTCTTTCACGGTTTTTCCTCCACACTTTCTTCTTCGTTCTCTATCTCACTCCCAGTCTCCTGCATCCTTTCCGCGACATTCCGATTCCCCCTCTTCCCCGCCCCTCTCGGCGGTTTTAGCCGTCCCACCTCCTTTCATCGTTCCATCCCTCTCGTACCGCATACTTGTCCTTCCTCTACTGTCCCCTTTATCCTCTCTCTCTCTTTCCCGCAACTCCACTCGTTTCTTTTCCCATTATTTTTCTCTCTCTCCTCTCGCTTTTCCACCTTCTTTCACGATTTTCCTGCACACCTTCCAGTCTCCGTTCCGTCTCTTTCTCTCTCCTAGTTTCCAGGATCCTCCGTGACATTCCGCCCCCTTCCCCGTTCCGGCGGCGGTTACGACCGTGCCCCACCATTCCGACTCCCTCTACCTCCTCCTCCTCCACCATCGTCCGCCTTCGGGCTCCCTCTTCGCTGCCGCGACACCACCACACCGCTTCTCTGTCTCTCCGCGCTACCTGAATCGACTCACCCCGGGATGCTGCAATTGTTGACAATGCCGGAGAGCGAGAGAGAGTGCCGCGCGACAGGAGTCAGCCCGATCCCGCATTTCGTACCCCGACACCCGTACGAACGGTGGTGCCGCCGCCGTCGCTCTTCCTCGTCGGCGTAGATTCGGACGTGTGGGCGCGTGCGCGTGCGCGTTTCCCGCTGCTAGTCCGTCGAGCCTCCGCCCCCTCCCCTCGCCGCGTGCTCGTCACCACCTACCGACAGTGTCTCGCTCGCTCCACAGGGCCGGTTCGAGAGAGTTTCCAGCGAACGGGCGTTAAATGTGATTTCTTCGGTTGAAGTAAGAAGAGCCGGGTGTGGTGTGGACACAAGCTCTCTGTCGCTATACTCCAGCATCGTGTGCGCCCCCCCTCTGCGAGTCGAATAACGATCGCGTGTGTGGATCCGCTGGTCGCCCACTGATTATCCTCGACACAGTATTACAGTCTGCGACCTCCGTTTGGAACACAGGAAGGCAATCGGAGAAATCGTGGACAACCGAGTTATCTTGGGGGATGTTTCAACGGTGACGAGAGAGAGAGAGAAAAAAAAGACTTTACCGGGCAGTGATCGGTTTCGTTTTAAGATGAGCGCAGCGACGCGTGTCAGTGGACACCGGGCTTCATGCTTCGCCGAAAGAGACTGTTCTCCGTGATACTCACGATATTCGCCGTTTGTCGTGCCCAACCGGGAACACGATGTCGTCTATCCGTGATCGTTGTTGACCGTTTGTCTTGTTCAGTGATTTTTGTTTGTTGTTCTCGTTCTGCTGGTTTTCATTCTTGTAAATAATAAGCTACCTGTCGGGGCCGGTTCGATTCCGCGACACGATGTCGTTACCGCGGGGTGTCGGACTTGGTGTTGACGTCGGCCAACTGATGCAGCACCAGCAGCAACAGCAGCAACATCACGTGCTACCGGCCGCGTTCTTCCTTCGTGCCAGTGCCGAGAGATACCAAAGGACACCGAAGTGCGCGAGATGCCGCAACCACGGTGTCGTGTCCGCGTTGAAGGGTCACAAACGGTACTGCCGTTGGCGGGACTGCGTGTGTGCGAAATGTACCCTGATCGCCGAACGGCAACGTGTCATGGCTGCCCAGGTAAAGTAATATTACATTGTTAGATAATACATGTTTACTACGTTCGATTACACGTGCAGTACTGACCAAAACATTAGGGCTACATACTCACAATTCTTGACGTCTTTCGTGTTTTTAGTAGATTTTACAGGTTAAGGTGTTGTCTACATACGTATTAACAATTTAAATATACAAACGAAATTTCTGTGCTCCCAAGGCCAGGAAAGTCTTCTGCTGTGAATCACTTTGCTAACGTTTGTGGATTACTCAAAACGCTTGTAAACGCATCACCTGTCAGCAGAATAGACGATTAAAAAAACAAAATAATGGACACGATAAAACAATGTATCCTAATTTTTCGGCCTGGAACTGTGATTGTTCTGAAAAGTAATTCTAGGTGTCCGAATAAAACGAGGCTTGTCTGTGACAAAGTTACAGTAAGGCAACCTAGGTTTTCAAATTGTTAACGATTCGCGACTTTTTTGACCCAGTTATGTTCTTTTAATAGTATCATACGTACCACATGACAGGAAAAGTGTTACAATAATGTAGTGTGTTGGCGGTTTTTGTTGGTTAGTTTGGAAGGGGAACCGAAATTGTCACTTCAGTCTCTTGTTTTTCATCTTCCCTTGATTTGAACAGTCGTCTGCTGAAATGTTTAATATATGTTAGAAATGTATAAAGTGTATAAACAAAATATATTGAGAGTGCAGAAAGCAGGTCATACTCATTAACTATGTATGTATGTAGTATTAACGTGACATTAGAGCCACTCGAGTTGTTACGAAGCATTTTTGAAACAATATGAATCGATTTTTAGAAGTGTTCGATATACATACGTAATACACTTTATGCACTTCGAGAATCGAATAACTTCAAGTTGAATCGAAAGTAGTTTCGTGCTACGATATGATAGATTAATTATTCATTCGAACAATACGGTAACCTGTTTCGAATGGCAACAGTCATTCAATTCATATACATATAACAAAATGGTACGCAAAACCAATACCGTACTTGAGTCGAACAAGCACGGAAAATATACAATTGTTGCTGACAAGCAATTTGCACTCTGTAACGTTTTCGTGTTATCGTATACCTTAAATTGGGCTTTCATTTGAATAATTACTGCTTAAATTGACTAGGTTATTTATAAGTGTAATTATTAATATTACAATTATAATTTTCGAGGACTTCGTGAAATACAAAAATTGTGCAATTGTGGAATATTCGACGAAACCTTTTGCAGAAGTATTCGTCGGAGGCGTGAGTTGTGAGTGTCATTTCCTCTACCATGGGTTCGTGAAATGATTCAAGGAAGTGTGAACTGATCCAATTAGAATCAGCGAAAGGGTCTTTTGTGTGTAACGTGCGACTTTCTTTTTCTCGATTGTTCTTATGTTTTTTAATTTCACAAGGGAATAAGCCGTGTTTACACAGTAATCTACAGTAAAGCAATTCTTCGCCGTCGCTAGCTTCGCCGTTACCATTTTTCTACCAGCTTAAACATAATTAACGTATTAAATAAACGTAGCACTTGGATTAGTAAAATCGATCATTTAAGTAATTATTAAATTCGCTAGCAAAATATGCACATTATTTTGCAAGTAAGAATTGAATTTTAAGCGAATATCTTTTTAAATATTGTATATGATGATTTCGTTAACAAATTAGTTACTTATTGGCAATTTAGCGATTCTCGGCCCCAATTCATTTTTTATCTCTGAGGTAAAAAAATTATTAGGAATAGAAAACGTTTATTAATTAAATAAAGTTAAATTATTATAACTGAAAATTTGTAAAAATGTTCGGAAAATAATTTTTCAATTTGGGATTATGAAATAAACAGTAATATTGAACATTCATTTGCTGCTGGCATTTTCGCCTAATCGCGGATGAGATTACGAGCCCCATACTTCGTACTTCGGTTCCGCCGGATCGTAACACTATACCTACTTGAGTTCTTGATTTGTCGGCCCTTGTGCCCTCTTATTGCATCATTTTCATATCATTGCACTTGCTCCCCATTCGTTGAGATATCTTTCTACGATACGCCACGAGATCGATTTCTATTCAATCGTAAGTCGAATTGTATTCGCGGCAAACGCTCTTTTTATATGTGTGGGGACCGCACAGAGAGAGAGAGCTAAAAGCTTAATCATTCTCTCGTTTGCTATTGAAAATAAATATGACCGCCCGCGGTAAAACGATTTTATAGCGCCATAGTTGACTATAACCGCGAAGCCGTAAATGTTTATGCAAATTTCAATTCAAATTACCGTCCCGTAAAAAAGGGGAATGAATTAATTGATCTCTACATACAATTGTACGGCTCTTTTTAGTCTGCTGTAAAATGAGTGTGCGCCCAGTAATACGCCGGTGTGGCTCGAGCGTTTTGCTCTTTTGGTCAATAATAATGGGATCATTTATTCTAGGAAAATTAAAGAATTTTTCTGTGTACGTAATTATCTATTTTCTCTCCTTTGAAAATGACATCTTCTATGTATGAAAATCGAATTTTTTCAAAGTCGATGTAATATAATATAACTATAATGCATCTTATTGTATACGTTTCAAATTAACAAGAAAATTGCATTCTGATGAAAATGGCGAAATAGCCATTTTCATTTTATTTTGCTTTCTAAAATCAACCCTTAATACACTTTTTCTATTCTCACATAATTAATATACAGAATTATGAGCTTGTATAAACATCTGTGTCTTGAAATTTATTATTACAAAATAAGTTTGTCGGGTACCAATATGGTGGCGACGGCCGTCGGCTCTCTAGTAGTCTGTCAATTTTGAAGTTCAGCCTTTTACCACAGGAGACACTATAGTAATTACTACTTTGTTGCATTTAACACAGTTAGAGAGCGTTTTCATATACCTCATTGACCTATTTTTTAAATTTAAGTATTTGAATACTTCGAGGATCTGGCGGAAACCTGTGACTGGGTCAGCACAGGTCCATTCGAATAAATATTTTGCACACGCGTTTCCAATTATATAGACATTTTAAAAATAATAATATGATTAAGCCACAAACACTTGTTGCTTTTTAACGCTACGAATTCATCGCGCGATATGAAACTTCAAATAGAATCGTATTTTCAGTGGTAGTAGTCCTTGCAGATCTGAAATAAATAAAAATCGTATTATAATCTGTCAGGATTAATACTCTAGCATTTTTTGAAAATTTCTAGGAACCATAAACGCATAAAGATCCGCAGTCGAGTGACCATAATCCAACTAATTACCAATCCGTCGGAGACTAATTAACGAACAGAGTCCAAATTGAAAGAAGAAACGCTTGTGATCCAACTACATAAACAGTGACGATATTTGCTCGAAGATAACTAATTAAAGTTTAAAGACAATGTTCTGGGAAAAAAGCATCTGCAGTTGCAGCCACGTTTGTTTGCGTTAACTCCATGTAACGTAGTGTACCAGGAATTTTAGCAAAGCTATAGCTGGTTAAGAAGGCATGTTGCGCTTGTTCTTACACGTTGTTCTTACAAGTGAATCTCTGGCTCGGAAAAATTCCGAAGGTTTCAGTTGACTAACGAAAGGAATTGTTCGCAGGTCGCGTTACGGAGGCAGCAGGCCCAGGAGGAAAGTGAGGCGCGCGAGTTAGGACTGCAATTGCAGTATAATACAGGCAGCTGCACCACCGCCCCTGTTCTCCCTGGTGCGGCGACCGCAACCACGCCAGCTGGCAGTCCACCCCCGCACCCAGGCCACGTTGCTAGTCCAGCAGGATTGGCGATTCCAGCGGCAGCGGCAGCCGCGGCCGCGGCCGCCGCCGCACACATTCAAACGCAACTCCATCAGCAGCCTGACTGCGGCCTCCTGCAGCGGAAGAGGCTGCCGCAGGACGAATACCGGCAGCCTAAGGTCGAAAAGCAGGAATCCATCGGTGGAATTACAGGTGAGTCAATCAATCCTTAATTGGATTAGCAGATATACTGTAAGTCGTACTACGAAAGAATCACTAAAAGATGTTGCCTAGCAGATTGATCTTGTAGGTCCTCTTATTTCTTCATCTTCAGCTCTAGTAGAGTAGAGAATCCAGTAGTACAAGATTGATAGAAACTTTCAACTATTCGTAGGAAAACTTTGGTTGATCTTTCTCCAAACAAGTGGTCCAATTCACCGTTCCGTACAAACAAAAATATTGATGTAGATCAAGATGGTAATATCAGGTGACACACCACGGCTTTTATCACTGCATCGAGTGGCACACACTTGTCCAGCGATCCCTGCTCTCCAGAGCCCCTTATCCAACAGGCGAACGCTATAAGTAGCTGATTCCGATCTCGCCTAAAGCATCGGGACCCCTGCGCACGATCGGTATCGAACGAGAATACAGTTCGGGGGATAAGAATGGGCCTCGATATTTCTTACCGGCGAAAGTACCATCGTGACGGTCTTGACCGAACAGGTGGGTCCAACGGGGCCGCTTTGGTACCGTAAGAAGCACAAGTCCACTCTTCACGGTAGAGAACGGCACGCGCGTGCACTTCACGGGAGGGTGAGAATGAGCCAGGAAGGAGAAGAAGCCCGGAAAGGAGCGAAGGGTTGAACCACGGAGAGAATTAAAAGCCGCCACTAACGAGTGCACGACTTCTGGTTCGAGTGGTATAATAAGGGGCCACGAGTTTGGCCATTATTTACTTAACATTATGGTCTCTGGCCACTTGCCCTATTTAGCCGTGTATGTTCACGCACGCTCCTAATGGCCACTCATACGCAGCTCATGCGTGCTAAACGCATGCGCTCGTTCTCTCTCTCTCTCGTGTTCTGTGTCTCTTTTCTGTTGGTCGCGTGCCATATTTTCATTGCTCGTTTTGCAGCTTCGCGGAATATTGGAAAAATGATGGTTTGCCGCGATCCTGGACAAAATGAATACGCGCGAGCAACACACATTCATCGTCATCAGTGGCTAGAACAGTGTCTATTCAATTTTGACTTGGTATAGTCGAAGCAGCAAAGGTTCACATTAAACATTACTCCAGGACATTTTATTCCGAATACGTTGCTGCTTATAGCACTCGGAAAGTTCTAAAATGCGCAATACTTCCTAACATTTAACGGCATCCCGAGCTTTGCATCCGACAGAAATTCTTTTCACCGTTTTTTCCAATTGGCTCGATCTCGGGGCGAGGGAGAAAGAGTGAGAGAGGGACGAAGAGATAGAGAGGTAGAGGTAGAGTCTTCTGCCAGGGGGATGGAAACTTCGATTTCACTCGGTTTCAATTACACCTAGGTTCCTCTTGTTCCCGGTTGCCCGGTGTCTCTCCTCCGCCTCCGCCGCCGTCCGTTCCCCCCTTCTGTTTCGAGACCCCCCGCAGCCCACCCCATCTGAAAAGTCGAGGGTCGCAAGTGCACAAGATGTCTCTCCGTTCGATCTTCGAAACAGAGTGCTTACAGTAGTGTACAGAGGCGGGCGCGTCTTCAGTCGAGAAGTTTAGCCGTAATTGAATTTCTCGGGCCAGTGCCTACCACCGCGGGGGATTCACGACCGGTTTGTTGGTTGCTCGGTCTCTGTATTCTTGCTGGCTCCGGAGGAGATATCCAGAGCCCACCAGGAGAGGGTTGATGCACTCTCGCTCTCTTCCTCGTGGTCCTGGATATACAGAGATCCCGACGATACCGTGTATTGTGCCTCTCCTGGATGTGATCCTGTTGTATTCCGCACTCCACCCCTTCTGAACTCGCTGCCCTCTCAGATTGGCCAAGTTTCCTGCCGGCTTAAAAAGGATTAACCCGCGTTCTGCCCTTGTTCAGGGGCGGATTCGCTAAAATAGTAACCGTTCCTAGTAGCTCGTGTTCCTCATCAACTGATAACTTCTACGTCTGAAACCGTAGGGTCGATGGTATCGGATTTTCAGAAAATAACACCTTCAAACCTATTCAATTGAGATTAGAACAAGAGATTTGAAGAATAGTTTTCTTATATTGATACATCGAGCAAGGATCATGTTTCAACCCTTATCTAACACCACAATAAACATGAATGTTACCGAGTATCGTTCAGCCGAGAGTGAACGCGCGTTCGGGTAAATCGGCGGATGGAGGAGCACAGGTAGGAAAAGTTAAGCGAGGGTATCAAACTGAAGACGTTAGTTTAACGTGTTCAGTGAACGGGGAGAAGTCCATGGGTCCACGGGGGTGGATCCGGGGCCAATTTGGATGGCACGCATGTCAGTCTCGCGTATCAAAGGGGCAGAAACGTGCACCGCAGTCATTACGTCGAAAAGGAGGACGCGGAGATTTGGTCTTTCCAGCGGATTCCTCCGTGAAGTAGGCAGGATACGCTTTGTAGAGCAGCCCCCCTAGTGCACACGCGAGCGGAAGAACGTCCCTTTGTGTGTACGTGTGCGGTACACCCTTTATCCTGAAGGATCGCTCGGTCTCCTTCGTCTACGGGGACCATTATCCGGCAGTTTCTCACAGTAGAAGCTTCTTCGAGTGTCCAAGAAACTTTGTGAAAGACCAGTTCGCTTCCGTTCTTCCTCTTTCGTGGCTGCGGAGGACACCAGGAAATTATTTCACTCGACTGTGTACGCTCGCCCTCGTGCTATGTGCTGCCTCTCCTTGCCCTCTTGCCGTCTTGAAACGGGCTGATGGTATCGTAGCGTTTAGAAGCATGATATACGATCCATTCGATCATTCGATGAGACGTTCTTAAAAATCTCTTGAACCGGATAGTCTACAAATTAGAGTAAACAAGCAGAGTAGTTCTGGTCTCTAGTCTGGGATCCAAGTATCACAGCAAGGAAATATCGGGATCCAAAGATTCAAAATAGAAAGTTAAAGTTAAAAAATTCTTAAATCCTAGGGGTCAATTCTATGTTTCTGTGTCTGATCCACATGATTGACAATCTTATGTCTTCTGGTTTTTAAAGTTAGAGATCCTTGTTCATCGGTCTTCGACTATTCCAAAAGTTGAAAGTGTGTAGAGTACCTCTTCGCAGTCGATTATTCGTGGATATTAAAGACAGTTTTGATAACGCCGAGCAAATACGCTTAGGTCAATGTGTCAGGACGGAGATAAACTCTGGCCATTTCAGCGCTAATACACCCGAGGGGCTCATCGTCGTCAAGGCTTCGCTGTTTCGTGACTCGAAGTAACTTCGGCTCGGTGTTTGGCCTACCATTTTGCCGTCGGCGAAGAAGGATTCGCGAACGCGCCTCGAATATATTTAAAGTCCGCTCTTCGGGGCCAGATGGGAATCCATCCTCACCGGCGGCGGCTACTTATGTTTTCGCGACGTGCCTGGCTACATTGTTTGCAAAGAGTCAGGCACCGGTACGCGGAACACGGCACGGCTACGAACAGCACCGCTTAGACCGGCTCTCTGTCTATTTGCATAGGTGTAGCCTCTCCTTCGAATGCACGTACACGTGCAACGCCGCCGTTGGAAGCACGTTTCGAAGTGTGTTTGAACAAAACTCCTGGCCAGCGTCCCCTTTCTATCCTGCGCGAACGTTTGCTCGGCCGTGATCCGTGAAGGATCTATGCTCTCGATCGAACTTCCATGGAAATCCTTGGAATCGCACGGTTCTTAACACTTTCCGCCATGCTGCCAGCGTTTCAACACTCGATGCAACCTGACGAGGGTTGTAATATCGGCTCCAGCTCTGGAAATAATTCTCAAGGACCATTGTATCCACATATTACTGTTCCCGCTGTTAAGGCTTTCGAGAAATTATCTCCCCTTTCTACAGGAATTGTCTCCCCAACGTTTCGCCAACACCGAGCCTTCTAAATAATTATCGAAATAACTCTTTCGAGGACACGATTTACACCTGAAAGACTTAACAGTGACCGACGACCAGCGCCAGATAATTCCGATGAAACTGTAGCTGGCAAATCGGCGGGTTAATCGGTCGATTAGTGGAGATCTCTGGGTAATCGTGTCTTTGCATCACAGGTTCGAGCGGATCCGTGCGAGCCGTCGGGTTCTCGATGAGCGATCGTTCATACGAAAGAAAAGGGGTGAGAGCGCAGGAAAAGAAACGAATTGAAAAAGAAGAAAGCTCCCGGAGGGAAAAAACGAAATCTCCGGTAATCGCGAAGTGTTTTATATTCATCCTCGACGGTTTTCTTTTCGGGCAATTGTGCCGGGCCGGATCGGTTTTCGCTCTCAATCGAAAAAATATTATGTTCGAAAGCCGGTGGGGTAGCAACCCCTCTCTTCCATGCCGGAGAAAAGAAGCGGCGGTTAATCAAATATGTACTTGAACCGCGGCTGGGGCTTCTTTCTTCTGTTACATCCCTTAGATGAACAGTTGCGCGACCGGCACTCTTTAATTAAGCCGAAAGGTATCGTTTATCGCAGTCTCCTCCGTGTTCTTCCGCGATGATGAATTCTTAGGTTTAGATTGTTGATCGCGAGTTTCTTTTAGGAGGATTCGGTCTGTGTATCAAAAATTGTTCGCGATTGTTTTCGTTTCGACACGAGGATTGTAAGAGCCTTTCTAAATCCTCGATGAAGCCAATTATTCTGCGTTCAATGGTGAGAAAAATGGTGTGGAAAATCGAGTCACATTCACGCCAGCGACGGCGTAGACGGACAATAATTTTGCTGAACGCACGCACTTATTGACTCGTACGCATCGTCAACAATGTGTAACGATAGGAAGTATACACGGTGGCTTGTTCAATGGCAAAAGTACATACAGCGAGGGTAGGTCCGTGTCAATTGATGCTGTTGACGGTCGACACAGGCGTCGATCAAACGTGTAATTCCTGTGAATTCACCACGGCCGAAACAACATCGACGAAGCACTATAGCACTCCAATTAGGTCTGATACTCCTCCTCTCATATTCGGAAATGTCGTATTTTTCTACATCGGAATAGGAACCTTAAAAGATATTGGAACATTTACGATAACCTATGTTTACATTGGGCACATTGTCAATTTCAGAGCCACGCTAGCCTACTTTTACATGCTAATACAGCAGAGGGCATAGCGACGTGATTAGCAAAGCTATTAAATTCGATCTGATACCGTCGCAAGGAAACTGACAGAGTCTAGTTCTTGATTACACCTCGTAAACATCGGTAAGACTTTCGGAAGGTATTGACAAATGTAGCCTAAAAAGCAGCGGTACACCGAAACAGAAATTTGTCGGGCAGGCAAGCAGTTGAAAGGGGTGGGATTGGGGGGTGCGCCGAGGCGTAAGAAATGAGCGTCGTCTCGGTTTTCCACGAGTATCGTGGCGCGGAAAGGAGTGTGACAAGGCTCCCAAGAGGGTTTGCGGGGCGGGAGGTCGGCGAAGAGTAGGAAGGTGAAAAGAAGAGAGGGTCAGAGGTGGAACCGGTGCCCTCCCCGTTGGCCCCTGTTGGCGTTCAGCAACCGTTTACGAGGCATAAACGCCGAAACAAAAGGCGGCTGGGCGCGAAACAATTAAAAACGTTACGCCCGATCGCTCTCCACCGTTCTCCCTTTCCCCTCTTCCCTCTTTTTTTTTGTCCTTCCACCCCCCGGCAACCCCTTTTCCGCCCCCGTCCGCTAGCTTCGACGATCTCGCGACCTCTCTCTCTGTCCCTCGGCCCCCGTCTCGCCGCTCTCCTTTTCGCGCTCTTTAGCACACCCTATGCCCATCGAATCCATCCGGAGAGTATATACATCCCCCGCCGGTCGTTTTGCACCCCTTTCGCCCCGGCGCAACACGAAAACACACGGACGGATAAACCAGCGCCCACACATTCCAAACCCTCCCCCCGGAAACAAAAGGGAATCGCGACGATTTAATGACTGATCGGGCTGTTGCTCGCTGTTGCTGTCGCCGCCGCACCCTCGAGGACCTATGCCACCTCTCTCGCGACCACCGTCTCCTTCCTTCGGTCTTTCTTCTCCTCTCCGTCCCCCTTTCATCGTCTTCGCTCCGCCTCTCTTCTCCTTCTTTCTCGCTCCATTGTTCGATTCTTTGTCATTTTTGGTCTTCCCCGACCTCCCTTGGCGTTTCGTCAACCCCTTAGTGATCGCGGTGATCATCATCCCCATACCTCTGTTGTTAAGAATGCGGTTTGTTCCATACGGTAAGAGTTCCATTCGTTCTTCAATATTAAAGAACTAGAAAATAATTATATAAATGGGTGATGGTCAGTAGAAAGGAATATGTACTCCAATCGTGTAAATGGATACTCCGTAAATAGAGATTTGAACTGTGCATCCTCTTCGTGTCTCGACAAACGTCTTCGATTCAGTATAGGGAGGTTGGATTTCATCGAGGATCTTTTCTTCGGGGATAGAGTTTCAACTTTGTCTTTTCCCTCCATTCCTGGTGATTTTATGCTTTTAAGTTTTTTTGTTCACAATCCGAATTCACCTCGGTTCATCGACTCTAGCGGTTTTCCAGCTGTTCTTTATGTTCCGTCCAGTTCTGTCTGCATTTTTTCCCATACTACTTCTGAATGTCTTCCTCCTGTTTCGTAGTTGTTTCAGGCTTCCTTCCCTCGAGTTTCGAGTTCCTTTTTCTCCCCCGGTCACAACAAATTTCTGTCTAACTGTTCCACGCGTTTTCACGTTTTCCACTCTGCTCTTTTTCTCGAGATTTTCGATCTGCCAACAATTTCTAGCAAATCCCCCGTTCGCTCCACCCTTTCCAGCCATCGACCCTTATTTCCCTCCGCCATTTTCCAGCCCTCCGGGCCTCGTTGTTCCCTCGGTCTCCTTTCGGTTTTGTCTTCGGTCGCTTTCCTCACGCTCTCAATACTTGCTTTTCTTCGTCCCTTATCGTCGTCGTTTCCCTGCGTCATTTTTCTCCCTTCTCTCCTCTCTTTTTCATCGCGGCTGATCCGGCGGCCGCTGCTATTTTCCGGGTGTATCGATACGTAATAATGAGAGTCCTTTTTTTCTCTCACTCTCTCTCTCTCTCTCTCTCTTTGCCTCTCCTCCTCTTGGAACGGCTGGCGCGTTCCTCTCGGCGCCCGCGTGCACATCGGAGCGCACCGATTGCGGAAAGCATTGCCGGTAACTGCGAATATTTCGCAGCGCTACCTCTCTCTCTCTTTTTCTCACTCTCTTTCGTTCTCTCCGGGTGGCGCGCTTTTTCACGACGTCGTCGTCGTCGCATCAGATTAATTAATCTCACGGCGATCGGGCCTGGAATGTTTTTCGCGAGGCCGACCGATCGAGGGCGAGAAAAAAAATGAGAGAAAGGGCGCACGTCGCTGCGAGGGGCTTCTATTTTACTGTGAGCCCGAGGCCCGGTGTAATGCCAGCCCGCTTCTGCAAACGGAGAACAAGCCGAGAATTAAACGGGACCAGATGGCGGCGAGACCATCATGCTTCTGTTAGTTTTTGCCGAATCCTCCATTGTGGCTGTCGGAGCTGCACGCGGCTAGAACTTGCGAATGCGCTGCCAGCTCCGCGCGTTCATCGTTCTTTACATCATATCCTTAAACGCGTACATTTTTCAACACTATGAAATATCTAAATGTTATATATATTTAACCCACCATAAAAAGTTCGAATATGACACGAAGATACAATTAAACGTGAAGGCTTTTTGACTCTACTCCTTAAACATTGCTATTGAGTAATTGAACGCTTCCTGTGCTGCCTCTGTAAAAGTAACATCGATCGCGAAGAAAACAGACTTTTCCACAGCGTACTTGATCGTGGTATTCAATTGCGGAAGAGTTAAGGCCTGTTCCCCATTTACTCGACCATCCCATGGATGAAGTGTCTTCCGTGGATGAATGGCGATCTACAACGATTTCGCTATTATTTCGCGGCGCGACTTACCGTGGCGAGAAGAGAGAAAGGAAATCCCACTCTCTCGCTCTCTCTCTCTACTCTCCTCCCTTTCTCTCTATCTCCGCCAGTTCGCTCGAAGTCGCAAACAGCCGGTTATTTTACGATCTTCCGAACAATAGGAAATGATAATTCATAGTGGGTGCTTTCTACGACCCTTGCGTTAGCCTGGGGTCGAAAACCAACGAGAACCGGCGCGGCGGGGTTGCGTCGGGCGAACTCGACGCTGCTAGTGAGAACTGTAACGCCTCGAACGGTTATTTATTGCGAGATTTTCGCTGTCCGACTCGTGCAACCCCTTTCAGTTTTTTTTTCCGCGACGGAATAGACAATAACGCTGTGTCATCCGCCTTCTTTTTCCACCCCGGTTTTTCACGGTGTCGCTCCGAGAGATTGCGGGGAAAATGGCATCCCCCGACGGACCTTCGTCGAATTATTTCATGAAGGAAAAAGGTTGTTGAGTTACACTGTAAAATCCAACAGTCTCAGCCCTTCGAATGTTTTATAAGTAGGATTTTATGCATTTATGAGAGTAGTTAGCGAACGCGTTAAAATCCCTCGATTTTAGCAGGATCTGGGGAATAAAGGAATCGGTAAGAAAGATGTTGTATCGAGGTTGGAAGAGAGGGGCGTCGGCGGAGCCTAAGCCTAATTTATAGGGATGTTTCGTGTCCTCCACAGTTGCCCTGCAGCCTGTGTCCTATTACTCCTATTCTCTATTATGCAGCGCCGCCGTAGGCCGGAAGCTCCCGATATCTATATGCCATTCTAAATTATTCGGCATTGTCCTCGCATGATTCCATTGTCCGCGTCTGTCTCCACCGTACGGTGATACGCGGCGCGGCGGCGGGTTAGGGCGTAGACCTACAACAACACGGCCGTGTGCACACGCTCCAGCCCCGTGTGTATCTGCTTCGAGTGCGTCTTGTCATCGGTCAAGAGTGGCTGCGGACTTGTACAGCCACCGACGTCTAATTAATCCCCTGTCCTTATCCTTAAAATTACGCGTGCACAAGCTGCACACGCAGAATACCTACCTACTCGCCGCTTGAGGTTTCCCCGTCGCGACGGATCAACGTGTTTCTGCCAGTCGACTCAACCCTTAAACCTTTCGTTACCACGGACGAGATATCTCGCGTTGCAATTTCTGTTTCTTGCTGCCATGGACGAGAGAAACGACTGGAGTTATTAATTATTATTATTATTCGTCGCTTTGTAATAAATTTTGCACCTCACACCGTAATTTCGATAATTTTGGAACGGATAAATTGACATCCAGTGCCACTAATTTTATGACGAGTAGCAGAACTTCGTATAAAAAAGTTGCTTTATAGAATAGCTCCGAAAATGCTATAAAAGACTGCATTGTATAAGCACAGTCTTTCCAAGCAATTTTTTCCACCAGGCTCCTGCACCGCACAATGTTAGACGTATTTAAATTGCAAACAGTTATTTCGACGAAGGGCTAATCCCTTACAGTTACATCCGCCATTGCCACTGCAACCCCTTTCACTCGGCGAGGATTGTTGTCCGCCATTTTAGTATACCTTTTACATATACAATATCTAGTAAAGGATTCCCATTCACGACGGAAACTTTTAATAAATCCTCTAACGTTACGGAGAGAGGGGTTGGCGCCTGGTTCTCCGACGTCGAAACGAGTTTTATTAACTCACCTTTCTGTTCCCCTGTCTCTCTCTTTCTCTCTCTCTCTCTCTGTCATCTCAAAGTACACACCGGGACACGTTACACCGTAGAGAAGTTAGATCTCGTTCGGGCCGTGCGTGCCCGAGGAAACGGAGAAGGGAGAGATTACAATAAATCGCACGCACCCTTCTCGAAATACAGGATCCAGTTCCAATATGGGACACAAGCGGAAAAAAGGAACACGCATACAGCACTCGATCGCGATACTGTGTTCCCTTTTCTCGTTTTTCTTTCTTTCCGTGTATCGTCGTTTCTGGGCGTAGCCTATCACCGATGGTCTCCGTTTTCACACCTTTTCCCCCACCCCATTGATTAGCTAACTGCGATCCCTCGGACACAAAAACCGACCAGGATTATCCGTTCCGGTTGGCGATTCGTTCGCGAAATAGAATCGAGGCGGAACCGACCCCTGAATTACCCTCGTCGAATCATCTGCACGGGAGCAGTTTGTTTATTGCCTTCCGACTCGCTTCGAGTCATTTCGTGTTTGCACTGGCGTTAATTCTGCTCAGTCCTGTTTGTTTCGTTTTATTATAAGAGACGACGATCCATTCTTTGTAAAATATGTCGTAGTGCAAGAGGTTGATGGTATGGATCAATTAAGAATTATTAGCTCGAATTATTATTAGAAGTTAGATTAGCGGTTGAAATGCCTGAAGGAAGTATTTCGCAGAAATGCTCGCCACTCCATTTCCACCGAACGAGAAGAAACCAGGCCACGGTGTCCGTCTTACCGTTTAAGGGTTGGGTCGCTGCAGACGAAAAAAGGAGCAGCGCGGCAATTAACCCAAACACCCCGAGACACTTGTTATAGTTGCTCGGGGATGAACGAGCCCCCGCTTAGAGTGGGTGCTCGAAGCAACCTTGTTATCGGAAGCGTGCGCGTCAAGACTGAACCTACGAGCAGCAGGGGGATGAAGAAAGACTCGAAGCCAGGCTGGAAGCTACATTTTCTCGAACTCTCTCCTTCTTTCTCTCTCTCCCCTTCTTCCTCGTTCTTTCTCTACCGCTAATAAACGGCCGGTTAAACTTTTTAACGAGCGGTCAGCCGGAGCAGAGTTTCTTGAGCGCCCGTCCCCTCCCCCGACGCACCCCCGCGAGGGATTCTTTCACGCAATGGCCGACGGCTGAATGGCCCCGCCACGTGCATACGCCTCCGCACGTTATAACGGCACTCTCGAAATCCCGGTATTACTTTCAAGAGAGAAAGACCGTGGCTGTGTGTAGGTACGTGTGGCCTCTCGCAATTATTTCTAACAACCTCGAGAGAACCACCGGGTACACTGGCGTTTTGCCTCTTCTCCGGCCGATCCGATCGAGTCGGTCGAACTCGACCCTCTTCAATTCGGGGGGTGAAAATGTGAAAACGACTCTGACCGATTCGCAGATCTTGCGTCGGAAGTTACACGCGCAATTCAGGGTAATTCCGGACATACACTCCGCGACAAAACTATAAGACGCCTGCGATTTTAGCTAATATTTTATTAATACTAATTCTTTCAAAAGATTTCCGTTGTTAATCCAAAGAATCAGCTAAAACTCAAGACTTACATAGAATTTTCATCGAATTTCGCACATCTCTTATACACAGTTTCGTCGCGGGGTGTACGAAAGGCTGGAAATCAGAAATCAACGTTGCAATGGTTCGTCCGTGTTCTTGTACGTTATTTGTTAGTGAACCGGGGACTTTTATGCGATGTAAAAGGTCCTCGGAATTATAATATTTTCGGAAAGACGCCGGAGAGTCGAATGCGGTCAGACGACGGAGCTCTTCAAGTTTCTTCGGTCGTCGTTACCAGGCCGCTCGAAACTTGTATTTCTGCGGGGACGATTGGGTTCAAGCGAAACGGAAAGCCGAGAGCCGGCTCGTTTATTTCTTGCGCGGCACTCGTTATGGGCCTCGTTACCGGGGATATTCGGGAAATATTGGAACTCGGAAACTATTATTGGTCGCGTTTCTTACGAGTCTTGCTCGCTCCTTTCTCTGTCCATTGACGGGGCCAAATTTGCTAGACGAAAGAAGAAAATTAATGTTCAAGGAGAACCGTACTGTATGATATAAATTCCCTGAAAATCGGAGACGGCGGAACCGTTCTCCGATGTTGGCTTTGTGAAATGTAAACGGTCGATGATTGCGTAATCGTCCTGATGTGGACATTCAGTTTATGTTGAACATCCATTTCTGTCATTTGGTTAGTCCGTGTTGCCGGCGAGAAATTACTCTGCCGTAATCAATTTTAGGAATATCGCAATGCAAATACATTAAATACACGCAGCTGTATAATGTTAATAAGACGGCGAGGTTTGTTTCTTCTCAGCATTTTATGCATTCTACAAACTATCGGAGCTCGACCATTAACTCCTTGCCGTGTCATTTTCTTTACAGTTGCAGTGGTCATTGTCTTTATCACCACAAATGTCGTAGAAAAAAAGAGAAAAGAAAATTTATATTTTTTGTACGGCGATTTTTATTTTAATGCTTAAATATTGATTAAAAACGAATCAAAATTGATTTCATCTAAAAAGAACGGTGTAACATTCACATTTGTTAGACTATGCTTAAAATCTTCCTTGCGAGCGTGACTTGTCAAAGTACGGCAAGGGGTTAAGACTTGAACACGATCTATGAAAATATTTAAAAAATCGTGACGGCTTGCACTTCTCGAAACCAATCGGATCGAGGAGAAGACGAAATTATCGAAACCACCCGTCCGCGAGCGGGCTCTCATGGTACTATATCTCGTTCGGGAGACCTCGCCCTCTTCAAGGACGCCGTAAACACGCACTTCGTTATACCAAGATCTTGCCGGAGGGTGTACACACAGGGAGAATCAGCCACGTCGCTGTTTGCACGCAGCTCACCCCTATTTGCGGATGCGCGTCGAGCTCGAGGGTGGTTTCGGGGTGAGTCCGGGGGTGAGGGTCACCCGGGAACAATGATATTTTAATAACTGTCTCATAATCCGTCCAGCTGCGGACAGCAGAGGCTAGGCATAGCTCGCCATGGTCCCCTTCTCGCGTCGTTGAAAGGCGCGACTGGAATTTTCTGCGCGTTACATTAACATCGCCGGCCGATATTGCATTCCACCGCCTCCCTCCACCCCCGGAAGTCTCTGCCGATTCTCGTTAATATTGTTGCCGCGTAAATTAAGCATGAGAGGATCACGGAAGCGGACGGGGAACACCGGGTGATGAGGGATTTGCTTCGTAGCTCGGGTCGAGGGCCCCTTAATCTCTTAATAGCGGCCGGATAATTGACGCGTTTGCAACAGAACTTTAACGGTTCGTTAACTGCAGGTATACTTGTGCCCATAATTATGAAAGTGGTCTAAGTCGTGTACTTCTTGCTTCGAGATATTTGAAGGAAAAGGATAGCAACGCTAAATGAATTCCACATAATGTTGAAGTAAGCACAATCTAATGATAATGTGAAATAACTGATAGACTCTCATTCTTTTTTAATTTTCACTTACGTAAATTTCGCAAACGGAGGGTTAAGTGTATTACGATGGACTCTGAAAGTGTATCTGCCACTATTCGAAAAATTCATTCTTCGCGTTCCGTATTTATTTGACGCGGTAGGCGAACGGGGTTGATGCGGCCAGCTGGAAATGCCGTAGAATTCGCAGTCGAATAATTGTCGGTGTTCGCGACGAATTCGAACGAAAGAGAGAGAGAGAGAGGGGGGGGGGAGGGAGACTCTACCCCGGGGGCCCGTGGCCGACCGGTAAACACCGCGGGGAGCCCCCGGCAATAAAAGATGCACAACGTTTTTTCAAGGGTGTCAAGGATCCGTAAGAGTCAATTCGGCGTGCGTCGTAGAACAATACAAAGTGTTTGCTCGCCGGAGAATTTCATCGGTATTGTGCGTGTATTAATGCGTGCTTTTTCGTTTTTCTTTTCTTTCTTCTCCTTTTTTTTTTTCATTCTTTCTTTCTTTCTCGTCCATTCGCAAGCGAACGATACGCCCCCTGTTTTTGTTCCAGGCACAAAGAGGTCGAGAATCTCTGAGAGCACTACGGGAACAATGCTCTCCACGAGCGACACCGGTAACGAAGACGACCGTGACTCCGACTCCGGCGGGGAACTTCTTGCTGACCGTCCATTGGGTGAGGCTTCGTCTTCGTTCAAGTCGCGTTTCACTTCTCGCCTTGTCAGGCCGAGTTCGAATCGTCGTGGAGAGTTTAACCCCTTAGCCAGACGCGTTTCCTAAAGAACGTATCATAAGAACGCAACATGAAGAAGTCTATTCTATCTGCCTTCTCTGTGAAATGTTGTCGAATTGATTCTCGCAAGGCAAATTATTTCGATGACTTCGTGTCAGTCATGATCGGAATTTTCACTCACCAAATTTCATTTGCATATTTCGTACCTACTTCTTCTTATTGGACCTAATGCGAACAGCTGATCGTACAAATTGGATACTAGAAAGTTGGAATTTAGATGGAACGTGTGTAGTTCTGAGTTAAAATGGGCTCTATCTTTGTCAAATCTGTACCTGGATGGTCAGTTACGAGCTCCACTTTCCCCGTTGCGCTTATAAACGACCGTTTAACGCAGAGGAACGCAGGACAACGAATTTTTGAACGAATTAAGAAACGATAACTCGGAACAAAAATTATGTACATTATGTATGATGTTATGATGATGTACACGATGTTGTACATCATCCGCCTCTGTTGCAACTTTTGTCCAGCTGCTTTGTGCTACTGTGTCAATAACGCTTTATTGTTTGCGTAACAGGAGTACCAACGTCGCTGGGGATGTCGGAGAACGAGACGGTAAGGAAGCGGTCCAGTAGTCTGAACGATTCCGAGGAAGGAAGTCCGGAACCGGGTTCGCAGAGCCCCACACACACACCGCCATTAACGCCAGCCCTGACGCCACAGAGGGAGGACACGCCGGCGCCTGAGAATCTCAGCCTCCGTAAAAGCGGAAGTCCTCAGCAAACGCAGCAGACCCTCCAACCGGTGGATCTGGTGCAACCTAGACCCAGCCCACCGTTACCTTCGTTGGCGGTGAGTTCTTACCCCATTCCCCCATTGGGTCCTCTTCAATTGCCTTCTTGGTCCTGGGTAACCTTATAACTAGACTGCGGATGTTAATGGAATTTTAAATTCCTGTAAGCAAATTACAAGAAAATGGAAACAAAATCTGATTTTCGGTGGTGGGTAGCCTTTGTAGGTCTGGAATAAATAAAAATTATAAATGCACAAAGATCCGTAAATGCGTAAAGTAGAACTGAAACGTGTTCTCATTTCTCATTGCCAATTTGATGAGTCGCAAAAATTATAAATACCGTGTTCTGCCAATGTAACATGATGTGACCGCATGAAGGTGAAAGTTCGCAAACAAAGGAAGATACGAGTAGTTGCTCCTGTTTCAGGCTGCAGCGACAGCGGTGCATTTCCCCCCGTATGCACCTCTGTACGGTCCAGCGGCCAGTTCGCTATACTGTTCCCCAGCCCTGTACCAGCATCAGCACCACCATCACATGCCAGAACCGCGGGAGATCCAAATGCAAATGCAGATGCAGAATATTCAGCAGACTTGTGGGCTGCAGCTGCAACAGCAGCAGCAACAACAACAGCAACAGCAACAACGGTCCCCGGTGGACGTTCTCCTGCGAGTCTTTCCGGGAAGACGGCGCGCGGACGTCGAGGCTCTACTGCACCGGTGCAAAGGTAGGACCTGCAATCCGATCCACGCTTTCATTCGCGGGCCAGAATTTGATCTACACCGTTGGCCAGTTCCCTTTCGGAGTCTCGCGGTTCATTCGGCTACCGAATCGTTCTCGGGTTTCGGCTTTGACCCATGTGCTCCTAGCTTCGAACCCTTTCGGGGATGAGGATCGTATTCGGTTAGAAACAAAACAATTACAGGAACCCTAAATTTGATCCTACTTAGAATAGAACGGTAGAGTTTAGTAGTTTGAAGGACTGAATGAAATCGAATTGGAGCACGGCCGTTGTTTACGAGTTGCGTGGCGGTTTCAATCCCTAACAGAAGGAAGATCGAGGAAGTGTTGTAGATTCTCTAAACTTGATCGTGTTCGGATAGATGTTTTTGGTCGTTTGGTTGTAGAGTTGATTGATACAAAATGCCGTCGCGCACGCTCCGAATAAAATTTCGACGATTTTGTTTGACGACGAGTAGAAAGTCTGAGGTGTAGAAGTATCGATAGGCGTCTTATCTTATTACCACCCCCTACCCAACAGTCAGTAGTATACACGGGGCAATTCTCGACCCGCGCGACGTCACGTGATCCCTTCGAGGGAGTATCGGCGTCAACGCTGGCATCGGAAAGAAAGCAAAAGCTGTCTCTGTCGCAGGGGACGTAGTCTCCGCCATGGAGGTGCTGGTCTGCGAGGACAGTCTGCAGCCGAAGTCGGCGTTCTCGCCTCTGGCAGGGGCGCTTGCATCAGCCGCGGCTGCATCGGCGTCGGTGTCGGCCGCGTATGCGACTCGAGCAGCATACTGCACCACGCCGATCCCCTCGACCAGACACAGGTTCCTCGCGGCGCCGTACGCCGGCACCGGTTACCTGCCCACGGTGATCAAGCCGCCCAATCAGAGCCTGCACGCGAACGGGACCGGCGACGCCTATCGGGAGACCAGTCCCGACGACGCCAGCGACAAGACCAGCTACTCCGAGTGACCTGACGACGCGCAGCCCGTCACCTGGTCATACCTACAATAGCCCTGGCACGACCGGAGGAGGGACTTCGCGAGGCGAAATGGCGTTGCCGAGGGACCCGCCGCACCCTTCTACTGACCCGACCCGACTTCACGGTCAGCAGGGAGGCTCCTTAGGGTCCTCGGGACCTCTGGGTCGGGTACGTACGGGACACTGGATGTGAACTTTTCAGAGTCGTTCTCGCGAGGGGTGTGCACCGTGCATCTGGAGGTTTGTTTCGGGTTCGATTGCGAATGTGCTGGATGAGTAATTGGAAATTCGTTTGGCCACTCCGTGGACAGTGTTTCTGACAAAGTAGTTCCGATGAATGTGGATTCGTCTCTTTGACTGTTTCACTTTTACGTCCTCCTCGAGAATGCACAGAACATTCCCTTATGGTTCGATTTAATTTTACAGTTACTATTCCCAGTCTCACATTCATCCGAATTACCTTTTGTAATTGCCACCTACGCAGTCGACGAAGTGGTTCCACTTACACGAACCGGTCGATGCAAACAATAGCTGCGAATGATTTCCATGGACTCGTTTGCAGACAGTGGGATCAAAAGTCTGTTCGCTGTGTTGGGAAACGGAGACCTCATTAGATTTTACGAAATGTTTAACTGTAAACGCTTCGAATCCGTAGTCCAGTGCTGGGCGCTCCAACCGCGTCTCGAACAATTCCGATTGGAAGTTGAACTCTAACGAGTGTACCAAGTGGATGCTGAAGATTGATGATGGAGTTAAGTGTATACGTGATTATATAACGGTATACTTGGAGGTAACGAAATAGCGAGACGGTGAAGTCAACGAAGGACGTGTTAAAATAGAAAGAAGTTCCTTTTACGAACTGAATCACTGCGTCGTCGTATCGTTGCCTCCAAGTATACCAGTCTGCTTACGATGGTCGTCTAGTTCAGCAACGGTTGAGAAAGAGGAACGGTGCCAAGACTTGGAGAAGTTTTCGAGTAATTCCTACTCTGTAACTCGTGTATATGAATTTAATCCTTCAGAGAGTAGGACGCCGGAGGGAGATTAGGGTAATAAAGCGATTGGATCTTACGATGCAGTGACGTCGGTGACCTAATTCGCGGAGGTAAACGCTGATCTTTCTCTGAGAGAAGAACGTACTATAAGACTAAGAGAGAATTCTCCTCGAGTTATTAACGATCGCGGAGTCGGGTTCGCGCAAAGAGGACAAGGGAGAAGAGGAATTGATCTCCACGGATACCTTCTGGTCCTTCGAAATCGTCGGTGAGACTCACGAACGGTGGCCAGTAACATACTTGCAAGTATACTTCGTACTAACTCGATCTTCCGAAGGAAACCGCCGAGACGCGTGTGTACAGGACGTTGCCGAATGTGGACACCATCTTGGAGTCCGATAGAGGATACAGGAAGGATAACATTTATTCTTTACGGATGAAAGAAATTAGTAGACTGCGGATTTAAATATTCGGAAACGAAATTTTCGTTGAGATCCTCTATCGGAGTGCGAACGAATGTTTCAATTTTTTGGAGACGTTCTGTACAGACATGGAGCAGCGTCGTTTCGGAAGGATGGGCGGCCTCGTTGTAACGATATACCTTTATACATGTGTAGATAAACCGAGCGGTAATTAAGAAGTATGTGTGTAGGTACCAGAACGCAGGATGTGGCAAAATGCGTGGCGTCTCCTGCGAGGACGCTTTCCTCGATTATTTCATTGCGTTTACATAAATATCTGCCATATTTGCTACAGAATGAAAGAATCAATAAACGCGCTCTGTGTTCAGAAAACATTGAAATTGCTTTTAATCGTCGAATCCGTCCTCGAAGCGTGCCCCACTGATTACGGCGCACCCTGCACATCAGAATAAAACGGATAAAACGTGCGGATCTGTAAATACGCGTGAATCGCTTTAGCCAATCTAACACCATTGTATTAATCGAGAACGCTGTTGCGGAGGGTCACGCGGCTCCCGGTTCGAGCGAGGCTTTCGGAACGCGGGATCGTTGACAGCAGCGTGTGCGCATTACGATGATTACACATAAGTGTTTGCCTGTAAGTATAACGGCACCGAGATGTTTTAGGACGCGTCGTTCTTTGTAGTTACCATATGTTATCCGAAGAAATGTATAGACGGAATATAAGAACAATAAATAAGATATTGATACTCCACCTTTCGGCGAGTCGCTGCCACACTTTTGCAATCGATATTAAAGATTATCCTCGGTGAACCGATTAAAACGTTTGCAGTAATAACGTTCAATGATTGGAAATTCGGTGTGCAATCGTGTCTATAATTTTTTAACCTGGCCTGAAGAAATCGCGAACGAAATATTGAATTGATACGAGACAAGTGAAGCTAAAATTTTTAAAACCTCTAAGAGAAACGTCATCCTCGAGCTCCGCACATCCAAACATCCACCACAACCGGAAGACCATCCATTCTCCATGTGTCACCATCCAGAAGCCAAGAAACATCAAAAGTTACAAACCAATCGGAAACGATCTTCATTCTCCGAACCTGAAAGACGCGGCACCCTCCGCCTCCGCAGATCCAAATCAGTGTAATGATCATCCACTTTCCCACGTCACCTGCCATCGTCGACCGATTTCAAGTCACATTTTCCCAAGGATACTCCTGCGAGCCTAACTATCGAGAAGAGACACTTGTCCGACCCTTTCTCCCATTCGTCGCAGTCATCCTAGTCTGCAGATGCAACGAGGGATGCGTACTCGTTGAAATCGGCGGACGAAAATGATCGAGGAGAGTTTTCTCGTACAATGTCCGAGCTCCGAGGATAATTCGTGGTGACAGGCAAGGGAGGAGAACACCGTGATGGACAAGGACATCTTCCAGCTGAACGGGAATCTCGGGACAGCAGGCGAAAAAGGTATCGGATGTCGGATACTGTTCGCAGGTGCGGAAAACTGCAGGGGACGGGATCAAGCCCCCAGAAAATCTTTGAAATCGGATCGGTTTCGTGCTCGATCTAGCCCACCAGGGATCCCCGAGCGGTCGATTTCCCGCGAATGGATTCCCGGCGACGCGGCTAATCGATTCTGCCACTCGATTACCGATCCGAACTCGAATTATCGGGAAATCGTCGGTCGTTGTAAGCCCGCCTTTTTCTCTCCCGCTCGAAATCCACCGCGCCACTGTTCGATTCGATCCGTAGTCGATATGTAATCCGTGTTTAATTGTGCATTTTATTGTATACGATCTAGATCGATTCATGTCCTATAAATCTACCGTAAAACACTAGATGGATCAATCGAACTAAACTTTTTAATGCCAGAATTATCAAGGGTTTAATATTGTTCGTACCACATTTTCTTGTGCATGCATTCCCGATCGACAGAGAATTTCTAGAGAAAAATCGCAAGTTTCGCGATGCTACTAGAATCGAACAATAAGGTGGAAAGTGGAGCTCGGGGAGACTCGGAATTCACTTTCCCCGATCCGATATTCCCACTAATTTTTTCTAGTAATTTCTCGTACCGCCTGAAAACGTTTTCAACGAGAGAACGCGATATCACGTTTTCCTCCGGTCGACCTAACAGAAAAATTGCACACGGCTGGGAATTAATCGAACCTCGTGGCCTAGTGTTCAGCAAGGAAAACTATATCAAACGTCTTCGTTATGGTACAAAAGTGCGCCTGAAATAGTTCCGACATGATCAAATTGCAAATGAACATCTTGGACGATCTTTTCCAGTCCAATAAAAATTGTTGTACATATCACACGAAGAATTCAAGTACTTGTAAAATCTTCTATCGATCGTTTGGCCGATTCTTCGCCGCTAACAGGCAAAAGGAGAAAAAAATATCGATTTTCCACGGGAGTGAGTTTAACGAGGGGTTCAATTTCCATCTCTCTGTGCCATTAATCTCACTGGTGATATTGATTGATTTAACTTTTTACAAGTCAACTACAGAATTGGAAATCAAGAAAATTACTTAAAAATTAAAAGAGAACTGAAAGAATGATGTTCTAGAGGGGTGGATTGATCAAACTGATACACACGTTGGAAGTAACAAATAAATAAACAGATATCTTAAAACATTAAGATATCAACTAAGGGGACGCGGAACTGAAAATGAACAGAACCCCTTGCTTATCGAATCAGCCGGCTCCTTTTCCGCGAGCAGCCGAAAAAGAAGTGAAAAAGCAAGAGAAGAGTACAGAAATGATTTTCCAAAGGGGTGGGTACGACGAGGGGTTCGACTTGGCCAAATGAAATCACTTTTCCCGGCACACACGATACTCGAATAATTACGGGCGCGGCGTGCACCGGCAAGCTGCCTCTGGTACACGTATCGATGAAATACCGATAATCGATTGGCCTCTACAAGGCGTATATCCGATAGGTCGATGCCTGAACACGCGCCCGGCGTTATATACCTCGGCAATTTGTACCCCCGCCGGTGGTGCACGCCGGTGCATTATAATGCCACGGCCCGTTTATTATTTACGAGCGGTGGCTGGCTGGCTCCAGGGGTGGCAATATATCGACACCCCGCGGAGTTTCCTCCTTTGGCTACTGGTTACCATTCATAATGGAGCATAATGGCTCCCCTCCGTTCTTCATCGCCCCGATCAGGCTACCGGGGGCAGGGGGGCGAGGTTTAATCCGCAGTCAGAGTGCAACAACCCCCCTGTTATACCAAACCAGCCTCGATCTATCCTGTTTCTACCCTCTCTCTTTCTCTCTCCTTCTTGCTCGCTTTCTCTCTCTCTCTCTCTCTTCACTCTTTCTCTTTGGATCTCCTCGACGAAATGGAATTTTAAGCCTCGTCACCGGGTCTCGTGGAAAGGGCTCGCCTTTCCCGGAGACTTGGAAACCGATCCTGTTGAAACGGGGGAGAACGAATCGGCTTGAACCGCGGGGGTGAAAGGGTCATGGTAGACTGTAGGTCGGGACCGCTTCGATTACTGCTGTTACAGTGAGTAATTAGTAATAATTATTAAGCGTGCTTTAACATCTACCCAATAAGCTTTCCTGTTAAAATCACCTCGGGTGCGAAGGGTTAATAACCAAGAACAGGTGTATCGTTTAACGCTGTTCGAAAATCGCATCGAATTCGAGAGCCAATCGCGACATACTCGATGCTCGACCAGCTTCGAATCACCCGGTATAAGATGAACGGGAAACATCGATATTTGTCGAATACTTGAAAATCTCGATCCGCGGGAAAGCTACCCGAAACGCGGCGCGTCGCGTCCGTGCGTGTAGCCGCGGATGTATGCGTGTGCGCGCGCGTGTGTACGGCTTTTAAAATTTTTTCGACTTCCATCAATATTTGCTCTGGCGTTCTCTCCTCTCCGGCCGGGTACGACGAGCTTCACCCTCTACCTGTATCGACCGTGTACACGTGTGCACCCACGTATTTGCTCGTGCCGCGGCGGCTGGCACAAGTGCGCGTGGAAGCCGATCCATAAAGTGATAGAAAGAGAGAGAGAGAGAGAGAGAGAGGAGAAGAGAGCTTCTTTAAACGCTGTCGTAGATCGGGGAACAGTGTATAGTGTTGCCGAACGTCGGCAAACAGGACGGTCAGGGTTTGTTTCTTTGCCGAGGACCGATACGGCTTCGTCGCAGATTTGCAAATTTTCGCGTTACAGGGTAGCGTTTCTCTTCGGTGAGAACATTTAAAAAATCGGTACCTTTGTTATAGCAACAGGAAGGAAGAAACAAATTTTTATCTGGTTCCAGTTCCATGTAATCGGTAAAGAATATTTTTATTTCGCATAAAGATTTTGCATTTTACGTATAACAGATCGTTCAAATTTCAGCGACTGTATACGCGACGATACGCTGGTACCATCCGGACACTCGTAACACGGGGTCTGGTACCGTTTCCCTTTTTCCCGCTTTTTCCACCCTTTTCCCGTTCCTGCGCCGACCGTAAAGGCATTCGATTTTCCACCATCCCTTCCGGCGAACCACCCCCATCGGAGGTGTATACGAACCGGCTTTTTTCACCACTCGACATTTCTGTGTTCATTAAAATGTTCGAATAGGAATTTCGAAAGTGGATTTTGGAACTGTACTGTAGGATACGAGGATTCGCGATGAGTTTCGCGTGGAAATTCCACTTGTCTTCGGAAGTTACGCTGGATACGGTATTTACGGTTTTCGGACCGTCCAGGACGGACCTTTCCGGTAATTATACAGTCCACGGTGCTCGCGGATATTCGCAGCTTTGTTTGCAAAATTTGAAAAAAATTCAACACGTATGTCCTGCAACTATAGAAAATAAGAAACGGTTAAAGATTACAAATAAAAAAGTTTTGAAAAATGCCTTTTTTATTTTTGCATGTAACCTTGTCAATTATAATTTTTATAAAATTTTTATGCACATCATTTAGTAAACCAATGCTTCTAATTGCTTACAAAACATCAGGTCGTTTGGTACAGTCATAAAAAAGTTATTATGTTTTAAAGAGCGTACGAACATTTTTGTGGGCCACTGTAAATGAAGAAGCAATTTTCTTGAGAAAAGCAAGGGTAGGGAATTAGGGGTTGTTCTTCAGTTAAAGCTGCAAACGTGTCGCGCTGTGAAATCGAATTCGCCTGTCTGCGGCCGGGATACGCACGGAGAGGGAGGGAGAGAGAGAGAGTGGGAGGGGGCGAAAGAAGAGACTGATAGATAGTAAATGAAATTTTACTCGGGTCGTCGCGTCGAAACGAAAAGCGTCGCCGGAATTCTCGCGAGGATCACGCGCGGGTGTCGGCGCCTTTGTGAACCGTTTCGCCTCTATTTCCGCCGGTATATCGAGGTATTTCATTGGGCAATACTTTATTATCTTCCTCGGGATATGAAGCGCGAGTGGGTGCGTCGGCGAGGAGCCTCGCTATGGATCCGAAGGGGGTAGAGGGTGTTTTCAGGAGACAGGGGGGTCGGAGCGGGACAGAGGAGAGGGATGGAGAGAAACAGAGTAATAGAACCCGAGGCACGATCACGGAGGCCACGGGCACACAAAGTCCGCGTGGGGTGTCACGAAACAATTCCCAACTGAATAATATTAGTATCTAACAATGGAGCTGCTAAATTGAAATACAGAGAGAGAGCCAATCCTCGCATTCTCTGTATTCCTCTGTCTCCTGCTCCTCCCTCCGGTTCGCTCTCCCTCCTCCTCGCTCTTTGAGTATCATAGTTGGTCCGTGAACGTGTGCATGAATTTCGCGTCGAGGGCGTGACTATACCCATCTCCTAAATCGCAGCTTAACTTCTTTGTAATTAGACCGAGGATCTATTACGAATTTTGCATAAATCAGAATTCGGAGAAAATTCATTTAAACGCCTCTCTGTGAAATACTTTATGGTAGAAATTAAATGTTTGTTAACCCCTTGACAACGCACAAGAGATAAAGTGATGGAAGAGACACTGTAGAACATCAATATGAAAACAGAGGAAAGAGTACAGAATGAATAAATGAACGAAAGGTATGAGAAATTAATGATTACGCCTAACTCGATTTCGCCGAATATCTGAATACTTCCGGAGAATGTGATGTACGCGGGATTATACCATCGTTGGTTTCTCAGCTACCGGACGCTCCCGTAGCCATTTTTGTCTGTGTGTTGGTACGAATTGCGTCCGACTCTCTACACGGTTACAGAGAATGGGGAACTCGAGGAGGGCGGGAAATAGCATGCAAATGAAATATTAATTAAATCTATTAAAATTTCCTCCACTTCTGCCGACCCCTCCACACCCCGACCACCCTGTTACCGTTCCGCGTTCTTTTCCGTCTTCTTACTTTTTAACGGGTTTCTCCCCTGTTTCTGGTCCAGACTACTTTCTTCCGGGGATTGGTTTTCCGCCTCCTTTCTCTCGCGTGTGTATAATTGTGAACACGATTTATTGCAGATTCTGCCAAATTACCGGTACACTCGCCCTCAACAATTTAGAAACTACACCTTCAACCGAAAACATCCCCTGCGAACGATTTCAATGTTCTGAACTTTTCCAAAACACGCTTTACAAAAATATATAATAACTCGCGTAATTTTGATTATTTCCACTTTGGAAAACTTGCGTACTTCAAACACCCGTAAATATACCCGTACAAAACCCTGCCGCAAAAAGTTCAACAGCTCTTCCGAAAGAGATTCCTGCAGATCGGTGAAAAAAAAAAGCAGGAATACCCCCTTAATTCCGAGCCGGAGTAATTTGATTCTTCGCACAATCGAATTCTCCCGTTTTAACCTTTTCACCCCTTCGGGGCCGTTCCCCGTTTTTCTCGGCTATTACTTCGCGCACCCCCGTGTTCCCCTCGGTTCGCACGTATTTCACTGTTCCGGCCGCAGTTCGTACGGCAAGGCCGCGCCGCCATCAAATTCATTCTATCGCTCGGGCATATTCCATTAATTACTTTCACTTTGCGTCAATGGCATTTCCATTTCAATGATCCACCCCCACCGGTCCCCCTTCCCCTTCCGACCTCGCCGTCCTTTTGCTACGGCGCCGTTTCCACCGCGAACCTCGGCAGCCGCGCCGCCTACCCCGCGATCATCCCCTACCAATGGAATTCGCCGGTTCCTGTTCCCATTCAAATACGTTTCGTATTGTAAGTGAAATACAACGGGCCTATCCTGCCACCCGTCGCTGAACTTTCGTTTATAACTTTTGGACGTGCACGGGCTTTTGCGCCGACGATCCGCCCTGCAACTATATGTAGACCAACCCTTTGTCCCCTCCGCGTTCGCTGCGATTAGAAAACCAATTTTGCAAAAAATTTCGTGTCGACCAAAATCGATAACTGGTCTGCGAATCTCTATGCGAAATAAAGAAACGGATTTTAATCGTTTTGGTGCGTCGAAAATAATGTATGACATGATTGTTTTAATTAGCTCACAGGGTCTACGAAGCTCCCCTAAGTTGATCCTCATCTTCTTACATCCTCCTCTTACAGAGTCCCGAAGCAAAACCAGACTTTATACAAAACTTCCACGTTCACGGAAGGTATGACAAGTTCGTTCTGTTTGACTACCAGAAAACGACCAATGAAGGCCCGCTAGTTCCCGTTGCATCGTACAAGTTTACGAGGCGGATTTATCTCGCGGTATAGAGTAGCAGGGTTGCTGTATGTATACAGTGGACAACTTTTTAACGACTCCGTGGCTTAAGCTCTCTTACGGGATCCGACAAAGGGCCCCACGCAAACGGTCACTTTACCACGGCTCCGATGGTCAAGCCGGCTAGTTAGAACGTGTTCTTGCGTAATGTTTGACTCGTGACACGGCTTTTACGCAGGTACACACGCGGGTCGTGTGGGTTCTTCTTGGTTGGCCCATGGCTCTACCTGCCACGGTTTCAATCGTGTCCCCCCTGTTTGCCCATCCATTATGGCTACAATAACAAGGACCGTCCGGGCCCGTCAGCTTCTTTTACCCAGCGTCTCTTTCATCTGTTGGCTGGCTCGTAACAGTCCACCGCGATCGTTCTACACCGTGTTGACCCTATTCTCCTTTGAATGCCGTTCGTCGAACCTCCACTTACCGAACGTCCTCCTTCCTCTCGAGGATATCTCGCGGGCGAGCTGTATCTACAAAGTGGACAGGACGCGACCCGCTGCGTGAAAGGAGCACCTGTAACGATCCTCCTCTCGATCGTCGCGACGCCACACTCGTCGATTTTTCGAGAAACCGAGACAAAAATCTCGTCGCAGATAGGTGTCGAGAAGTGGTCGAATTCTCTCAAGGGTCGATTTCACCCCCTTTATCCGTCCCTTGGATCAATTTGACTGTTTTCCCGAAATAAGTTATACTGTTCTGTTATTTGTAGGTAAATTTGTCCGGAACTTCATAACCACATTGTTTCCAGAGAGAAAGAGAGATTTTGTATTTTGCAATTATTGAATTTATAAAAAGCGAGGGACGGATGAGGCACAAAATCCAAATAAATTCGATTGTGTCATTTTGATATGGCAATATCGGTAGATTTAGTGTTGAAGTGAATTTTAACAGCAAAAAAGAATAGCGTAACAAGTACATGCACTGTATACCCCAGAGTTTCATAATTTTTTTGAATTTCCGGGTTCTCGTCCCGGTAAATAAGAAAAGAGAATAAGTACGATGATGTAGGTCGGGAGAGGACAAGTCCAATGAAGTAGATCACTGTAAATTGCATCGGGGTCTTCTGGTAGTCTTCTGGTACAAATACGGCATCTGATGCGAATATAAAGGCACGCATGTTCCAATTTACGCTCCCACCAGCGTGCATCGAGCACAAAAGGACTGTTTTGCAAAACATCAAAGGGCACCAGCGGAAGGAGTTGTCCCCAGGAGCGTGCCGGTGAAATCGGCACGAGATTTCGGCCGGTCGTGAAATCGCATTCGAACTGGAAGATTTAAAACACGGTGTTCGAGGGTGTCTGAATCGGAACAGTTACGACGAATGGAAAAAGAAGAAGAGCCACCGGTGGTCCCGTACGCAGAGACCGTGAGGTTCGCGCCGATACCGAAGCTCCCCACAAAAGCTCCGGAGGGGCGCAGTTAATTCTAAAGCGATTAGGCGCACGCGACGGGGCCAAAGGTGTCGACCTGCAATTGACAACGAGTCCGAGGGGTCACGCCGTGACGGCGAGATCGCGAGAAGGGGAGACGAAAAATGAAATTAGTCGCACGTTCGAAAGTAATCCCGGATTAATATACATGGGACGTCCATGAGTATGCGAGATTGATCGCTGTACAGTGACTAGCCTATGGTGTCTATTAAACTCGGACAGGGGTCCCTTTTGTTCGGCGCTGATTGGGTTGGGGATCGATACTTTCAAAGATGATTAATCGAAATGAAATTTGAAGGAACCAAGATGATCCTGCGTCTGGAGGAGAGACATAATTAGTCCGGTTTCTTGCGTCTCGTTGAAATAAAACAGTTCTGGAAAAGGCTCAAGATCCAAGAATTGTTGCTGTGTCGTTTTTTATTCGCCATTATCATTGATTGTTTCACTAGGCTGTGTCTTTTAATCAGAAAAGAACTCCAACACATCTAAATTGAAATTCTATCTCTTCAGTGGTGTCTCGTTAATATTCGAAATGTTTGAACGAATTGAACGTCGAAGGGGTTCGAATTAGGTTGCGAAACCGCCGCCCCCTGAATACTAGGTCGAAGGAGGTGCCGTCGGCGTTGTGAAACAGATCGTCCCGGAAATTATTCAAGCCGCGGCGGAGCCGAGACTCGATTATAGAAGACAATTTTAATATCGTCGAATAATAGAGAGGGTCGTCGATGAGAAACTGGCGGAGGGACTGAAGGGAGGCATGGAACGTTGCCCTGAAAAACGGTCGCGGGAGCGTTAAGGTCACCGTTGATGCTTCCTCCTTTGGAGGAAGATGGCGGTGTGTTGCGGGACGATCGTGATCCTCGCGATCTGGCTACGTGGCGGGCATGTGAAACGGTATTCAATATCTTTGCCCCTGGGAAGAAAGCTGGTTGGGTAGAAGGAGTAGAGGTATGCTCATTGTGTGTCACCGCGAAACTATTCCGAGAGCGGATTCGAGATCACGTGGCCCCGTAAAAAGGACAATGGATCACCGAACACTACGTGTCTCGGCGTCGACATGATATTAGAGCGGAGTTACACTGCCCCCGAACGTCTTCGCCATTCATCTTCCTCTCTTTTTACTTCAATATATTCTGTACCGAATTTTGCGCGATGGCGGAAGAAAACGCCCATACGTGATATTACTTATGTATGGACTGCGGATTCTATGCATTTATGACGAAAATGAATAGGTGTAATTTTAGACAGCAAAAACATTAGCCATATTGAATATGCTACTGTTATATTAATTTCAATCTGTTAAACATTTTAAGAAAGAAGTTACGTTTGTATTTCAGTCCAGTTTGTTGCTACATATTCGGGTAGAAAGTTTTTATTTTGGGAGCCTCGGGTCGGCTCGGGAACTTCACGGGAAATTCACGAGTTCCCGATCCGATTTCGACTTCGGATATCGGATCACGAATTTTCCCAAGTATCCGCCCACCCCTATTACTTAGAGTAAATCTTAGGGAAGCTATAAATACCTATGTTTGGCACGGCATAATAGGGATGAAAAAAAGGGTGATCGTCATCGAATCGTGGTTGGACGGAACAGTGACTGCCGGTAGCGAGAGCGCGTCGGTCGCTGCCATTTGGTACAATTTTTTCCACGAAGTTAATGTTAATCAGTGGCGGACGTGACGTGGATGAAGGGTGCTCGACGGGGATTTCATGTCGGTCGCTGCCAGGCTTGTACAGCTGTACGCCATAAACGTGCTGCCATAAGTACTTTGGCAATATACATATCGCGGCCGGGTCTCATCCATTACAACAGGCTAGCGTGGCCACGAGTGGCCGGGCCCGCCGCAACCAGAGAAATATATATTTTCCAGCGTTCATTTCGGAACCGGCGCGTATCGGCGCCTCATATCGGCTTCAATTTTCCGCCCGCTTTTCCATCCACCGCACCGACGCCGATTCTTTTTCGAAACACGCGAAAAATGACGTTTTATTGCGGTAATAAAAGCGACCGCGGACCCGTCATTCGAGTGGACCGCCGCGCCGCGCCGCCGCCGCCAGGATTTTCGATGCTCCATGACGGTCTCCACACAAGCCCGCCATGATTACTGTTGCCCGTTGTCGCGGTGTTTTTCAAACATTTCGACATTCCGTATCATTTGGTGACCACTCGACCAGCGGCGATACTTTTCGACGGATGACAACTCCGCTCGTCGATTTTTCACCGTTCGCGTATCACACTGAACCTCGTCAGATTATTTATTTCATATCATTCACATATCGTGTTATCAGCAGACTGCGGATCTTTATGCATTTATAACAAAATTGAGTGAGTGAAATTAAAAATCGTTGACAAATTTTAGGAATTGAAGATGTCACGAAGAAATAACATTCAATTTGGTTTCTATTATTTGCAATCGATGCAGACAATTTTTATCTTGCATAAAGATCCGCAGTCTAGTTACCAGCGATTCTATTTATGCTATGATGTGTTAGAATCGTTGCTTCATGCTAATATCCACTCAGCTCATTAAACATAACTTTCGGCGAACTGGCAACGGAGGCACGCTGAAGACGCATTACCATAACCGCGATTAGAGGTAAGGGTAAAACGAAATGGAGTACATCGGAGGGAGGAAAAAAGCAGAAAGAAAATGGAGCGGGAGCATGTGTGAAGGGGGCGAGCGTGTGTGAGTGCCCCGTGGCGGGCACCCCGCCGACATGCCTCGTCGTTTTCGACGAGGCCATCGAAAACAATCGGTACAATGGGTCCTCGAGCGTTCTTATTTATTATACTTACATGGCACTGGTACACTACATAACGCGAATGAATGGGAGAGGCCGCGGTTGGACGGGACGTGGAAGCGCGTGTGCATTTTACTTGGGCCCTGCTACACCCCATTTCTGCGTAAAAGAACGCGCGCGCGATTTCACTCTGTCTCTCTTTCTTCTCTTTTTGTGAACCGCGCGGCAAGAGGGGACCGTCTGAAAGAGCGAAGGTTAAAGAGAGTTGTTTTGTGGAACGGTCAATTGATAGCGCGATGGTAATAGCCCCGTCCGCCTTTTAATGGTACGGTTCCTTGTTCCTCGACGCGCCGCGGGGATGCTAATCGCCCGTTATTCAGCCGCGATTAACGTCTCAATGGCGACTTTTGTCGGTTCGCTACCGAGGTATCGCGTCGATAATTACTATATTACCGTCTCCTTTTCTCTCAATACGAATCGACGATGCTTCCTTAAAATGTTCATGGAAAATGCGAGGAATCGCAATTGATTCAACTCGACTCTCCACGTCCTAAATTAACGCAACGTTAAGAAGCGATAATAATTAACACATTCGTCCCCATTATCCGTGCTCCCGGCTCCGAGCTAATTCGTGAACGAACATTCTACAGTATATCGGTTCACCTGCGCGGTTCCTCGATCCCCCGAGGTTTCTCAATTTCCCTCTTCCTTTTTCCCTTTCATTCGGTGGCTTTCTATATCCGCGAAAGTCTCTCTTAAATACTGTTCTATAGCGGGGGAAGGGCAATAAAAAGAAAAGGCTCAGCAGGATCCCCGAGAAGCCAGCCACGGAGCTGGATACTCGGTCACAGTAAAATACGCCGTGTACGTGCCCACCGACCGTGCACGAGTACGTACTCTTGCGGCCTCTTTCCCCGCGGTCGGTTGAGACGGCAGTTTTCAAGCGTTTCCGTGGGCTTCCAGTCCATCAAGCAAGCCCGAACCCCGCGATACTATACCTACGATCCATTCTGTTTTCCTTTATTCCCGGACACATCGATAGCCGATAGATAGACGCGGCACGCTCGAGCGACTCGCCAGCACCGATCCATTTTCCCTGCGTCTTGGAAACGCAGCTTCTTCGCGGTGTTTTGTTTTCTCGATAGCCGAATCGAGCCGTAGTTCCTGTGGATCCATTTTCCGCACGGGTTAGAGTGCTCTGGTCTCGACCTACTGCACACGCGATTCTCGACCCTGTAATATCAGAGATTTTACTCACAGGAAATCTGACTTTAGAAACATGAACTTACTTCAAGTCGGCGAGGTCATAATTCCGCAGTTCACACGGATCTCTGTATGCGTCTCATGAACCTAATCCCAAAGTTCAACAAAGATTACATTCAGTTTGATGTATTTTCTGAGATAATGAGCAGAATGACGGGTATATGTATAGGGAGGGAGAAAAGTTGTTCAGTTAATCGTGACAACATATTTCAAGAGCAAAAAGAAAAATCGGCGATTGATTCAATCGATTGATGAAGTTAATCGTCATACGGTCTATCCATAAATTGTAATGAGGAGGGAGATAGAGACAGAGAGCGGAGATGGAGAATTGACAGAAATATATCTCAACAAAAACTCATTTCACATTTTTTCAGTTAATCGTTAATCAATTCTACGATTGATGATTACAATTGAAAGGAATGTAATCGTTAACCGCAATTAACGACTAAACTAGGAGATTCATTGTTAATTGCGATTAACGATCGAAGTAGAAATTTATTCGTCAATCGTTGATTAACTTTTTGCCCAACTCTGACCGGCAGGTTTAGTGTTACTACATTAGAGAGTGGCAAAGATGAAGTATCAATTAGGAAACTTTTCTACCTCACAGTATTTCAGAAAAAGCGGCTTTAAAGTTTAAATATCTCGAGATGGCCAACAACTTCGCCCGATGGAGAGGTTCAATCGACTACCGCTCGATGGTCCGAGTTCGAATATCGGGTTAGAGCTCGAAATTTTTTTCTTTTCGTCACTTCCATTCAATTTGTAAATGATTCGTGGAATTTAAATTACTCGATTTATTCAGACGATTGGATAGCAATTTGTAATTTTATCGTCTAGTTCCGGATGGAACCGCGAACCGAAGCGGATAGAGGAGTTAATCTCCAGCTTACTTATTCCCTCGTGAAAACCAATGGCTCTCTATGGAAACGGCCGCGTGTATACGCGCGGTTCTAATGCCTCTTATGCGGGTCTCATTGTGCAGCGACGATCTCTTGTTGCCTGTATAACGTAGAATCATTGCGGAACAAAGATCGTCTATTGGCTTGTATCGTCGTCGCCCTACTACATCGTCGGGCGAACGATGGATGAGCGGATAGCCGGAAAAAATATTTAATGTACCGCGAGAATGCTCACTAATCCATTGTCTCTTTGTGATTCTGCGTTAGAATCCTTACATTCGAGCCGCAACTTCGTTACGCCATATTTACCGCGACCGCGCACGCTGTCGACCGAGAAAATGGGTATCGACAACCATATTGTCCACAAGCATTACCAACTTTTTCAAAAAATCTCACGTGAAACGGTGCTTTAACACTTCGCTGCCGCGTAAATTCGAAATTTATTATGCTGGTGATTATTTGACACTAGGTTTACGGGACCCGTCAAATTTATTTCTTGGAGTGTAAAGTTACCATGCATTTCCTCCCTATAAGTTTCTGGGGAGTCAAGTTTGTTCAAAAATTAATACAGCTTGGGAGAAATATTTTCTTTTGTGGTATGTCACATTTGCAGGTTCCAGCGAAAGGGGTTCTTAATATACTATTGGAAAAATGGCCGAAAATTTGAATGGACACATTCTTGTTATGTTTATAAAATAATGTGAAATAGTTATTTCTAGACCTCCGTAAACCTAGTGTTCAGGACGGACAGTAATCGATGAGATTTTTATTTAACCCTTTGGACTCGAAGCAACTACGATTCCGAAATCAAGACATGTCTTTCAACCTAGAAGATTTTTATTCTACGTAATCTTTTTTTTTACACTTTTTTACTCATAGGACATTTGAACTTTTAGCAATTTATGGAATACAGAAGAATTCAATAATTTCAAAGGGTTAGAAATTTGCGAACATTTCATATCGGCTTCTCGTTCGAACACACTGTAGAAGGAAACGATTTCGTCGGGCGATTTCCATAATTTCGCAGCGCCGACGCAGATCGCATGCATTATCGGTGACGACGGAAGCATTAGGCACCGCGGGCAGAACTACGTTCGTTATGGAATCCGCCGTGAATTCTACCGGACAGGAATTAGAATGAAATTATAAAGCGGTGGGTGGCAAAAGAAGACAGTAGGGCGGTAGGGTGAGCGGGGAACGGAGAGAGGTCGTGGGCGTAACTCGCGATAATTTGCATGGAAATTTTTATCGGCACGGCCAAAGAGGCAATATCCGGCAGACGCATTTAAGATCTGAGTCCGGATAATAATAGCCACAGAAATGGCATCGTAATGCCTGAATGGGTGACACGGGTACCTAAGGTTCTCTTATACAGGGTGATTCAGATCGTAGGGGAAAAAACTTTGGATTGCCCAGGAAATCGTTTCCGGGAACCGTGAAAACCTGTGTCGCGGAATACACTTCCCAGCGAAATTCTGTTCCGGATACTCACTCAACTTTCCATGAAGTCATTTTCGAGAAATTTGCACGAAGCAGGAGATTACTATCTTTCCTCTACATTCAATGACAACACATCCTGTCGATAAATCTTACCCTCTCAAAATCTTTCAAACTTCACTAACTTGTTTTTGTTAGAAACGCACGAAATGCGTAGTCTTTTAATGAGAAATGTATTGTGGTTGCTACGTCGAGTAAAATAATCTTCATTCTGAATCACCCTGTATACGCGTTATATATTTTCACGTAGCTATCGCGTCGGTAGTGCACCAGTGGGATGGGGTTGGTGCACGCCGGAAACGAACCCACCCATATCGTGCTCCGGCCACGCTGAAGGAGAAAAAAAATGACAACGCCACCCCCTTGCGCTGCGCGTCGTTCAATTATATATAGTCTTTTCTTTCGCCCTTGCTCGCTTGTTCTTTATCGTCGTCTTATGTTAATATTACTATTCCTCGCAGAACGCCGTTCGCGATATCCGTTCCCCCCTTTTTTTTTTAAGAGTCTTTAACGTCTCGGTTGCAGTTAAGAGCTCGTTCCTCGAGCTGTGTTTCGTTGTCGGGGGTTGCGGAGATACTGCATGCTCTGGATGTGATGGATCCTCCATTACTCGATCGGGAGGAATTAAAATTTTTAAATTTCTGTACTTAATGGGCAGACATTTCGGAGTTCTACTACGTGAATTTCATTATAAACGACAAAGAAGCTCTGACCATAGTGGTTGTGCAAAATGGTAACGCAAGGGGTTTGTAATAAAATTCATCTAGTAGAACTGTAAAGTGTCTCCCCATTGTACAGAAATTTCAATATAAAATGCAATTTAAAATTCAATATAAAGTATAAGAAGTACTGATCATAGTGGTTGTGAAAAAATGGTGACGCAAGGGGTTGAAGAACGATATTTACGGGTTGTGAGCATGTGAAAGTTTGTTCGGAGAATTCTTTCGCAGCCGAATTCGCCGAAAGGTGGAGTTTGGATTCGGAACAAAGGGCGTGTGGGCGGGTAACCATGACTTTTCAATTAACCGGACAATACTCGTTAGCCGAGATTATTATGGTAATACCGTGTACGCTCTCCACATCGTCACTCTGTATTCATCGAATCGCGCGGGGAAACCAAAGCGCGTCCGCCAGTCAGTTAAGCCGAGTATTGTTTCGAACAAACACGCGGCGGCCGCAACGAAACGGCGAGGGGGCTCGAGGGGGTTGGACGGGGGTGGACGCCCCCCCTAATCCTTGCGGCCTATCGAAAATCCATGATCGAAATATATCTACTCTGTCAAACGCATGCGTACCTAGATCGGGCTACCCTTTCGTCCGACAAGGATTTTTACGGCTTTCAATCCTGTCAGAATGAAGGACGTGTCGCCTCTGGATTTGCCATCGAAATCTTTGTTATGTACTTTGCCATAAATCAGGATGCGCTTCAACCCCGACGCTCGGTTATCATCCGATCAAATCACGGAATATCAATGTTCGCCGTTATTCCCTGCGCGTCTCTGCGCGTCTTCCCGAATAATTCCTGAAAATATTGATCTCTGCTCGCGGCCGGAGAAAATGCTTGTTACGCGAAGACAGAATGTCGATTCCGAGAATGTCAGAAGCCGACGTCGAGTTTTTTCTCATATCTCTTTAATATAACATTAATTCTTCATATAAACAGAGTATTTATGTAATTTATTCTTTTAATTTCTCTTTCCAACGACATTATTGTTGCCTTCATCCCTTCAGCTCTTCATCTTCCTCACTGTGTGTTTGTGATCTTTAATGAAATATATTTCTCCTAACATTCCTTTATTCAGGGTCTACAGAAATTATATTGATGTTAGAAAGCTGCTGCAAAATTCATTTTAACAACAAAAAATCAACAATTGTTTTTCATTGCGAATTATTCTACTCGCCCAGCCGTTCTCTTAAAAAACTATGATAAAATTTTTTCTTTAACAAACTGATTTTATTTGTATTCTCCAACGGCTTCACGAATAGCACGCTCGAATACGAAGATTTTTTACTGTATCATAAACATTTATTACGAAAAACAGTTTCTTACGTCGAAGAATGAAACTTGAAGATCCGCAATCTGCCGATGACTGTCGAGTCCACCGCACGCCCTGAAAATCTGCAGATGAGAGCCAAGAATCAAAAAGAAATGCGAAGTCGAAAGTATATCAGGAAGGATAGGGGTGAGGGCGCATAATGTTGCGTCTCCTCGTTTCACGGTTGAGATTTCAGCATGGTTTTCATCCCCCGTGTGCGGGTCACGTGCCGTTAGGTAGTGGCAAAGATGGGAGAACTATCGTCGGCGGTCGGTAACGTGGGATTACCGTGGCCAATAATTTCGCGGGGTCGAATTTGTTTGATATACTATATCTATTGTGCGTGATCCATAGAAAGAGGCTTCCCACTCCGTATTGTGGTCAGGAACATCGGGGGGTTCGAAACGGAGACGGCGATATCGCGAGGAGAAGGGTCGCCGGAGGGAGACCGAGAAACAACGCGAAAGGGTGGTTTCGCCCGGACTCACAAGTGGCAGCTTTTAATCTCTTCCTGGGATAACTCGACTCGAGCCTGAATTGTGCCTCGTTACCAGCGGTTTAATTGCTTGTTAATGGATAATCGAAGTGTTTCACGACCCGCCGTACGGGAGCCATTGACCATCGCTACCGGAAACGCTCCGGCTTGCCAGCGTTTTGCAACTTTTTCATCGCGGTTTCTCTCAAAAGTGTTCGAAGATATTATTTTCTCTTATTTCATTGAAACCCCTGATCGCCAATAGTCGTCCAGTTAAGAAACATTCTCTGCGTGAATACTAATAAACGCCTTTTATCTTTTATTAGAGACAAATGTTTTATAGACATTTTGGAAATATCGAATAAATATGTTTCTTCTATCGATCGTATTTGCTGTTAATAAATATTGAATGTTTTCCGCGCAACGGTTCGATCGTTTATTACTGTTTGATAATTAGCAAAATTGCTTTATAATTAGTAATAAACATACAACATTGATTGTGTCAGAAGTTGACCATACGCTATTTCGTATAGTTGACCATCTATAGCGAAGCCCGATACACTAAAGGTGAAGAATTCCAAGAAGGTGAAGTCAAAATTTTAAATGAACAGTTCCAACAAAAACTACAACAGAATTGACAGCATAATTATTTTAAGAGCAGAGTTGCAAAGCGTGGTGCGTTCTCCAAAATGTCGCAGTGCCGAGCTGTTACAACGACAACAAACAAGCGATGTTAGAAAAGATTACGTACGTAAGAAGTTGGAAAAATTGTAGAAAGGTTTTAATAAAACGTCGTAGCCAGACAAAAATAATCGGGTTGACAGGTTGAGGTGGTTTTTTGAAAAAGCTGCGCTTGTAGTTTCGACCAGGATAAGAAGATTATACCGGCCGCCGATGAAACCCATTAGCCGCACTGTCGTTTAGGAATAGAAAAAGAGAAATACGAGGTAACCAGTATCCTTGTCGATCACCGATGTCCGTCTCTCTCCCGGTCTCTCTCGTTCTGTCGTATCTCCTTCCTTCTCGCAACAAGAGCGGTCCTCGATCATCCCCTATCTCTCGTCAATGCGTGCCCGGGGACTTCCGCGATTTCTGAATAGAAATCTCCATGGTGGCTGACAATGCAATACGTGGACAATTGCATAGTCTAATGGATCCCTGCCCTCACATCATCGTAACTTATACGTACGTGTCGTTCGGTGAAAACGATATCGACAAACGTCCATTCCGCGTGTCTTCCCGCCGTTCGCAAAACACGAGATCGACATTCTCTCTATGGCGGACGTGTCTTTCCGCTGTCATCGTACTCTACCACGTCTCTCCCGTTCTTCTTCCTTGTGCCGTCGCTTCGTCCCGCCGAAAAAACGAAAAATATAGCTGCCCTCTCTCTCTCCCTCTCTCTTTCCCTTCCCCGAGCTAGCTGGTCGGTTGAAAACGATCCTGTCGCGTCTGAGTGGCCGCCTGTTCCCAAGTGAAAATTATCCCTAGCTGGTTTAGGCCGTCGCGGTATCGTCGCGTGCATCAATCAATACGATGCGTTCGCGCCGAGCGAATAAATTAATTAGGTCGTACCGTTCTCTCGCGTCTGCGGGACGAGACAAGATCATCTCGATACCGATTCGATTAACCGCTTACCTTATAATAACCAGTCTCTGTCTCCTGCTGCAAGCAACCGACTCCATTAAACGCTAGTCAAACTGTAAACTTTTTAAATTTTTATCTTAGCCCACCGAGTTCTGGAAGTACGCATGGTCTCGTGCATTATGAGGAACTTGTTGAGATAAAGCAGTTCTGGAGAAAGCTCAAAATCCAAGAATTGTTGCGGTGTTGTATCTGCTTTTATTCGCCGTTTTCATTGATAATAAAATTTAGTGTTAAGTTGCCTCTTTCGCCAGGCTGTGTCTTTTATAATTGGAGAAGAATTCCACTCCACCTCCTTCAACGTAACTAACTAAATGAAATTATTAATTTAAAATTATTCTAATAGGTAGCCCCCGCTTTCGATGCTAGGTAGGTTTCATGTAAACAGACTTCTGGTGGTTAGAATTGTCAATGAATATGTGATCGGTAGGAAGAACTCCGGTTGGCAGGGCCATTAATCGTCGAGGGGGTCGACCGGTTAACGAATTACATAAGGAAGATTTAGTAGGTCCGTTGAAAGGGTTTAAAGAAGAATCGGAATGAACTTGTTCAGTGGGTTCTATGTGGCGTAGGCGGTGCTCGGTTCTTCTCTGTCCTTCTCGCTCCAGCAAAAACTCCGCGAGACCCTCGACAATTTTGCGTATATACTTCGCGTACTTTGCCGTGTCTCCTTGGTTCGTGGGAGGAAGAAAGAGTAAGGGTGGGCTGAGAGAGGAGAACAGGGAGGAAGGGACGAGGGAAAAAGAGGGCGAGATAGAGAGAGAGAAGGACGGAAAATCTCCCGGTGGCTCTCGTTTCGTGGTTGGACGCGAAGGAGGAACGCGAAGATGGTCCGGGCAGTTACGGCATTATATACCTAACAGGAAGAGAGACAAAGCGAACAAAACACTGTCGGGGCGTCGCTCCGCAAACACAGCGCCCCGGAGGAACACGGTGGGGGTGAACTAAAACTTGGAACAAAAGTCCTCACTTTTGTTCCCTCGAAAGTTTTTCGAATTATGGCCGCGGCGCAGCGAGAAAGACGGGGGAAAGGAGGACGCCAACCTAGGAGAAGAGGACCCTCTGTGATTTATATCTTCGCCAAGGTTTCGGAATTATTAAACTTTCCGGGGCACGCCGGAAGAAAAGGAGACGAAGGAAAGATGGTCACGGAGGACGAGTTCTGCCCGGAGAGCTTGTACTGTAATTAAGCCGTTTTCTAATGAAGATTGATAGTTCAATTAGCACCGCGCCGTCCCGACCTGTGTCTCTTCCTTTATTTAGAGCCGCGCGAACCGACTTGGCACCGGTCGTTTGTAGCTTTATGCGATTTATTTCTTCGATCAGGACGTTCGCGGCGCATTTATAATGCGGATAATAATACTTCAGTGGCATTATACGTGTTCTAAAAAACCGCTGAACCACTACCAGCTAAAATAATATAACGGTGGCTCCGAGTACTTCGATTTAAATTAGATTTAAATTAAAATGTCTGCTAAACTAATCACATTTCGACATGAATATTGTAATTAGAAATAAAAAAAAAGAAGAGCCAACAGCACGCGGTGTTCCCAGGCGGTCACCCATCCAAGTACTGACCACGCTCAACGCTGTTTAACTTCGATGATCGGACGAGAATCGGTTCTTTGCAACGTGATATGGCCGTTGGCGAATGAAGAAATTCGGAACTGAATGAAGTTTTATCTAACAATACAAACAATTTCTTCTGTCGAGCTCTCTCTTGGGAACACTGAAAAATTCTATTATGCTAGTACGTTCATGCTTCGAATTATAACGTTGGTCTATAGTCTATAGCACCCAAGATAGGTAATTCTACTATTATTATCCGAGAATGCTGCTCCAGTAAATTCAACATGACGCCACTGGTCTACATGCGTTTCGATATCCGCTGCAAAATGAAATATGCAAAAGTGTATTTCGATGTTGGGCAACTGTTAATAACATTGTAGACAAAAGAAAAAAAGAGAGCCAACAGCACGTGGTGTTCCCAGGCGGTCACCCATCCAAGTACTGACTACGCTCAACGCTGTTTAACTTCGATGATCGGACGAGAATCGGTTTTCTGCAACGTGATATGGCCGTTGGCGAATGAAGATATTCGGAACTGAATGATATTACGTGTTCTTAAAATACTGTGATTGTAATTCTTCATTATTCCACAATCTGTCGATTCCCCATTCTCTGATATTTTCTTTTGGATTATGGGATAGTTAAATAAACACTGTTCCAATTACACTGAATATGCTTCATTTACCGGCTCGGAAAGAACGTCTTTACTCGAAGATCTCCTACAAGGAACTGAACTGCAGGTCAAAAAGAAAGCTAGTGCCCACTTGACTTTCAGGGTCATTTAATTTATGGCCTTGAAGTTTCGAGGGTTTTGAACACATCTGGCATTTCTGCTACTATACCGGCTTAGAGTCGGGTCATTTTTGTGAACTGATCGATACATTTAATTTAGAATGTTCATTTCTCTAGCAACAACGTTTAGCAATTCATCAAGTTTTGGCATAATATACACACAGTATACAGATATGACTCTCTCCTGAGAAATTTTGTCCTGACATTTCATAAAGTGCCGACGTTGCATTTAATAGAACATTTTATCAACGCTGGTAGCAACGTGTTGAAATAATTGAAGTAACCATACACATTAGATCTTCGCCCAGGACGAAAGCACTTGATCAAGCCGGATCAAAGTGACCTGGTATTCGTCGATCCTGGATTAAAGACCATCGCGCGCCACGGCGAACCACTTGAAGTAGGGTAAACCACTCGAGCGGGCCACGAAATCTCTCCGTTTACAAGATCCGAGATCTAAATTACGTCTTGACGCGAAACTGATTTTGGGAACGCTTCCCCGAACCTCCTTAGAGCCGGGATTCCCCGGGTGGGCATTGTGCCCTCCCGATTCGCCGTATCCTTTCTCTGTCAATCAGGAGCGGTGGTTCGACAATGGCCGCGGCGGCGACACATTGTGTAATTCGAAATGAATGCGTGGCTAGGCCTCCGGGTATAATTGTTTCACGACAGGTCCCCGTGTACCATGGGCCGTGGGCATTAACGTAAGAACGGACTGCGCCGGTTTCCAGCCCCCGAACAATGGGGGCCACCGGTGCGCGTGGTATGGATATCTCGTTACACCGTAATCGAGGAATAATCGATCGCAAAGTTGTAGCACAAGGCAAATTGCTGGGCGTGGTGAGAACGATCCAGGAAACTCGAGAGGGCGAAAGACAAGGGCGAGCCGAACGAGGAAATCCGAGATTTTTCTTCCTTTCCTCTCGCGGCACCCTCTCTGCCCCCGTTCCCTCTCTCTTTATTTCTCTCTTTTTCTTTCTGTCTCTGCCCCCCTTGGCACTCCTAAACGTCCTTTATTTTTCGTGGCCATGTAAAAAGGTTTTATTCAGAGCCGTGTTCACCCTCGATCGAGCTGGATGCGCGTGCGCCCGTCTGTCTTTGCTACCATCGGGACGCGTAACAAAGATTCACTTCACGAACATACGGATCCTTGAATTGGGTTAATTAGGGGACCGAACATCTCTCTGTTCGCCTCGTCTTCCTTTTTCTACCCCGAGCCATTCTTCCGCAAGCTGTAGCAGTTTCTCCGTGTCTGGAATGGAGGTCGATCGTATTAGGTTCTCGTCGATCAGCAACGAAAGATACGTGAGAAAGGTTGTTCTTTTCGAGAAATTATGTCGACTGTGTGCTCAGCTTCTCTCCTATCGTGTCCTAATTGATTCCCCTATTCGATAAATATTTCCTGCGGTTTGGTTCTGTTTGTCGTGAGAGAGCCACGCGATAAAACGTAGATCCGTCTATTTATTGCAGGCTAAAAGCGACTATTCTAGACTACTTTGTAAAACTAGCGTGAATATATCTATCCACACACAAATTTTTAGTAAATCAAAAATATTAGAACCTGTCATTTTGACAAGCCCCATGAAGCTAGTGCTAAACGGTAGAATATATAAAATTAATTTTACGCGTGACGGTGTTGAACAGTCCAATTTGTATTTAAAATTTGGCTCCAGTGAAAATCTGTTCGACAAACGAGCCTGCGGGGATCCAAGTATCGATCAGCTCGTTAATTCGCCGTTAAGAGGATCGAGGTTATCCTCGTGGGCCAAAAAAAAATGGCCACCGCAGTTGAATCCTGCCGACGGAAAGAGAATACTCGTAACAAATCCTCGAAGCTTGGATAATAGGCGAACGTTTCTCGTGGGATCGAATCGAGCATGATCGTCTATACAAACACTGGCCGGGGCAGAGAAAAATAAATGGTAACGGATAATCGGAAGTGGAAGAAGTGCCCGAAGCGTGGCTTTGCGCGATCCGTATGTGGTTATCGAGCGAGAATGGACGCGTTGTACTGGATCGGGCCGCACAATGAGTCCGATCGGTGAAAGGGTTTTGCAATCGTACCCACGATTACCGGGCGTGTATCTGCGGGGGATACAGGTAGGTACGTTTAGGCTCACGGCTCCTTTTCATAAGTGCCATTATAAGTGCCATTTGAGCATGCCTACACCCGCTTTGTCCGCGGACCTCAAACTAGTCATTGTCCTCTCGTTATTGTTTGAAAGGACACGGGATGACAACCGGCGACGGTTAAAAACCATTCCCCCCTTCCACCCACGCCGTACACACTAATGCGCCGATTTTTAGAACGTGGTAACCGTTCGATCGTTTCGCCAATGTGTACATTGTTTTAGCCGGGCGCGGAGCAGAACGAGACCCCATTGACACCTGGAAGTATCGAAAACCAGCCGAGGAGACTTCCTTTTGTCCAAAGAAAATTAACTCTCATATTTCCCTTTAGGACTTTAGGTGATCATTAGACTGCGGATTTTATGCATTTATAACAAAAATGTATTAAAATTGTTGAAAATGGAAAGAAATTTTTATATGGTTTTGATGTCTTATAATTGACAAGGAAAATTTTTATTTTGCATAAAGATCCGCACAGTCTAATATTATCATCACAACATATACTGATTGTGACTATTTTTATTCATTCATCCACTGTATTTCACAAGAAGACAGAACATGGAAATAAAGAATTTAAAATCAGTGCAACGACGAGACTCTACCGGTTTTCGAGACGCGTGCCGATGCGTGTAGGCGATAGCGCGAAATTAAAATAAGAAAGAGCGAATAATTGTCTAGAGTTTAGGACACCGAGGCGCTCGAGCCGCCATTGCAGCGGCGGCTGGTCACAGATCACAAAAGGGATCAGTGTACGCATCGAGGCTCGTTAAAAACTGACTGTGAGAGACTCGCACGACGATCGGGGACCCATCGTGGCAACGATACGCGTCGTGCAAAACCGACAAAAGGGTGGAACGGTCTACAAAGGTCCCCGGATAACCATCTAGTAAACTCTTTCCGGATTAATTGATCATTTGGAGCAGAAGATCAGAAAGACGAGCGCGGCGGGTCAACAGATATGAAATAATTTACCGTGTTCGACCACCTGGGCACACACATGGAAATCGGGCAACCCCCGCTTCTTTCCTCGGTTTCTGTTCCCCGATCTGTCTCTTTTCAGTCTCTCCATTGTCTCGTGTAATCTACACACAACCCGACCCCCGATTATTATACTAATATCGTCGCGGTGCGTTCATCGCGGCGAATCGCTCTGTCGAGAAAGGGGTTTTTCTTGTTCCGAGTACAATTGTTTGGAGCCGATCTCTCGGGCAAAGGAGGCGATACGGTCTCGGGGTTGGTTTTTCACCTCATTTCAAGCGACCCGCGCGATCAAACGAGACCCTCTTCTTATCCGTGGATCTTCCCGCACGGTTCGGTGACTTTTCCGGCGAGGATTGCGGCCACGGGACATCGGTGCCCATAGACCTTGTCGTACTCGCTCGAATGTACTGTAAAGTTCGATTCGAGTTGGGTAGAGTTCAATTCAAAAATTTGATAAAGAATCGTCCAAAGAAAAAGACGCCACAAACTATTCGGAATTTTCCCAGTCTGTTCTTTTTAAATAAAAACTATGGTCGAACGTCCTTTGTACTGACCCTGATGAATATCTAGAAATTGATTAGAGAAGGCTAGATTATTCGGTGTACGATGTGTTCTCATGTGTTCGCTTTCTAGAATTTGAAGATAGCTATAGGGAAAATAACTAAGAGATTATTACAACTGTAAGATCATGTCAACAGAGAAGGAAACCGACAATCCATCCTCCCGAAGATTTAAACGGATCTCGCGTCCGCGTTTCAACCCTTTGAACGCAACCGCCGCGCCGCCGACAAACTATCAAAACTCCAGCTCGCCTCGACCATCGTTCACCGGAACAATGCGACCTCCTCGTAAACAGTGGGAGGCAGGGTGGCGCTAGGTGCGATCTCGAGCGAATAAACGCGGGGGAGGGGAGGGGGTGGAGGCAGACGAGGACGGGGCTAGAGTACAGGGGGGGTCCATAGGGTGTAGAGGTTCCCCGTCCAGGATTCTATAATCCGTACCATCTTTATCGTCAAATTCTGTACTCGTGGACCGATGCCTCGATTGCGCAATCAAGATGGCATCGAGAAAGGCATCTCTCGCCTTCGACTCAAACTACCAACAAGTATTTCAATATCCGCTCCAATATATTCCCATCGACCCTATAAACGTGTGTGCAGTTATATTGGATTCCCTACCACCGTTGCCTCCTATCTTCCTCTCCCCCTCTCCGCCCCTCCCCAGTTCTCTCCCTCTTTCGCTCGCTCGTTCCCCTTCTGCCATCTTATTCTCTCCGTCTTTCTCTCTGCACCCCTCTCCACGATTCGTTCCCGTTCGCGTCGGTTTTGCCTCCCTTCCTTCGGGGTAGATGTACCGGCCTGAACCAATCGGCCCTCGACACACAGACGAGCACCCGGGGGAAAACCTGCCACCTCCCCCTGCGGTGTGTGGAACGCGCGTGTGTGCATATCCACCCCGAAGGAAACCGCATTTAAACGTGTTTGGTAACCCTGTAAAAGATTCTCCGTCCCCGCGTTCCACGCCGCGAAGAATGGGGGATGCGGCCGCGATCCCGGGGGATGTGTGACCGACATGACACCGGATATAAGCGTTCCACCGGGACACTGATCGTCATCGGCAGCCTTTTAATTTTCCGCTTATTGCCGGTTCATCCTGGAGGCCGCGCTCTCTGATCCGCCACTCCACCGCGCGACTCCATCAAAATTTCAACAATGATCCATCCACCTCGAGAAGTTCATGTTAGGCGATCTTTATGCAAAATCAACATTTTCTACATCAATTTCAAGTCATAATTTATATATTTCAACTGGATAGATTCTTCTTTTCACCGTTGCGCAACGCAGATGCTGTAAACATCGCTTTTTTTCTTCTCGAGTTCCTCCATTCAGGAATATCGACAGGATACAAAATGTTATTAGATAGCGCACAACGGCCCGGAGGATGATATCCTTTGTAGGAAACGGAAATTTCTTTTCAGCGCAAATTGAATGGAAGATTTCCGTGCTTCGGGGCATTCAATTGCGTACCGGATCAATGGGGGCTCTCGATGAAATATTAATTAGAAAAGAACAGAAACGCGCGGAGGTCGAAGATGCAACAGAATGTTCCACCATTTCCCCGTTTTCCGTGGGTCGGAAACCTGTTCGAGCAAGGTACACTTACTGAAATGCTAATTCTTTCGACGTCATGATCTCGAAAGGTTGTATAGTTTAACATACTATATCACTCAACGGTAATAGTAATTTCAATTGTGAACTACCAAGTCAGTCACAGTAACGTAATCGAATATTTAGTATACTACTGTATAGAAGATTTTTAAACTTTCTTTTGACACAGCAGAATTACTCAAAATCGTATCAGTAGACTTCCGGTGGATAAAATGTAAATAGTGATCAATATGATTTTTTATACGATCCAACGGATAAAAAAATATATTTTAGTGCAAAAGAACTATCAATAGGAATATACGCAACCAGGAATAAAAAAGAGAGCCAACAGCACGTGGTGTTCCCAGGCGGTCACCCATCCAAGTACTGACTACGCTCAACGCTGTTTAACTTCGATGATCGGACGAGAATCGGTTTTTTGCAACGTGATATGGCCGTTGGCGAATGAAGAAATTCGGAACTGAATGAACTTTTTTGTAACGATACTAACAATCTCTTCTGTCAAGGTCTCTCTTGAGAACAATGAAAAATCCTATGATCCTAATTTGTTTATGCTCCAAATTTCAATGTTGGTCTTTACAACCAAAGATGGTGCTTCTACTATTATTATGCGAGAATTCAGCTGCACTAAATGCAACATCATGCCACTCGTCTAAATGCGTTTCGATAAGCGCTGCAAAATGAAATACAAAAAAGTGTATATTTTGATGTTGAGCAACAATTACTGGAATATTGTAAAAAAAAGTAAAAAAACAGAGCCAACAGCACGCGGTGTTCCCAGGCGGTCACCCATCCAAGTACTGACCACGCTCAACGCTGTTTAACTTCGATGATCGGACGAGAATCGGTTCTTTGCAACGTGATATGGCCGTTGGCGAATGAAGAAATTCGGATCTGAATGAAATTGTATCTAACAATACAAACAATCTCTTCTGTCAAGCTATCTCTTTAAACGACTGAAAAATTCTTCGACTCTAGTTCCTTGATGCTCCGAATTATAATGTTGGTCTTTACAACCAGAGAAAGGTACTTCTACTATTATTATGATCCGTGAAAATTCAGCTCCCCTAAATTCAACATGATGCACTCGTCTAAATGCGTTTCGATATCCGCTGCAAAATGAAATATACAAAAGTGTATATTTCGTTGTTGAGAAACTGTTAATAACATTGTAGACAAAAAAAAAAAAAAATAAAGCCAACAGTACGTGGTGTTCCCAGGCGGTCACCCATCCAGGTACTAACCACGCTCAACGCAGTTTAACTTCGATGATCGGACGAGAATCGGTTTTTTGCAGTGTGATATGACCGTTGGCGATATTAGTATATCAACAATTGAACGACGTTCAACTAATAGAATTTCTTATCGTACTTGCAATACTTTTACACTTATAGTACTCCCTTGTTCAAAACATGTTTCCGCAGACGAAGATCATGCAGCTTCTCTTCACATTTCACGAATATGTACACCAAACCTTGTTGAAAGAAATAAGAGAAAGAGAATAACGCTCTGAAATGTAAAAAGTTTCACAATACTTACATAATTTTAATACTGGATAGAAATAATAAAAAAAGAGAGCCAACAGCACGCGGTGTTCCCAGGCGGTCACCCATCCAAGTACTGACCACGCTCAACGCTGTTTAACTTCGATGATCGGACGAGAATCGGTTCTTTGCAACGTGATATGGCCGTTGGCGAATGAAGAAATTCGGAACTGAATGAAGTTTTATCTAACAATACAAAACAATTTCTTCTGTCAAGCTCTCTCTTGGGAACACTGAAAAATTCTATTATGCTAGTACGTTCATGCTTCGAATTATAACGTTGGTCTATAGTCTATAGCACCCAAGATAGGTAATTCTACTATTATTATCCGAGAATGCTGCTCCAGTAAATTCAACATGACGCCACTGGTCTACATGCGTTTCGATATCCGCTGCAAAATGAAATATGCAAAAGTGTATTTCGATGTTGGGCAACTGTTAATAACATTGTAGACAAAAGAAAAAAAGAGAGCCAACAGCACGTGGTGTTCCCAGGCGGTCACCCATCCAAGTACTGACTACGCTCAACGCTGTTTAACTTCGATGATCGGACGAGAATCGGTTTTTTGCAACGTGATATGGCCGTTGGCGAATGAAGATATTTGGAATTGAATGATATTGAATATTGAGTGTTCTTAAAATACTGTGATTCTAATTCTTCGTTATTCCACAATCTATCGATTCCCAATTCTCTGATATTTTCTTTTGGATTATGGGATAGTTAAATAAACACTGTTCCAATTACACTGAATATGCTTAATTTACCGGCTCGGGAAGAACGTCTTTTACTCGAAGATCTCCTACAAGGAACTGAACTGCAGGTCAAAAAGAAAGCTGGTGGACACTTAACTTTCAGGGTGCAGTTAATTTATGGCCTTGAAGATTCGAGGGTTTTCAACACATCTGGCATTTCCTCTACTATCCTAGTTTAGAATAAGGTATCTTAGAACGTCAGATCATTCCTGTGAACTGATCGATGCATTTAGTTTAGAATGTTCATTTTCTCATCGCGTGCACATCTTTAAATAATTCACTAAAAGCATGAGCAATCAAAACTTTAAACGTCAATATCTCGAAATTGAAAATATGTGAACCACAGAATTTTCCTTTGATGACAAGTTCCAGCAGATGAATCGAAAGCTGAATATTGAACGAGAGCCAGGGACTTATGAAACCATACCTGGACACCTTGCACTGTCAAAGAATCAGGTTACTATAAAATCTGCATTCGTCTACTCGCCTACAGTGTATGCCGTGCACAAAGCAATTTACGTCCGCGCAACAGCCAGATCATTTTTTGACCTGCTGAACTAAAATCATGTATACCAAGTTGACATTATCGATAGGAGCGTGTGCATATATTTCTATTGCACACATGCCATTCGTCCCATGAATAAATGATAAAATGAAATCGCATCGGCCGGGCGTTCGACACGTGACAACAGAGCTTACACGTCCGAAAACATTTTCCTTTTTGCCATTCGACACGGGAATATTTGAATATCGTCGATGGTTCCATTACGACAGATGGCCGGACTCATTATTCGGTGAAATCGAGCTCGTCGAAAATTTATGCAACCCTCGCGCGCCGCGCGCAAAATCATTTCCAAAATTCACGGGGTCGCTCTGCTCGGCTAATTTTCGGTATGCACAGACGCGCACACGTGTCGCGTGTGCGTGCGTTTAATATATACAGTACACCAACACGACCAAGGGATTGAACGTACGCACACACCGGCGACGGGGACGCGTGTTGGTGAGGGAAAACGCGAAGCGCGCTCGCGCGCCCCGGCGAAACATGTGCAGAGCTACACGAACAGGAAAGGTGTATTGAATCGACGAGTATCATGCAGCTGACAGCTAGAGCTAATTGAATCTTGACTCTATCTATCTGTCGACTCGAGCTGAGACTTGACTACCGCCGCGAATTGCATTTCCGTTCGACAGAATCGTTCGCGCTCGAGAATTCTATCTTCTCTCCCCTCCACTCGCCCCTTAATCCTCGTCCTTTTTGTAATGTAGATGTATGCAGAGAAGCCCGGACGCCGAAACTGTTCGTGACAGTCTTGCTTCTTTTAATCGGCCCAAGCCGGAGACCGCTTATGGACATTGGGAATCTCGGTCGCAAACAGGTCTGTGAACTTTGTTTAATTTTCCGACAATTTTCTCTCCGCAAAATCGGTGTGATTTGTTCGATGAAACAAAATGAAACTGTACTACTTCTTTTAATCATTTTAACAAGTCGACGAATCATTCTGGATTTCAACTTGTGTGCAAACGTACTGGAACGAGTTACAGCTCTTTTTTCAGTAAAAATAGAAAAAAAAAATGGTAGAGGAAAAAATCATATATGTCATAATACGTCCAAACTTTCTATGACCTTATTTTTTATGTGGATGCACCGATGCACCCGCCAGCAACAAAAAGCTTTAATTGCATTAAAGAATAAAGTGCAGTTGCACCTGGCGAGTGCTTCGGTGCAACTACATAAAAAATAAGGTCCTAGAAAATCATTAGAGGACAGTTGCATCGCTCTTCCCGGGTCACATGCCGCCCCGCGTCCTTCCTGTGCATAAATACGATGAGTAAAATAATATTCCGCTTCTCCTGGGAAACATATTTCTCGTGGCGAGGGTGGCACATAATTCATCGCGCTGCCAGAAAATGAAAACACCAGAAATATATTTTCTAGTTGGAACCCGTTCGCTGGAGCTGCCTGTACATCTCCGGGGGGGCTCTCATATATTTTATTTCATACAAATTTCCGAACTGGAACTTTTACTCAAACTTTATTTCCACCATTCATATTCACATTGTTTACCGCCATTGCGCCGCGGCCCGAGCCCCGTCCCCCGAATCGGCATCGGCAAAACGAGAAAAGCAGAAAAATGAAGGATAGTTGTGTGTATATATTTACATACACATGCATGCACGCACACGTACATGTATATACACAGCGTCAACCGAGCCCGGTGAATTGAATTCGTTAATTCTCCGAGCGGTTTCGATTACCGTCGAGAAGCTGCGCCCTTTTTATTCCGATTTTAATTTTCCTCCGTCGAATCGGCTCGAATCGGCGGGTATACGCGATTGATATAACGTTTTAACATCGTTTTAATTGATCCGTCCATTCACGTGGATTCGAAGCGATCGGGATTATCGGGCGGGGAGGGAATCGGAGGTGGAGGAAGGGAGGTCCGTGATTGAGAATTGCGCGTTTCGAATACGCGAAAGAATACCGTGGAATTCTGTGGCGGCCGGTGTGCGTGTAGGTGATGTAGGTATCACTTATCCGAGAGCGGGGCGATACCAGCCATTTTCAATTTATTTCAAGAGCCTTTCCGTGGCGGAGAAAAGAAGGGTGACTACCGCCGACTACCACCAGAGAGATAGATACCTATACAACGACCAATCGTGCTCTTCCCACCACCTTCGTCGGCGACCACGACCAATAACTGTATCCCGAACACGATGCTAATGCACGGAACCTCCACTATCCGAATGGAACGAGGAATCGAAATCGTCGCATTAAAGGTGATTGCTCTCCTGAATAATGTTTAAACAACGGATCTTTATGCACAATAAAAATGTTCCGTGAGAATCACGACAAACTGGAAAGAAATAGATATTGATTTCCTTTCTTAACCCCTTGCCCTACGATTTATTTTACGGTTTCAGTGATTAGAAATTCTATATCTATTATACAATATGAATTGATTCTACCGATTGTCACAAGCATAATTAGATGCGAATTACATAGTTAATCGCATGAAGAAATATCGGTCTACAATTTTTACCGATTTTTTTCGGTCTTTTTTCAGGCTTTTTCATACAGCTTCAAAACGCTCTGTATACTACCCTCCACCAGTACTTCGTATAATAGTTAATACTCGCTCTCCGATAACATATTACGGAATAACGGTCGAGTATCTGCGGGCTTGGAAATCATTTCAAACGACCGTTTAAAAACCTTCTGATATTTTTGCCTCGTTAATTTCTTCCACGAACGTGCTCTTAAAAAATACACAGAGAATATATGCTCGCAAAATTAAACCCGTACAAGTGTGTATAGACGGCGGTGAGTACGAGGAAAAAAAAGCGCGGGACGAGAGCTATTTTCAAAAAAAAGGAGAAGCTGGGGAACATTTTACTTCGTATTCGCGGGAAACATGAAATAATAAACAATAAATCTGTTCCTCTGGTCGGATTTTATTTTGTCAAACTTCTATATGTATAAGTCGGACTACAACAGCTTCAAAAAATCGTCATTCTTCTAATATGATAAAAATGTAACAGAAAGTTGTGCAAAGGTTTTTTAGAAAAAATGCTAAACCATCGATCATTTCTATGAGAATGGAAGAGAGATTGACGCGCGTTGAACTTAAGGCTACGGCTGTTTTCAGGTGCGTGCGGCAAAAATAGTGGTTTCGTACGCATAAAACGCGAATATAACAAACGCGGTGAGAGGGTGGTGGGAGCCAACGAGGAAGCGAGAGAGGGCGTTGCGGCCGCAGAATTATTGAACCCCATTGCAAATGTGAGAGAACAGTCAGAGAACGGAGAGAGGGAAGGCGCTAGGTAACGTGGGTGGTGGATGGGAGCGAGAGAGTTGTAAAAATAACGCAGTTAATTAGCAGCAAACCACTTTAGCGAGCTCGAGCCCAGTGCACACACTGTAATAAGCAAAGAACAACTCACGGGCGAAAAACGCCCTCGAACGCGAGGCAACTGAAACGCGCCAAGGCCCAGACGAGTCTCTCTTTCTCTCTCTTTCCCCTCTTCGTCCTTCGTCTCCTCCTTTTCGTTTCTGTTTTGCTTTTCTCCTCGTTCCTTCTTTCAACTGCACGGCTCCTCCCCATCACTCCGACTCGCTCTTTCGTTGCGTACTGTTTCCTCCTTTGCCGGTCGGCTCAACCGAGTCGACCACAAACAACGGACGTTTTAACAATTTCGCTGTTGCACGCCGCTTCGAAACTCATTGTGCCGCGAAAAACAACCCCGCTCTCACTCTCTCTCCGCTCGAAGGCCCGTTTGTTTCGCGATTTACCGTCTCAGCCCGCGCAGAATTAATTTCGTATCCCCTCCCCACTTCTCGCCGGCTCTTTTTTTAAACCCCGGGGATGGTTGATGCGGAGTACTTTAATTGCCTGCTGACCGCGCGTTTACGTGGAATCCAGAAATACGGTAATGTTCACAGGGATCATGGTGACTACGCACAATAGTCCCGTTTGCGCGCCTTTTTACGGAACGTTGAAAAAAGCAAACTGGCTTGCAGAACCAGAGTTTTCTATCATTCACATAATTTTTCCCAAGAACGTGTAACTGTATCGAATTCCGTTTAATTTTACATTTGACAATTTTTATTAGGGTTCTTGCGGAGTTCAGCGGCAAGTTTTCAATTTCAAGCGAACAGAACAGCGCCAATTAAATTCGGAGCCACTCGAATTAAAGAGCGAAGGTCACGGGACCGTTTGCGACGGACAAAGGCGAGGGAAAAGTTTTCCTTGAGAGAAAGAAACGCGAGAAGCGTGGACGTCAGAGGCTGTCACACGCACAATCGCGAAAGATAGAAACGATTCGCACTTGGAAGGAGAGGGGAACCCGTTCCATCCCTTACGATCCCCTTTCTGGCCACCGACAATGGTCCACAGGGAGAAATTGAATTGGCAACATCAGTAAACGACGCCCGGAGTTCCCGCAGCACCCCCGAAAAGGAGCGAGGAACGTGAAGGAGCGGGACGAAAGTGAGCACTTGGAAGGGGTTGCTGGCGGAAGAGGGAAAGAGACGGTGAACAGGGACGCGTTTCACGCCTCGTGGATTTCAAACCGTTTGAAATCCAGGTGGAAATAATACAACTTTGCGTTCCTTGTTAAAGATCAAAGGAAACTTACCCCAATCTCGATTTCGACGGTCCTGCGAGTTTCTCTTTCTCCGTTTCTCCCGTTCCTTTCGATACATACAGCCACGGGTAAGACGCTTGATATCCGTGGGCTCTATTCAAAACCATTTACGATGGCATCGCATTGTTTTTCCCCGGTACAACCCCGGCTCTATTGTCTCGATTGCGTGGATACGCGGGTCTATTTCTTTCTTTCCTTTTTGTTTCATCGTTTGTATATAATCGCGCATACAATTTCAATCGCAAGCTTGAAGATCAATCGTGATCTTCAATCAACATTTCATTTCGACACGCTAGGACTCAACACGCTATGCCAAGCATAAAGAAGGTAGATTGCACATTTTTTTATGTCTAATGTAAATCATATTAGTGTTAATCTGAAATTATGAGAAAATACTACCAACATAAAGACTAACAGATTTTGGAACAACAACTGAGTAGGGCCTCGAGATTTTATAGTGTTTCGAAGGGAGAACTTGATGTACTCTAAAATGTTCTTAAACATTTAAACTCTAAAAGAACTAACGGCCTTTTCCGAACTGGTAAATGAATCATATTCAGTATAATTGGAAGTGTTTGTTAACTATCCCATAATCCAACAGAAAATATCATTGAATGGAAAATCGATAGATTTTGGAATAGCGAAGAATTAGAATCACAGTATTTTAAGAACACTCAATATTCAATATCATTCAATTCCAAATATCTTCATTCGCCAACGGCCATATCACGTTGCAAAAAACCGATTCTCGTCCGATCATCGAAGTTAAACAGCGTTGAGCGTGGTCAGTACTTGGATGGGTGACCGCCTGGGAACACCGCGTGCTGTTGGCTCTTTTTTTTTATTATTAAATCGGATCTTTAATTTTGCTTCTATCAATGGAAAACAACAGAAAATAGTAACGGTAAGGGAATCAATATTTCGCTTGCTACTGATACTTCACTTATTATCACATACTTTTATTTCTGAGTGAATGTCCAGTGTAATAGAACATACATACAGTAAATTGGAACTTATACACTTTTAATTTTCCTGACTTCCCTGTATAACACTGTAGTGTTCACTGAAAAGAAACAATTTGTTAGTAAAATACTGCTATATATGTTGGACAAAATTTATCAATCAAACATGTGCAACTTATAGAGTTGTACAAATCCAAAAGACATTAATCATAAAATTGTCACTTTACATAGAATTCTTGTTTTTAAAATACATTTAATAATGTGAATATATATTATGTAGCAACTTACCGAAGGGATCAAAACGTTCTTCTTCCATTTTGTCATCTACCCTTGCTCTCCTTACCACATACTTGTGTCCACTTGCTACACTTTCTAACAACACTAAAATGTATCTAATAAAATATGAAAAAGTAAAGGAGAAATATATAAACAACTTAATATAAATATATATTAACATGTAAAAGAGGTCAATTAAAAAATTTTATTCAATAATCTGATCTCTTTGATTAACATTTTAAGCTCGGCAATAAACAATTGATGCCTCGAAACATTTTTATTCAATGTAAATGAACTTACTACTTACAATTACAATTATTTCATTAATGAATTGACTTATACTTACTTGCTTTTAACCTTTTTACATAATACACTTGTTATAAACATGATTTACTATTTTATTCATATAAAATTCAGCATTCACGCGGAACTATTTTTCAATTGCGTACAACAAACAGTCGAGAGAGGTTAGAAGATTTTCGAGGTTAGGAAACAAGAAGAAGTGATAATATGGTAGAAATCTCTTTTACCATTAATTGAATAGAGAATTTATTATTCACTAAATATTTATTTTTAATAGTAAATATATATTAATCATCATTGTTTGACTATATAAATAATATGAAAATATTGGTACTTTTTTATTGATTTTTATTGACAAAGAATGAATAGATTTTAAATGTATAGTACTTGAAACAAAAATCAGTTCCTAACGAAGTTGTAACATTGAATTAGAACAATTATAATGTGGTGAAATAAGTATATATTTGTTTGGACATTGTTTAAAGTGGTGTTCATTGTAAATTAGATATAAATTCTTATGTGTACTTTTGTACAAGTTATACATTGCAAAATATTTCTTAGTAATACTACGTGATAATTGTACTTATAGTTATGAGTTGCATAAGAAGAAATATCGTATTGTGCATACAAATGAAATTGAATCTACATTTATTCCCTTAAATCAAAATTGAACTACTGTGTCAAATAAAATTCATTATATAAGTGCAACGAAGGACTTGGGAAAAAATCATGATTAGTAATAACTCTCACATGTAAATCATAAATTCAAAAATTAAATGAATTATTTGATAGCGTGCAATCAATATCATTTAGATGTTACTTTATTATTTGCCAAAATCTCAAGTCTCTTCACGACTTTCCCAAGGTCAACTTCTTTTTGCAACTTTAAATAATCTACTTTTCTCACGTTGTGTATACTAGTGAATATAGGTAGTAATTTACATAGTAAACGAATGTGTTCTTCCAATTCGTTGGGGGTTAATTTCGCTTTGAAGGAATTCTCCAGTTTTCCAATCACAAATTCCATAGTCAGAACCCCTTTCTTCTCGGCCACAAAAATGTTACGTAAAATTTTGCTCAATTCCGGAAGTCTTGAATACATGGTAGTTTCTTTGTCAGCGTTTGGCGTACGAGTCATCGCATCCAATGCTTTGGCTGCTTGTTTTGCTCGCACCTAACGTACAGAACACAAATGAAAAGCAAAACATTAGTTATTGTATTTAAATAAGTTTCACTAGGAATAATTTCTAGAAGCGGGCGGGTACCCAAAAATTTTGAGCCTGGGGTCGGGTAAATTAGTGATATCCGAAAATATGACGTTCGGGTCTTCGAACAATAAAAATTTTCGAGTTCTTGACCTGACCCTATTTCGGCTTCGGATACCAGAAATTTCCGGGTACCCGGGTACTGCGAATTTTTGGGTTCCGACCCGAATCCGGGGAAAATATGAACCCGAATTTCCGAGTTCCCACGCACCCCTATTAATTTGTTATATGAAACTTGTACCTTCTCTAGAAGAGACTTTGGTATGCCTTTAAACGCCGAAGTAATGAAATTGGTTTGCGTCGTAGGAGTAGCAGGCGGTGTATCCACAACGGAAATATTAACTTTCCGCATGCCATCTTCAGTTTGAGTTGAACTATCCGTCTCCTCTCTTTCTAGAGACGCCTTTGAAGTCATCTTCGCTTCAGCTAATCGCTGTAACGCTTTTTCCATACGTGTACCGCAGCTGAACAGTGATTTCGCTTTATCTGAAACGTTATTAGAATGATTTAATAACTGATAATTAGTTAATAATTAGTGGTAAGAGTAGTAAGTGCTAATTTTACCGAGGACATCCTTTGCAGTTGATATTTTTTCTACATTCGGTGGCTGAGGCAATTCAGATTGCTCAATTGGTTTGCAACTTTCGACATTGAACTCAGGATGCCAACGTACAATCTTCTCCTTCGGTACACTCATCGGTGTCTCCAAACTGAGCAAGAATTTCTCGTGCTCGTCCTTCACCTTATCTACAGTTTGAAAGTAAACAGTTTATTGCAAAACATGACTAAAATCAAACTTTGATATTTATCTCGAATTGTCATTACCAAGCAGAACATTGTAGAACTTTCGTCGTCTATCCAGCAATATATTTGGCTTCATGCTAACTTGAGAAGCTGTTTTCAAGACATCATCTGCGTCTGGTGTGTTTCTTCCATTCTTCTCTTCTACAATAGGAATGAAAACAAGCTCGTATTTATCTTGTTTGGATGTAGAACCAAATGTACGATATTTCTCCTGATGATATTCGTATGCGTCTGGGTACATTGTCTTAATTTGTGCCACGTGTTCGAGTGTAAAATTTTTACGCAACAATTCCTGAACTGCAGGCTTCAACTTTTTGAAAGTGATTGTTTCTTTGCGATTGAAGAGCATTGCAGATACCTGTAAAACGAAATACATTCTTTGTGTAAAATAAAGGCCTATTCTAATCATGTAGTATTTCTCGTTTTAGATAGATACGCACCGTATCCACGCATCTAAATGCTTCTGCCAAAAATCTATAATTATACGGCAACGGCAAAGCAGGTGTACTACTTTCAGCTAAAGACAGATGCTGTTGATAAGCCGGTGCTTTCGTTGGACTGCCCTTCACTGGACTGGGAGTCGATTCTTTAGGTTCGAACAGAATTCGTTTCTGGGGACTGGAAGCTTTCAGTTCCCTATTCTTCATCGGGCTTAATCCTGCCTTACTCGGTGATTTGTACATTTTCTGTGGGCTGTAAAGTACAAAAAGAAACACAATTAACACAAAAATGAATTATCTATCGTAACTATCATAAATATTTTACCTGACTGGTATTTCCAGTTGAATCTTCTCAAATTTCTGTATCTGTGGTTTCTCCATTTCATTCTGTTTTTGTAATTTTTCCAACTTCTGTTCGCAATTCTTAAACCTTGCAATAGAAGCTTTCAGTTCTGCGAGTCTGGACGATTTGTTAATTTTGTTTTTTATATCAGTTATAGATAACTCCTGTTTGGCCAGCATGTTCATATTTAAACTCTTCTTCGGTGTAGTACAGTTAATCACGGACTGGTCGTTCAAGTTGTTCGTACATAGATTCTCTACAACAGAGTTATTCTTTTTCGGTGTTCCCGGAGGTTTCTTCTTCGGACTACAAGACCCTTTTTTCTGAAACATTACCCTGTTCACATGCAGCTCTTCGGAGACCTTCTGGAAGCTCTCTCGAATATCTGGCTGACCGTCTTGTCCAGATAGCTTTCTAGAGCGTAGGACTCTGGGTCGAGGATTGCTTTTAGGTGTTTTCTGTGCATTTGATTTCGGTGAATCGAATTGTATGTTACGAACTGCAGAATTCGGTTTCATGGTGCGATTTGTTGTTATTTCTTTTTCTGAGACGAGAATCACTTTCGGACTCGCTCCCATTTTCTCTTCGTCGATTGGAGTCAGTGATCCGGAAGACTCGGAAATATCTTTGTTTTGTGAATTCCGATTCTGGCTACTCACCAACCTCGCTTGATCTCGTTCGAGAAGCAATACCTTAGTTTTGTTCCGCATATCGTCCGTTGCTTGTCGCTTGCGCGTATTAAAATACGCCGTTACTGACGGTTGAGACATGGTTTTTATATACGAATATATACGTGCGGAAGCCAGCCGTTCAAATTTTCAAAATCTCCAACAATCTGTTCACGGACTTCTGTACCCTGAGATTAATGCTCGCTGATTTCTTTGGCTGTTGGCTGATGGTTGATAACGCCCATCCGAAGCCTGCCTTTTTGATCAGTTTAGGCGCCAAACGAAAAAGAACAGCTGCTGCTGCAGTGTCACTAGTGTCAGTAAGAAAACGCGCGTTATTTAAATTCTTCAAACGATTAACATTTGTATTAGATGCTGTGTCGTTTTATGTACTATAAATATGTAGTGCGGATCATTTACAGCTCAGATTGAAGAACAATTCATATATAAGAATAATTCACATAATAACAAATTCATTTACGACAAGAAGCGGTAAGAATTCCTCTGAAATTCTCGAACAGAATGCAGTTAGACGACATAAATCGATGATATACAGGGTGTCCCAAAATTCCTTCAACAGCCGGAAATGGTAGGTTCCTGACGTCATTTGAAGCGATATTTTCCTTAGCAAAAATGCTATCTGCGACTTTGTTTAGGAGTCATTAACGAAAAATACGGACCAATCAGAGCGCGACTTAGACGCGAGTTGGTACAGAACGCGAGTTGGTGCAAAACCGAAGCCGAAGCATTCAAACTTTCATGTGAACTGCACAATATACTACAGTCCCCTCTTCATCGTCGGCGAATGTGGCAAAAATGAATTTTCTGAAATAATAATTGTTACGATGTATAATATTTTACAAATAGAATATCAAGATATATCGATTAAAGAATGTAATTGGAGGAACATGTTTTAAACGACAAAACTTTCGAATATGACTAACATTCTTCTGATTCCTTTGGTGTCAGTCAGCTTGAGTCAGCTGGTTTATAATTGAATTTACGAATGGATTTATAAAGAAAAATTACATTTTATGAATGAAAATACCCAAGCCGCATCTTTTATATGTAATTTAAATTAAATTACATAATTATAATTATATAATTTAGAGATAACGCTGCACGATAGCACGATGAGTACAAGCAGATATATGCGGAGTATAATCATGCACGTGACAATATGTACTTCTACTAAAAATTGGCTTAAGTTTCCATACTTAAAAATAGTGTAGATTCAAGTACAAAAGATATTTCCGCATTAAAATCATCTTATTAAGGATATTAATACCTTTTTCTACCGAAGTTCTTTTTATGTGCTAAACATTACGTATTTAGTAATGTGCAGGAAGAAATACTCAGCAACTGTTAGATAATATTTATTATTATTATTTTTACTTTTACGTGTAAGTTTTTGAGTTCGTACGTGATGTAAATTTAGGATTTATTCGTTGAATTAAAATTTGACAGATAGATTGATTATACGTAACTATAACCTATAAAATCTTTTATAGACTATGATTTTCAGTAAAACTGCTGGTACGGTTGTCAGTAGGATACATATCATCAGAAAACATTTATTTTCACCTAAATATTTACTTTACACGAATGTGGCAATATCCATCTCCCTCTCCGCAGTGGGTGACATTTTAGAACAGCACTATGAGATACTGAAGGTATGGTAACAAGATTGTTGTATGTACTTCAATTTTTCAATGAAATGTATATTGTTTTAATAATTAACGTATGTTAAAAGTTCTACAGTTGTTTTCTTTTTATTGTAGGGTGAGTGGAATAAACTTAGTATAGATAGAACGAAAAATATGGCTGCATCTGGTATGTCGGTCGGTATAGTATGCCACTATTGGTATAAATATTTAGATGCTAAATTACCAGGACGGACAATCAGTACTGTCTTAAAGAAAGTTGTTATCGATCAGTTGATCTGCTCTCCACTTTGTATAACAATGTTCTTTTTAACATTGGCTATTTTAGAGAAAAGCAGCTGGTCTGAATTGAAAAATGAGATTAGTAGGAAAGCACATATATTGTATATAGCGGAATGGGTTATCTGGCCACCGGCGCAGATTTTTAATTTTTATTTCCTACCAACGAGATATAGGGTTCTTTACGATAACACTATATCCCTTGGATATGACGTTTATACTAGTCAAGTGAAACACGATAACGAAAAGCGATTAAAATAGTTATTTAACAAGATTATTATATGGGGACAAAATATACAACTGTTGCAAACAGATTTTACACAAAAAAGATTTATTTGACAATTGTAAATTGTAAATAAAATATTTGTTGAACATATACGGAAATATTAAGCGATATCCCTCTTTTTCAAAATTGTTCATTTTCCTAGTCATAAAAGTTCATAATGGAAAGAGTAATTCAATAAATAGGTCTTTCGTCAGAGTTTTGCTTTATGAAACTTGTGAAAGAATATTACAAAAATTATGTGCTTGATTGTATATAATATTTACATATATTATGCAAAAAATTTTTATAAAAAATGTTCCATTCAAAACATTCCATCATGGATACCGATTGGTACAAGAATTGCAATAAATAATAACAAGTTACGCGCGACCAGTCTCCAATCGTTTGGTACTGCATACGGTGCCAGAATCCGAGTTAATCGATGTATCTAATAAAAAAAGAAAAAACAAGCCACGATACATTACAAAAATTAATATTATTTTATATTAAAGGAAAGATAGTACTCACTTCATGACTTGCGCATATAAAGATAAATGACGTGACTAATAAATTTAATACTGGAAATCGTGGCAATAACACTAACACACCATGCGAATCTGCTGCTAGCCAGATGTGGCCTTGTGCGACTAGAGTTTCTAAACTGATTCGTCCTAAACCAGCTAAGAGAGCTGAATGTTTACCACGTAATGCTAGTGATGCGTTTCTAAGTGCTATATATCCTATAATCTGTAATAGAAACGTAGTTAAGTACGTTATACCGAAATTCTTTTACATTTGTAGATTATTACCGGTATAAATGCCACGTATGAGTGAATCTCTTCGCACTCGGAGACTGAATGACACAGTATTGTGAAAGTAGTGTAAGCAGTTAGAGAAATTAATGCCAATACAGAAGACAATGCAGTTCCTGGAATGTGATCTATCCTTTGCAAAGCGACAAGGCCTGCTCCAAAAGTTACACCCCATGCCACACTGTATCTGTCCACTCTCCAACGTGACCACCATTCACGTATATCGTCATCGGTTGTTACAAACAATGCTTTCCAAGGTCTTGTTACGAAAACTTTCTCAAAGAACACCTGTTACATTACTGTGTATTAGTAACTTTGATAACTGGAGGTGTGCGAGAATTTATTCCGTATTAAGACGGGTTCACGAAAATTTCGGGATTCTCGCACACCACTAGTTATAATATGAATGTTTATCTGTAATCGTAAGGAAGAACGCCGCATGTCACATACTTTCACTTTCGAGATATTTAAAGTTTTGATTACTAATTTTGAATTAGTAATCAAAATTCTTGCCTTCTTGCATTCTTTCTGGTAAATATGTAAATCCTATACTCTACCGATCAATTAATGCATAAACTCAATTGTTTTGAAATTGTGACATGCAGCGTTTTTCCTTACAACCACAGATATGTGGCCATAAGCATAAAAGTGATCTAAGTAATATGTTTCTTGTTTCAAGATATTTAAAGAAAAAGGATATCAAATAACAAGCACTATCTAAGGTTTATTTTTGACAGTATCGTAAAAATTACATTGGATTAATTTAGTTTAAAATAATGTGATGTGAAGTAACTGCTGAACTCATTTTCTGAAAATTTTCACTTAGACCACTTTCATGATTATGGGGACATATGTTAAGTAATTTATAGTTCAATACCTCTGAAACGTACAGTATAGTAATCATCGATACAAGACCTAACAGTTTCAAAGCAAGATAGAGTAAAGCTCTTGGACCATATTCAGTTAAGCTACCAGAATATATTCTTGGTGGTAGCCATGCCAAAAAATAGATGACTAAAAACCAAAACGAAACCAATGGAACAAAATGATAAAATTGGTATGGTCTATTCATACACAGACACAAAGAGACTGTTAGAAAATTCAGTCTAAACATTACCTGGAACATAACAACCGCATACATTATTAGCTTCTAATATTTTAATCGTATCCAGTAGAGTTTTTGTTCACTTACCCTAGCGAATCTTATTAGAGAGACATCACCAGTTTGCCAGAAGTAACAAAAATGTCCATATCCAGATAGAAATAAATACGCAGAATTTATTAATCTTAAATACATATAGATAGGTAGAACGTTTTTAGCTCCAGTAACATGGTATATTAAAACTACAGCTTGCATTAATCCTCTCCATTCATCGGTTTGTTCTCGGTTTAAAGTTCTTGGTCCTCTTTCCCTGTCTTCAGTGAAAAATAATCCAAGAGCCAGTATATATCCAAGCGGTAACCAAAAACTAAATTCACTGTAGTATTTGTTTTCCTTCATAAAAAAATTGGTTCTAAATGAAATAGAAGAATACGATGTTACTAATTAATAAATAGTCTGTCCGATTCAAAGAAAATAATTTGAGAAAATACCTATCGCATAAGTAAAAGTAAGCTAGAATGATGGATAAAAGAGCCAATGATGTCATCAAAGTATAAAAATCTTGTACTTCGGGTGGTTCGATCTGTACAACTTCAGAAGTATTTGCTTCCTCGGTATCTTCTACTTCGGCAGTAGTCACCCGTAAATAGGATACTTCAGTCCTATACTGACAGAACTTTCTGTACATCCACATCCCACCACCAATTATTATACTGCAATAATTTATTGGTTACTTCTGGTTCAATAATATCGTTTAACTTATCAATATGTAAAGTATTACCACAAAGCCAGACCAGACAAACTTAATAGTTGTAACGTAGTTGCAGGCTCTGCATAACTGCAACAACTGCCATCGTCGAAGTTCATATGATCATTGCAATAAGTGTTCAATAGTATTTGAACTTTGTGTCTCAAGGACAGAGGACTAGCCAAGTAACCATCTGGACTTTGTTCCAATACTCCTGTACCAACGAGTCTACTACTCTCCCATAAATGTGCATCGCTATGGGATAGTATCTGCATGTAGTGAATGTATAAATAATTTGCTCCCTTCTAGAACAGTTTGTCGGAATATACCATAAACAAAGATTACCTTTAACGCTGCTTTATTACACAAATTAATTTGCTTGCTATCTATGCCAGCTAGCTCAGCTGGTAATCTCTCTTTTAATACAGGATCTTGTAAAACCCATAAAAAACGTGTATTCTTTTTAGCCAGAAAATCTACTGGCTGCACAAGTCTTACTAATCCCATGCTATATTCAGAATATAGTTGAGTGTCACTATTATTGTTTGCTAGAATTGTCATCGCTGCGTTGCCTGCAATAATTAAACTAGGAGCTTCAGTTTTCTAAAAGAAAAACAACACAATTCATGAATACATTCAATGAGTACATAACTATTCAAAGAATGAAAACAACTACCATCCAACCTCGGAGATCCCCTATCATGGAATTATCCAATCGGGGCCTCCATAAGAATTGCACATTAAGCCTAAGCTGGGCATCGTTGAAACTCAAATCAGAGTTCGGCGGTAAGTCTGTTAAATCAGATGCTTTTCCATCCACTATAAATTGCGATATAAAAGATTTATACATCTGTCTGATCCTGGCATCTCCAGTGAACACAAAATGATTACGGTGGCCCATGAAAGCTAGATACCTCAAACACCTTCGACTGTCTCTGTTACAATAAGTTTCATTTAAAAATATGTACCAGCCTTTGTGTTAATACTACATGCACAGACATAGTGAAGCTCTTACGTTTGCGTATAATAATGCATCATACAACCATAGGGCTGCCATTCTTTATCCCCTTTGTATCTTCCTTCTGTTAATAACCACTTACACGAATCGCTACCTGCGAGAATGAAACAAAGTGAAATAATTAAATTATAATATCAACAGTACAAGATATACATCAAAAGAAAAAGGTTAAATAGATGTTTTACCATAGATAAGGTGCATTAATCCATGGTACAGTATAAAACATAATACAAGTGCAGTAGCTAACTTCTTAGCACTTGCTACTGTAATTAAACTGATAAAATGTTCTGCTGAAGTCATGAATACTTTATTGTTTAGTTACATGAACACTGGAAAAGAGAAGATCATTTATCATTAAACAGTTTCAATTTTTAATTGATTACACCAGATAATATGAAAACTCAATCTGTTAATTAGATGCACTTATGTAAACATAATCACCTATTTACAGTGTTTTCACAACATTTGAACAGTCTCAACCAATATTACATTGTAAATACACGACTGTGATTATTACAGGAATGTCACTGCTAGATTAAGGGCTTCAAACACTATCGATTTAACAAATAATTCGAAATATGTAAATCACTGTAATTAACTATCGTTGTTTGGTAGTAGCAACATTCCCGGCTACATTCATGGCGCGCTACATGTACAAGCAGAAGGCATAGAATCCGCAATACGATCGATTCTCCAATTAAATTGATTCAAAATTGCCTATCTCAAAACTCGAAAAATTCTAAATGATCACATGATTTTCTCGAAATGCAGATTCGACAATAGCGGCACAAGTGAAATTGACAATTGATAAGTTTATCAATGAACGTAGGCGTATATAATTTATTTGTTAATCATATCTTACCACAACGCAAGCGCTTTTTGAACAAACAGGTTAGTTTAATTGATGACCATCATTTTTCTTCCTTTATCGTATCATTTATAACAGGTAAGTTGTAGGTTCTAAAAGTTCACCACATATAAATATATGTATATGCATAAGTACATATAGCGTATCATCTTCGATAGCATTATCTTTTTCTTTTTAAATACAGAACATAAAATCACTAAAACGAAGTCGCAATCTTCCTGTGAGTTTGAAAATATATAAAATCGAAAATCAAAGACGCAATACTCGCACAGCGAAATTATGTTCTGCACAAAATGTATACAGCGCTATCTCGATCCCGAAAGAAAAAGCAGTAAGTAAATAAGTTTACATGTATGCAGAGGGAGAGATATGTGAAACTGCTAATAATAATTAAATTTCACGATGATGGTAAGTGTACACAAACAATGAACGCGTCGATTGAACAGTGTTTTGGATGTCGGCGATATTTCTGACAACAGAAGAAAGTAAAAATACGTGGTTCATGTTCTGCTAGAGAGTGCATACAAATCCATAGATATATACTTATAAAATATAGACGTGTTTTAAAAAAACATAACAATTTTGTAGAACAGTTAGTTTTCTTGATTAAACGTCGCATTAAGTTAAAAATAAAGTAGCTGCGTTGCGTTGTGATATGTTTTGGATGTTGGTGATATTTCTGACAACGGAAGAAAGTAAAAATACGTGGTTCACGTTCTGAGTGCATATAAATCCAGATATGTACTTATAGACGTGTATGAAAAAAACATAGCAATTGTAGAGCAGTTAGTTTTCTTGATTAAACATCGCATTAAGTTAAAAATAAAGTAGATGCGTTGCGATATGTTCTTTGACTTTGTGTTATACATTTGCGTGTACCTTAGAAAATACATAAAACCCGCGGTCTATTTGCGGTCGAGTCTATCATATCGAACACCCCTAATATCGGTGTTCGAGGGGTAAAAAAGAATGTGCTGCATACGCGTCTTAGGCTTTGCTATGTAGGCACGGCTGTCAAGTTTAACTGATTGATACGGAATCCCTGTTACGACGCCTCGCGACTGTTGTCCGACCGCTCATTTTTTTTCGCAATATGATACGGTGCGAAATTTAAGGAGAAAAAATGCAAAACGCCGTCGTCGCAGCAGCATTACATGCTTGAGCCGGAGAATAAACAAAACAAGAGACCCGTGTAAATTGCAATGGACAACGATTATATTTTTCAGTGCCGAACGACATAACGACAATGGCGGCAATGTCCCCGTCGAAGGTGAGTTTATGTCAAAATTCTTTCAACGGCTGTGTAAATTTCCGCATCTTCGTTGCACCGTACAACGTGGAATCGAACGAGAACGTTAAACGCCCAACGGGGTGTAGAATGTGACCAAATATCATACTTCTATCAACGGAATGAAAATAATTCCGTACCGTTGTCACTCGTCAAAATTTGGCTGACGTTTGACGTCAAATAAGACGCGCTACCCTTTTGTATAAAGTACATCGTTATATTTTCAGATACTTTTATTTTATTTCTCGGTTAACGAGTCTTACCGAGTAACATAATACAATATACATATTATATACTCGCTTTTTATTGCCTATAGGTTCACGATGTTATAATCGCGATAATCTGTTTACATAAGGGTTATATTATATACAGGGATCAATTAGTGTTGAAATTTTCTTTAAAATGGTCCCAATTGTGTCTAAAAGTACGATTGAGAATTGTAGGTTTAGTCATTGTTACTCGAAGCGTAGTAATGAGATCACGATTACATATAGTTTTATGTATATTACTAGTTAACGCTTTAATAGGGAAATAGTACATAATAATCTATCTTTGTATTTGTTATTTCAGCGAAGGCTCCAAAAGGAGCTTATGTCCCTAATACGTGAACCTCCGCCAGGTGTACACGTAGATGGCGATCTTGCCGGACAAAATTTAACACAATGGATTGTTCACATGGACGGCGCAAAGGGCACTTTATACGAAGGAGAACGATTTCAGCTGCAATTTAAATTTAGCTCTAAATATCCATTCGACTCGCCCGAAGTAACTTTCATAGGTGGTAATATACCAGTTCATCCACATATTTATAGCAACGGTCATATCTGCCTATCCATATTAACCGATGATTGGTCACCCGCATTGAGTGTGCAAAGTGTCTGTTTAAGTATTGTGTCAATGCTAAGCAGTTGTAAAGAAAAGGTAGGAAACTCTTTATTCTACTTGTTCATTGATAAAGTATTTATAGATATTATTTTACCACAGAAAAGGCCACCCGATAATTCATTTTACGTGTCGACATGTAGCAAAAATCCAAAGAAGACGAAATGGTGGTATCATGGTAAGTGTTCTGTGCATGATTTGAAAAATTTAATAACTACTTTCTTATCCCGATCCTTTTATAAAGACATAGTACATACGATTCATGAATATTTTAATAAACATTTACTTTGAGAAAGAAAGCAGATTTTATGTAGCATTTTCTTTTGTGTTTAAACAGATGACAGTGTGTAACAGCAACTGCTATAATCATTAAAAAACTTGTCAATGTGCAGTTATTGCTGGACCAAGTGGAATGACATGTTTTGTGTCTTTAATTATTAATGTTTATATATAAATATTAATGTCTGTAACTATTGAAACTTTCATAGATGAAATTTACTGAATTAACTTTAACACATATTAAACAAATTAGGTGCGTAAGTTAGAAAAGAAAAAAAAAGGCAAAGGCTGCATAATACTTATTACAATAAAGAAGCAATGTAAAATGCGTGAGTTATCCAGTTATAAATTATTATATTCTTATTAAGGATTATTATATATTATCCCACAGTTTAATAGAAACAAAAAATGATATAGCATAGACTTCGAAATCGCGAACGCTGAAGAGAATGGTGCACATATAATATTAATACACGACAGAAGTGTGTTTATTATCTTTGTAGGAAATGCGCTGTAAAATGACATCAGATTAATATATTATAGTAATTACTACATAATAGCATAACACCAAAAACATACAATGTTATCTCACTTGTTATACAACTTATTTAATATTCGTCTTAACTGTATAATTTTAAAATAAAAGGTAAGCGATTATTTTCAATGGATCTCGAGCTATGCAAACATATGAATTCAACATATAAAGATATTCAGATCGATCAAGTATGTAATACATGTAAATTTGATTTTATATTTTAGCATTAGAAAATCAGTATTCTTTCAAATGAGACAAGCACAGTATTAAAAAAAAAACGTTGATATGTACTATTACTATTACTGACTAATAAAATTTAACCTTTTATAGAATTATCGTGAAAAAGAATTTATTATAAATTCACCATACATGTTGTTACAGTTATCTTTGCACTCTATTGAAAAAGATGTTGCATTGTGGGCAAGTATGATAAATTGATAATAGGTTAGGTTTGCGGATAACCTAACCTAGTCAGCTTCAATTTAACCAGAGAGGATATTTCATCTCGGAGAATGCGAAGTAGTGTTGCAAACTCCCGATGCGTCACCTAGGTTAGTTCGGTTTAGAGTTACTTTGCTCTGTCATCGTGTCATACCGACACATACCGACATGCTAACAGTTTCAGTGTTTTGCCGCTACGTGTAATGACGCTGTACAGACCAGTCTACGAGTCTACACAGCAAATGATCCTTGCCGGAATCAGTGATGATGGAATATTAGGTGTAACTTTTCTCACGCATGCGCGGCCAGAATAGTAACGTATCTATATTAGGATGATGATGTAGCAGAGCCCTGTTGCAGTTATATTGGCGGGAATGTACCGAAACAATCTGTTCTGGATAAAAAGACGCCAGGACGCTTCCTACGAGTTACAAAATACACAAATACACATGTTATTTTTCAGCATCAATTAGCATTTTTCAGAATCAAATCATAGCAATTTTTTTAAATTCTGGCCGATCGATATGAAATTTGGAGCATGTTATGAAGATTGTGGAAGGACCCCAAATATAAAATTTTAACTTCGGGAATTTTTTAGTTTTTCAGATATTTGCGAAAAACTGCAGCTACTATTGCATTGAATTTGCCTATACGATTCGACCGCTCGTCAACTGTTTCTGCAGATATATCACTACGATCGTCGAACGATCTATATATCGCGTGAACTTTTTAAAACATATGATGATGTAGACTGTCGTATAGGCAAAATTCAATGTAGCTGCAGTTTTTCGCAAATATCTCAGAAACTAAAAAATTCCCGAAGTTAAAATTTGATATTTGGGGTCCTTCTATATTCTTCATGACATTTCATATCGATCAGCCACCGGTGCCTTTCGAAAGTATAGCCGAAGATTTGGATTATTCGGGTCTGTTTTCAGATTTATCGAGGATAAAATGATTTTGGACTTACCTACTATATTTACAGAACGTTCACTCGATTTGGTTGCGATTACAACCGGATGAAAATCGCGGATCGACGCATTAGTCACGTATCGTATTAAGGGACGCAACTCACGATGCACCACGGCTGACGTAATTACGTTTGCGAACATGTATCCATAGGAATTCGATTAGCCGTAGATTTTTAAAATAGCTCGGGTAATATGCAATTGGAAAAGCTGATCAGTGCAAGTCCATCCTGATTAACGTTTCCATCGCGTGCTAGTTAATCTTCGGAAACAACAATGAATGCCCTTTTCTCCGTCTTCCGGTGACCGTTAATCGACATAATCCCTCGCGAACTAATGAAAACCGATTACACCTGGTAACGAGTCCGCCATTAAGCGCATTCCGGAACCGGGTCACCGTAATAATTCTCGGCGCATTAGAAACGGCAGGTGCGAACTATTTAACGATTCGATACGACGCTACTTCAATAAATCTTAATTAATTTACGATAGAGCCAGCCGATTGTGATTCCTCGAAACGAAAAAAACAAATGAGTAAGATGAGAGGAAAGGGAAACCAGTTGAGAATTATTTTCCGCGTGTTTCGTGTCGCGCGCGCGAGCCAGCCACGTACTTACGTACACTCGTTTCGGTTTTATCGTGCGAACAAGTGTAACGAGAAACGAGTTTCGCCGAAGTCGAAACACGAATGCACCGAATCGAGACAGGAATCGCTTTCGGACAATCGACCGGTATTGGCGTGATTTCGCGCCATTAATCTTGCCCTCGACAATTAACCGGCTGCGGGCCTAACGCAATAGCCGGCTATTAATTACAATCAACGCTATCTCACGCACCGGACCGATACGAGGTTTAATCTCGGCTACGGGGAATTCGATCGCGGCCCGAATTCGTATCGGCATTATTCCCGGTCCTTGTCAAAACCTCGTTCTCGAAGTGTTACTTCTTGCTGATCGAATTAACGCTGTCGGCCCTCGGTCATCGAATTCCTTTGATAATGTCAATCACTAGTCCTGTTTCAAGGAAAATGATTAGAAAGACCATGCTGGGTAGATTCATTCGCTTATCAGCATTCGGGCACGTAATCGAGGCAGATTCGAGGATATGTTTCCTCCTGAGCTTCAGAGATGGAGCGATCGGAATGATTTTTGTGGCATATTGGAAAATTTTGTTCGAAATGTTGAGGGGATTTTTAATCGTTAATTTAATCGTAGTTTTAATTGTACGGCAGGGGTATTATGGTATAATATACAGGGCGAGTCACCTAACGTTGCCACCTCAAATATCTTTGTTGTTTTTAAAGATACGTCAAATGTCTGAAGAACAAAGATGAATGGTAAAATGGGGCTCATACGATACCATATAAATTTTTGTTTGTATGTAATTTTTTTTAGAGATATGGAGGTCACCTTCATTTTTTTAAATGGAATGAGGTATTTTTTAAAAATACTGGCTATTAAAGTACTAACGTCGAAAAGTTAATAGTTCAGGAGATATTTCGATTTAAATAATTCTAAAACACCATTATTGTCATACTAGGACGTTACACGTCCTGATTTTTGGATATTGTTCACCTGTTTAGTTAATATGGTAGTTTGTTTCTGCGATCTTCAGTTTGTTGTTCAAGGATCAACTATAAAATAAATAAATAAATAAACTATAAAATGAAGAACAACGTCTTTACTTGGTTTTACACAGAATCATGAAACAGCGAAATACGAGATGAATTTGAAACGATAACAAGATTCGAAAATGCGTTAGGAACGTGTTTACTTTTACGTAGCTGTGTAGCATTTCGATCACCGTTTCCGGAGATACGATCGGCGATACGAACGGCTTACGCAAAGTATTTGTCACACAGCGCACGCACACCGGTTCAGTTATTATGAATTACGACTCCCGTTCTGTGAGACCCGGCACCATATATTTGATTTAATGAGGTAACAAGTGTACTGCGACTTATAAGCATCCGAACGAGTGATTAATCTCATCCTGATTTCTACCTGTAGTTAGCTTGGACGGATCCTACTTCATTTAAAACGACATTTATTTCGGAGCGCAGCTACGCCTGTTCGTCGATGAGTCTTCTCTCTCACCGTTCATTTGTCTCTTTTACATGTCAGAGAATAAAATGTTTTTCTTCTTGCTCCCTTCGAAAATTAACGATTACATTTAGACGATTTATAAAAATGTAAAACAATTCTGGAATACGTATTGAAGTACCCATTTCAAACAGGGTGATCCACGTAAATATCTCCTTTATTTGTGATGACTAGACTGCGGATTTTATGCATTTATGACAAAAATGGGTGCGCACAATTTAAAGCAGGGGACATGTTAAAAGTATTTAAGGACACCAGAGTGTGTTAGTTTCAGCTTAATGGGATGATTCAAAGAAGAATATCATTTTTATTTAGCTCCTGTGTCTTGCAATCGATGCAAACATTTTTTATTTTGCATAAAGATCCGCAGTCTAGTGCTGACATAACAAATGTTTTTAATGCAATGTTTATGGTATCAGAAGGTGAATGCTTTGTAAATGTTATTTTTGTCTCGAGGTCATTTTATCCGGAGTTTTCAAACTCTGCTGAACGAACACGGTGTGTGTATGTACAACTTAATCCAGCATCGGAGTGGCAATCCGCATCGATTCCGAGGAGAGGCTAGCGTGCTCGGAGGCCTAGTATACATAACGAGGTCCGAGGCCGTCGTCCGATTCGTTTTTCCTTCTATCTACTTTTTTCTGGTCGGGTCCCCAGGGGCCGGTCCCTTCTTTTTGGGGGATTAATCACGCGCGTAGAATCCGCTGTGGCTGCCGAACTGAACGAGCCCCAATCGCGGCCGATTGATTCACGGCTCGGGCACCGTTCCAGGCCCCGAGAACCAGGAAGGATAAAAGGTAGAAAGTGGCGAAAGAAAAGAGAAAGAGGAACCCCGATGCCGGCGGATCGCGATGGAGCACAAGTCCTCTCGCTAATGCACGCGTAGGTAGCCGGGAGAGGACCGATCGAAGCGACGGGGCTGGGAGGGGGTCCGGTTCGTTGATTAGCGGATATCTTAATTACTGATTGGCCGCGCGGACTAATTAAATCGTAACTCAATCAGGACCCAACCCCTTTCTGCGCGCCGCGCCGCGCCCGCCCCACCGCTGCGATTTTACGACGACGCTCCCCAGGCCGAGTGGTTTAGGATCTCGCATACACGCGTGTCCCGGGGTTGTTGCATAAATGATTCGAACGCATCGGATATTGCACCGGCGATCGCTCGGCCGGCTCTCGGGACCTTCTTCTCCTCGGCCCCACCGCTATCTCCTTTTTACTCCTACGTCAGCCCCTTTTTCTTCGGACCCGATGCACCGAACCTGCCTCGACCCGGCATTATGTCCGGACCGAATAAAAAGCATAGTAATTAGTAGTACCTACCACGGAGCCTGGTGAACGATGTCGTCTGGAGCCTCCCACTTTCCAGCTACGCTTCAGCGGAGAGATACGAATTTTCCACCTCCGAGGCACTACGTCTTGATGATCAAATGATGTGCGCCGAAGGGTTTCGCCGGATAAGATGGTGTAAAGTGTCCTTGAGCCTTGTCATTCGATAGGGCATCAAGAAAAAAGAACAGAAAAACAACGTCGAAAAAATCGGTTTTTATTTTTTCTAGAAATCGTATTTTCTCCACTTTTTTGAGGTTCTTGAATTTTTACGAGCAGGATTTTCAATTGAAAAATCCAAAACGAATTGCAGAGTATGTATATGGGCGCCTGACGTGTCTCAGGTTTTTCTCAGAATTTCTGAACATGATTATCTAGGGAAAATAGACGAAAAACTTTTCGATTTTGCCCCATAACTACTTGAAATTTTGCACAGTATGTTCCTTCTTGATGGAGAACTGGAACCCCTGCCGTATTTTTAAAAATTATCATGATTTCTGTGCATGATACATGTGCAATCATGATACAGTGCAATAAAATATTCCATTCCACGAAATTCCACTCGATGCAATGCGGTAAAGTCGGGAATGGAATTCGGCGGAATAAAATCGCGTTATTAAATCCGATCGAATCGGGGGCATTAAAGCCGCGAACAAAAATGAAGAGGATGGGAGAAAGTAAAAAGTGTGAGTTTCAGCATAACGACGATTCCGACAAGGTCTGGTTCGACGGCAATGGAGGAAGGCTGCCAAAAGATGAGGTCGCAGAGAGGGTGGATCGGATGACGTTTTAATTCCGTGGACGTTTTGAAAGTCAAATGCGCGGGACGGACGGTTTATGTCGAGGCGGATGTCGACGGCTGGAATTATGTCATTAGATCCATAATCGGTCGCCGGTGTATAAATTATGTACTCGGGACGCGTCATCGAGATAATACAGAAAAATGGCTTCACCTCGGAAGCCGTGGCTGCGAGAGATGAAGACGTTGCCGTGCTGCCCATCGTTATTGGTGTGGCTTCAAGCCGTTTCTATCTTCTCCTCTCTCTCTCTCTTTCTCCGATCCACGTAACGCACATTCGTTAGCATGGATAATGAATCACCGTCGTGTTCTCATGCTCCTGTCGCAGTACCGACGAAGAATTCGCCGGTGGGTCGGCGACGACAACGCGAGGAACCCTCCTGCTACGGCCCTGGCCGTTTCGAATACGAATCGCGAAAGAGAAAAAGAGGGACGAGGCTGGAGCCATTAAAACCAGCAGGTACCAATTCGCCACTCGCGTCTTTCTCACTCTCTCGTTCTCGGCTTTCTTTCTCTTGCCTTCTGTCTTTCGCGCATTCTTCCCAACAGATTTTCGGCACCGTCCTCCTCGATGAAGTTTTGACTCCGTAATTGTTGTAATGAATCACCGACGATTATTTCCTACCCCGCGTGTCAGCAAAAACCAGGCCTCGCGCCGTCCCCCGAATAAATTCCTCCCGCGATTTACATAGCGTCGGAACGTCGTCGAATCGTTATTGCACTTATGCAGGACCCAGTGTAATTTGCGGCACTGTCCGAGAGGTGTTTTATTCCGAGGCGCTCGGCCCTGTAGAATCGAAGATTTAAACAGAGTCGGCCGACTACGCCGCGTTCCGATTTACGTTGTTCCTCGGTTGATTAACGAGTGTCAGATTTTGTATCTTCAGTGGAATAATAAAATACGTAAAACACAGTAGAGCTTCGCTCGTTGCAACCTCGTTCGTTGCAGAAGTTTTGGAAAGGAACGAAGATTGATTGGTTCCGTGCAACGAGCGAGGTTCTACTGTAGTTCTTGCCAGGAGCAGTGTACGGAGCACAACGTTTGCCATAATTCGACGCGACGTCGCGGTCGTTCGGGACCTCCTCGTAGAGCAAGCAGACTTGACAAAGAACCTTCGACGGTGGCGTCGAAAGCGTCGGCGCTTAAACGTCTTAATTAATGTTCCGTCTGACAGAGACGAAAGACCGGTATCGGCGAGCCGCGAATTTCATAACAGATTGGCGTATCGTTGACGGTCGCGGCCTCGAAACTGACGTTCTTTCTGTTTATAATAGCGATCGTTTCATCATCCGGATCGCCTTCGGCGGGACGTTTAACCGGCTCGCGCACCGGTCAATTAATTACGGATGGTCTGCATTAATCTCGGCAAATTGGCCGAAATCGTCGACGCGGCGAGCTCGACTTGTAGCGCTCGCCTATTCGTCGACATCAATTTGTAAAACAGACACGGACGTTTCACTAAATCTCCGCGTTTCTGATATGCGAAATTCAGAAACGAAGCGCCAAACATTTTGTGGTTACAAAATACAAAATTACGAGATACAAAAATGTTTAAGACGATTGATCGAACTTTTCGTGAATCGAAATCAATTTCACAAAGATGCTTTCGTGAGAAATTATTATACACATTTATTTACTTGTGTGTATAATAAATAAGACACGGCACAACTATTCGAAGAATGGGTACCAAAAGTGGTTTCGACATTTCTCAAGAGGAACACGACTATAATTTTAGACACTGGTTAGAGCACAAGCTCGAAATAAATGGGTTGATGAAACAAGGGTTGAGATAAATCATTGTCATTGGAGGGTCTTAAGAATATTCTTCTGCGCCTCGTAGATCGCTCGGCAAGATGCCTCTGTGAGTTCCTGTTCCTCGGGAGTGTAAGGATGACGTAGGAACGATTGTATACCGTTCCTGCCCACTATACAGGGCAAGGACATGTACACGTCCTTTTCTAAACCGTGCCGGCAACCCTGCAAGATCACCGACATTAGGCTACAAACCTGTTACACGCGTAGAAACCCCGTTCTGACAAACGAGAATGGTAGCAAACGCAATGCATCAGTATTAATTTCAAAATAAAATAAAAAGGTTGTAAAAATCAACTTCTACTATTTTTCAACTGCTATGGTTATTAAGCGACGGGGTCCAATTAATTCGGATTAGACGCAATTTTTCCAAACTTTTCGTTACGCGTAATTTAGCAAATTAATGTTCAGTCCGTTTATAAAAAAAGTCATTGTGATTACAAGAATAAAAACATGTAAAAAAGATAAAAGTGAACCATGGCTGCCCAAAAAACAGAAGAAAGAAACGACCTAACCCAGAACCGTGTAAAGAAAAATAGATTAGACTAGGTCAGGCCACGATCTCGACAGTTAAGGATTAACCTACGATTCATAAGAGGCTTCAGGAAATCCGAAAGAGAAAAATAATCGGAAGGGCGCCACGGTAGAAGTCGCAGCTGGTCAGTTAACAAATCTCGAGATCGTGTAACCCGTTTTTTTTTTCGGGTCGTCCAATCTCCCAAACAAACCCACAAAAATCCCGGATAAAAAATGAAAACATGATTCCGTGTCACCTTCAGATAAGCCGACACAGTGATGCAGATACACGTGTTCCGGACAACGGCGTCCACAACTTCGGCAGCGCAGACACCAATGCCCCAACTGCGATAACCTTTCCTGGTGATAAGATCGCTGTCGGAATCGAGAACTTTGGCGTGCAGCTCGCCCCAGGACTCGGGATCCGCTTTGCTACCAATGTCCTTGTTGATGTCCTTCAGCTTGATCCCCATCACCGACACCGCGGACCAAACCGGCACTGTCGATCAACCGGACAGTCAGAACGTCCGAGCTAATCCCTGTTTCTTTAATGTTTATCTGGCCAATTTTTTGTGTTACGTATATGAATAATTTCCCAACTAGTTAGATTTAGAGTTAGACTAGTTAAGATTAGAAGAAACGTCTGAATTCTGGAGTGAAAATAGCTTCGAGTGCAAAGATTGAAGAGCCCTTAGAAATCACAGAAGATGATCACTTAATGAATTATTTAATAGCAGTTTCGTTCGTGAAGCAACAAGAGTTAAAACGGTAAAGGAATTTTTTACCAGACGTCGGCCCATTCTCGCAGATCACCGAGGCTTGCACGGCGTTCGCCGAAATTCCAAGCTTCTGCGCGACCAAATACTGAAGCCTGCAGCTGTCCAAAAATGTGCCCAAACCGATCACTCGTTGCGGAGGGAAGCCTGAAAGCTTCATCGCAGCGTACGATAGTATGTCCACTGGAATGCATAAATGGCGTCGTTATTCTGACGCGTGCCGATCGATATCGATGGGAAATCCACGTGAGGATGAATACCGGGCGTGGTTACGATCAGCAGGACACTGTTCGGCGCGAATTTGCACACGTTCGGAACGATGTCCTTGAAGATATTAAAATTTCGTTCCAGCAGCGAGTCCGCGTCGGGGTCATCCTTCGCGCTCTTGTCGCCTATCGTGAACACGCACACTGTCGCGTCTCTTGCCATTGAGAAGTCTAACCAATTTAATACAAAGTCGAATCTGAGTAGATTGTAGCACGAGTTAAACATTCAAAAGACATACGAGGACAAAGTGTGTGGGTATATTGCGTAGCTAATTATGCAAAAAGCAAGTTTAAACATTATTATTATAGTTGTGAGTGCAATGTAATTCTTAATCGCGGTTTTCTAGTAGATAGTTGTACATTTGAAACTGCAATTTGATGATCACTAGACTTCTGGAAATGTTTAAAAAATGGTAAGTGTGCAAATAAAATTCGTCTACAAAAATTGCAAATTGCATAAACATTTGCAGTCTAACGATCAGATTGAGAGGCTCTAACGCGACCGCGTCCACACACGCGAGACTTCTTGCCGCGGCTCCCAGGATATTTAATGAATCGTGTTTTTCACCTAGTATATCATCGTCATATGAAATTGGACGAGCGAGAATATTAAATGGCGTATGAATATTTCGAGAAAGCATCTAATAAGAAATGATTTTCTTGCGGCCTCGGCTTCCTAAATCGGGTTTGCATGAAGGTCGGCGGTCGGCTAACGACCAAAGTAACTGTACCGATTACTGCAGTATCATGCTTCGATCGAAATGATATGTGTAAGCATTTTATGGAGAAATGATGTGTTCTGAATAGAAAAAAATAATTGGTTCGAATTGGTTCGTAAAATTGATTACATTTGATACATTTACCCAATTATCAGTTTACGAGGGGATAAATATTCAGAGTCACCTTTCGTGCCGATGATCCTCGGATTGCCGAGGAACGCAGCAGCATGGCCGATGTCTTCCGCTTCTGCTTTCGCCAGGTCCTCATCCAGGTCTATGAACACCAGCTCGGACGCCAGACGCTGCGGCAAATCCATAGAAAGAGAGATAGAGAGAGAGAGAGAGAGTGGGGGGAAAGAGAGAAATGACGATTATAAAGGGTAATTAACGGAAAATGGCCGCCGCGCCGGCGGCTCCGGGCACCGGTTATTACGCACTCGGAATCGTTACGCAATCAAGACCCCCAGGAATCGCATTAAGGATCTACGGGTGCGCAATCGATCGCGCCATTCGAGCGATCCCTTAATGCGAAGGGTCGTTAGGATTTGATCGCCTCCGTTCGCGCGCGAGAGATGGCTTCACGTGCCCTCGTTGCGCGCCATCAAACGCCGACCAAAAAACCGTCTCAATTTTTCATGCGATTCAGGTTTAATTTAGTAAAGCCGCTTTCGACTCCACGCTCGTTAACGAAAGGAGAATTAAACTTTTAATAACATCCCGCATACATTATAGCCGCGCATCTCGAGTGTTTATGCCACGACCCGGCGCTAGTTCTACACAAATCTTTAATTCGCTTTTTACCCCGCCTGCCGCTCAGGCAGAAATAGTATTTCGTTTATAGCGGACGCGCTTCGCCTTGTACACTTTATCATTTCGCCTCATTAACCGTTTATGGACGTTGCTTTCTTCCGCCGAAACATCAAGAATTATCACTTCCCACTGACTCGGCGTTGTAATATTAATAAAAACAACGTTCGCGAGGTTGATTGCAATATAGAAGAAAGTTGAAGCGGTCTAACAAACATTTTTGAGCAGATCTTGTGAGGTCAGTTCTGTTTCACGTAACTCAATTTTTTGCTAGTAGAAAACGGAATATGGGATCTTTAAGTTGCCTGAAAAATAAATGGTAATGCTTTCACGTTCCCTTGAGAAAACGAAATGACTTAACCGAACGACCTAATCATTTATGGACGGGGGTGTGACGCGTCTGCTGTACAGCGTTGCATGATTTTCCCGTTGGTCGGTATCTGTTCCCATCATCGAGGATCCATCATGTCCCCGGACGTTTTTACTCCGACACAGATCTGGGATCGGTAATCACTCATAATCACGGTCTAATTAGACCGGTGAAAAATAATAGGGTATCCTTTCTCCGTGCGCCACGTGGGCCGGCGTATCCATAGCGAATAGCTATAGCGATTCACGGCACTCGTGCGGCAGCAGATGGACACATTTTTCTTTGACAGATGGCGGTTTCACACGTTAAGACAAACCAGCGGCTACCTAACAGAAACGGCTTCTTAATATATTACGTTACGCCCTTGTGCTTCCAATCTGTTATTGTACACCGCTTAATCACCATACTTCATCAAGCATGACTTCCGCAGCATGCATAATATCCCAGCTGATGAAGTTTCTTCGCAGCCCCCTGCCTCTGCCTTCGTTTTCTCCCCTCTTTCTCCTCTTTTTTCTCCAGCTCCCTCTCTCTTTCTCTCTCTCGCCTCTCCGACGTGATGCCTCGCGCGTATCTCGCGACGATATTGAGCGGTAATTAACTCGCAAACTCTCGGTATATACTTTATAACGAGATTTTTTAATGATCCGTGACCGACGATAACGGCACGCCGGAGAAAGTGATGCCCACGGAATTTCCAATAGCCGAGACGGAACTCCGATCTGCCCGTGTTACGTAACGTTCGCCATTTCTGGTTTATCTGATCGGAGAGGCACAAAATGGCGCGACAATCTATATAAATAAAAATGTAATGTTCGTTTGTTCCAAATCTAACAACTCCGAAACGGCTAAACGTAGAAAGCTGGGGTTTCAGCCATTAGACGCAGCGTTCCTTCGGGAAGGTTTTAGGACAGCCCGCATTCGAAAAAGTCCATTCGTTCAAAAGTCGTGACGTCACTAGTGACCAGAGACGACTTTTTCGCGTACGAAAAAAGTAGTACGACATAAAAGACGCAGCCTTATTAGAAAGCCTTAAAGAGCATCATTATTAGACTGCGGATATTTATGTATTTATGAAGAAATTAACTGGATGAAATATAGAACAGTGAAGAATATGAAAAATCAAAGAATATTGGTATTTAATTTTTATTTGACTACTGGTTTCCACAATCGATGCACAATATTTTAATTTTGCACAAAGATCTGCAGTCTAATCATTATAGTATGCATCCAGTTGGATGGAATAGTTTCGTCCAACCAGGAACTAGATTTCGACCACTACGCGACGGTGTTCCACGCAGATCCTAGCCGTCTCCCATGCGGTTCCAGTTACCTAGCCGCGTTTCACCCTCGGTTAGCCCCGTCGTTTCCGCCTCGCAGAGTCGCAGACGATCACAGGACACCGAGGCTAAGCGACACTCGATCTGTCGCGCGTTTTATTATTCCCTCGGTGGACTGTCTTTGATATTCTATAAGTGTCTCAATCCACCCGCAAGATATTGTGTTCTGTACACTTGCTCGACACGAGGGAAGCAATTAGTCGAGCGAGTCGAACGGGATTGGATGTCTTTTTGCGCGCATCGGAACCTGTTCGCTGGTGCAACGGTGCAATTAGCTGCGAGAGGCTCCGTACGGTAAAGTTTAGAATGTTTCACCGCGTTGTACAATTTTTATTTTGCATAAACGTCCCCAGTCCACAGATGAAATTTTCAGCGTGGGTATAACTAACATAGATCTACAAAATTATTTTAAATTTTTATTCTAAGGGCCCAAATAAAAAAGTTTTAAAAAATGCTTTTGTTATTTTTGCATGTAACCTTGTAAAATCTTCTTCGCACATCATTTCATAAACCAATGCTTCTAATTGATTATAAATAATCAAGTCGTTTGGTAAAACTATAAAAGTGTTATTCTGTTTTAAAGGGAGTACGAATACTTTTGTTATCCACTGTATGTAGAATGTTTTAACTTGGCTGGGTCTTATCGTAAGAAAATTGTTCCTGATGCTCCTATTCCTATTTTCTGCGATGGCTACGGTGACCACGAGTCCTTTATATCACTGCTCTGTCCTAATTTGACTTCCTTATTAATTGAAATAAAAGAGCCATACCGATATTTTTCGTGAAGCACACACGCGAGAGAGATCGCAGTTGCTTGTCTTCGAACCGCCATATCTCGCACGCGAAATTGTGCTGATTGGTCGGTAGAAAATTGCGAGGGCAGAGGCGCGCGTCGAATGAGAGAAGCAGAAAGAGAACTGAAAAATAAAATGGGCTATCTCGGGACGAGATTTGGAGCAGGAAGCGGTGGACGGAAGACCCTTCATCGTCAGTGCCGACCTGCGAGAGATGGTTTGTACGATTTAATGCGGCCCGACGGACATGACATGTTACAACGGGTCGAGGAACGACGAGAACAAGAAGAAGATGAACGTCTTATGCAAGTACTACCGAGAGAGGAACCTGGGCGTAGTAGGTCTCTCCGCAAGGTGGACAGTGGAGCCTTTGGAGATGGTACTGGAACGCTGGTGTGCCTCGCGATCATCTCGTTGATGCGATCTGCCAACTGCCGGGACGAGGAGAGCAAACCGCATGGTTCACTACCTCTTCTTCCTTTTCCTTCTCACCTTCTTTTCCTTGTTCTTCTCCTCGACTGTCTTCTTCGTTCGCGATTGCGGTTCCAGGTCATCTATCCCGCTTATTGGCTCCGCCGGACGGTTTAGGGTCGTTTAATGAGTTCGATGACACCTCGATCGCGACCCAACACTTCTTCAATACTCTCTTCAGGCTCTCCGAAACTTTATTGAAGTGAAAACTTGTTTAGACGCACCGCTTACTCAATTGCTGGGCAGTGAATGCGTTTCATCCGTCACGCTCCGAGGTGAAACGCTATTACATTTCCTCTTTGTTACGATGAGGACATTGCCATATTACAGTCTTCCCTCGCATAGTGTGACTTTCATCTCTCCGCAAGCAAGTTTCGGAGTTCACTCGTTTGAAAGTTATACGCGAGTTATGTTGCTCGATTTCAAGCGCGTTTGAGAGGTTAGAACGCTGCCATATTGGTACGTATAAAGTCATCAGCAAAGAGTTTGATGATGTTCCGGCTGGAAGAAATGAGGAAGTTGGAAGATTTTAACAGAAATCTGCGGGTTTGTATTGCTACTTCCTGAAGGAAGCTGGGTCGCACGCACGCACGAAAAAATCAAGGCTCGGATGAGCGAGCGCGATAAGGGTGTCCCTGTGGACGGGTATGGATTTCAGCTTTCCTTCTCGGTGACTAACATAAATCAGTCCCGGGACGATCCTGCGGGGGCGTCCTACGTGTAAATGCTCGCGTTACGATCCGATAACGAGGGAAAAGAAGCACGTTCCTCTTCTACACTCCTGTCCCCACCGCCCTTCCTCTTCCTTTTACGACCTGATCCTTTGCCTGTCCTCGTAGCCGAATTCCCTCTTCTGGTCTTTCGTGGATCATTTGCATAATAGCTTTTTTCATCCAACACACTCAACCAGTAGACTGAGATTCTCTGGGAGCACACACGTGCGAACATTCTTTTTCTAATCCTCTGCCGAGCATGGTTTTAGAGTCCCTCGAAAAATACACGAGGTCAATGTTAGGAAACGATTTTTATATCTCAGAAGGATCTTAGACGATCAATTCTGATTTGATCAGACCAAACTTGTATAACAAAGACGGATAGTGCAAAGTTTAACGTCCTAGATAGCGCAATGCCCATTGTTGGACATTCAGACGTCAAATGTCTTCCGAACGTCTCCTGAAGATTTTGTGATACAAAAGGGTACGTCTTTAAGACATGGATTGGATTATGGTGTTGGATTACAATGACTAGACTGTAGAGATTTATACAGATTCACATTGCTAACTCCAGTGAACTGGAAATTACAGTGAAACTCGATATATTACAAGTTTTAATTGCACAGAGATCCACAGTCTAGCATCAACCTCCAATTTGTTAGTTCCCTCTAGATTATTACTTGGCGATCTAAGTCGGTAAGATGTAAAGAACAATTGTAATTTGATTTTGAAAGAGAGAGAGAGAGAGAGAGATTTCTAAGAGTGTTCAAGATTAGAATACTCTGTCCCGCGAGTTGTTATTCCCAGAGGTTAGGGACAGAACGGACATTTTCCACGAACCTTGAAGAGGATAGCAATTCCGACAGCAACGCCGGTATAACCGCTGCCGACGATTACGATTTTCACGCGATGGCAGTCCGTGAAATCCTCCGCTTGTTTGGTCAGCAAAAACTTTGCGGTGTTCCCGGCATTGTCGATCTTCTTTTTCACTAGAGACATCGTCAACGACTCGAATCTCCAGAATCGAGCCGGCACATCCCGAGAAACTGAGGGGACCAGAATCTCGAACGAAACTGTTTGATATTTCCTATGCTACTTCGCGAATTTGGACTCCATCAAATTGGATAACCAAAGCAAAGGTTCGAACATCATCAGTGCCAACGTTTGAAATTATCTGCGAGTGGAGATACACAGGGTGTTCGCTTTCGTTATTATGTATTAGGTGTACGAATTAATTCGCGGCCCTTAGAATCAATTAGTACTAACATTATACGGCACATCGAAATCTTTTATCCACCAAATTCTTCCACGAGATTCCGTAATTATTTCTATCGGTGTAGATGCATGGGTGGAGATTATTATCGACAGTACTATTTTCTTTATTGTTAGTAAATAATCAACAAATCGAAGAAGAGACGGCCACGAACTAATTTCTATACCTAACATCTCTTCAAAAACGAAGAACACCTCGAACTTTATTCACAAAATACTGTGTACTTTCCTCGCACAGCAGAACCTCTATTATCCGATCTGACCAAGGGGTTCATTGCTGTCCGGATATATTTTTCATTGGTGCGGCACGAAAGCGACTATCGAATTGAACTTAACGATCTTTCACGAAACGAAAGGTTGCACATTCCCGTATTGGTGAACGCCGTGAACACCATAATGAAACTATAGCGCTTTTATCTTGCATAATTCGATCGACCACGTGGAATCGGCCCGCAGCTGTCGAAATCGCGCAGGTGGCACAGATCGTAGCCGAACGCGAACACGAATTTCAATTTCCGGTTATGTGGGGAGAGCTTTCGCTATGATCGCTTCGGATCCGCTTACTTGCTACACCGATCTAGCTACGAACATTAAATTGCCGGCAATTTGCCATCACCTATCTGCTTAACTTCTTCCGAGACGTGTCATTATCAAGCAAATTTGGCTACAAAGTATGTAATTAGGGGAATGCCTGGTCTCGGGTTAAGGATTAAACAAAGTAATCGGACCGATTACCTAATTAGGGTGCGGACGATGGCGATGGCGGTAGCTGATGGCGAATCCAACTACAAATTGGTGGAAGCACAAAGTCCACGGAGTTCCACAGTCTTCGTAAAGTTACGATCTTTATAGTTCAACTGCTGAAAATCTAGGATTTTAGTGGAACGTTCGTAATTTTTTCTCGGTCAAAACCGACCCAATTCTTGGCGTCCGAGGGTAATTATTGAGATCAGCAAACATGTATTTCTTAATAATGCTACGTTAATCACGACTTGCACTTTTATACATATATCGAAATTTCACAAATACAGTATAAAAATACATACAAGGGATACGTATAAGTGGGAAGCTCATACTTAAAAGCTTTCATTCGCGAATTCGCGCCATTAAGAATTGCTGTATCATCCAAAATATTTGTCGCAATATCAAATTTGTTCATATTTGAGAAATAGACTGCGAACGTTTTATTTTCAAATTTTAAGAAAGTGGGACCAAATGAGATGCTATTTTCATTGGCAATAGCATTTCTATCTAGAAAAAGATATAAATCGTACTAAACTCTGTGTCGAATTTGATACTCTGGCATTTTTAATAGTAAAAGCCTGTTCAATATGCGCAACAGCGGGAAGAAAGTGGTAATTGAGCTCGCGTCGATCACCCTCTAATTTCCGCGGGGCCCGCTGCGCGCTGATTCGGGAAACATGGCGGGAGAGTGCGGCGCATTATCGCACACGTCGAAGATCTATGAGCTGGGGCTGGGAACGGCGCATAATATGACGCGGAATGGACGGACAGTGATTCGCGATAGTTTTCTAGGAAGTCGATTCCGAGGTGTCATTTATTACGGCGATCGAAGGCTCGGCGCGGGGAACCGGTCGCCAGGTGCGCGGCTTGTTATTGATGAAGACGCCTTTCTAAAATGCTGCTTCCTCTCCCTCCATCTCCGGCGGCTGCAATTTCCGGTAGTACTTCTTCGGCTCTCTTCTCCATCCCTCTCCGCTCTCTCTCTCCTCTGGTTCTATCGTTGTGGTTCACTCCTCGGTATCGTTTTGCGACACCTGGAGAATCCCGCATTCCCGTAGTACGCCTCGGATGCTGTCGGCGCACGTCTGCACCGCGGCCTTCTCCTGCTCGGACAGCTTCTGTCTAACAGTGCAATACACACCTTCCCGGCCGATCACACACGGCACCGACATGTACACGTCCTTGTCCGTCCCGTGGGCGCAGCTCTGCGCGCAAACATCGATTAAACGCAAGCGGAAATCGGCGCGCTCGCCGACCGCATCGGCAATGCACCTCTCGAAATTTTATAAATATAGTCTTACGTGTATGTGTGTCGACGCTGGCAGGACAACTTTAGTGTTCCTGACAATGGCGTCGACGATTTCGGCGGTGCAAAGCGCATGTCCCCAACAGTTCAACCCCTTCCTTTCGTCGAGCTGCTTGCCACTGGAACGTGACCAATTTCGTTAATGAATTATCGTACATTTAGCGCTAATTGTAAATGATTGTTGGAGCGAAAATCTGGCTGTTGAGACTTTCGGGTAATAGTCTGGCTGGTAGACACCGTGCGATTGTTTGGAAGAAATACTACGCGCATCCGAGAGCCTTTGCAATGTTGACTGCAAGACATACTTAAGATACTCGAGTTTACTGCACAGGACAAGATTACAAACCTGTTTTTTATAGCCTCGCTGATTTCGTACCACTTTTCGGGGTCATCTGGCTCCCCAATCCTGGGGTTTATGTCACGGAGTTTCATACCCCCTACGTGGATACTCGACCATACGGGAACTACAAAATAATCATTTCCTTTTGCTCTCTGGTCGTTGACGAATACAAACACGAGAGGAATAATCTTTAATGAGAGAATCTTTAATAAGAACAACGAGATTCACTGTAATTTTAATATTGTCCGCAATAGTTCTACTCTGTCGATTATTCACATGCTATCTCTGTGAAAAATAGCGTCTGAACCTTTTCGAGTTAACGGAAAAAGAGCTTCATTGTCAACTTAAAATTCCTTAGAAATTTTTAGGGAAAGTTTAAAGACGATCAATGATGTATTGCTCATGACTAGACTGCGGGTCTTTATGCAAAATGAAATTTTTATACATCAATTGCTTGCTATACGAGCTGGGTAAAAATTAATTTTCCTCCTTAATGATTTTTATATGTTATTGGCATTGTTAAACTCTTTTAATCTTTTTCCTGTTTTGAATTACACCTACTCATCTTTGTCAGAAATGCATAAAATCCGCAGTCCGCTGCATGACCATGGCAGAAACATACAGCATACCTGCCATATCCCCTTGAGCCCCAATCGCCATGCAGTTAACAGCGCTTCTGGCGACGTTCAGCCTCCGACTGACGAAATCTTGGAACCTGGCACAGTCGATCAGTGTTCCCGTACCCAGGACACGATTCGATGGGAAACCCGAAAGTTTCCAAGTGATGTAGGACATCACATCTGTCGGCTGTGTCATAACCAGTATCACAGACTTGCAGGCGAACTTTGCTATGCCTGGGATCAGCGCCTTGAACGTCTTGAAATTGTGCTTCACGTTTGGCTCCTCACCGGGTGCTGGTTCGCATGCGGTGATTATCACCACTGCGGACTCTTTCACCATACTAATTTCTTTCATAATAAAATCATAGATTACTCTTCATAAGAGTCTAATCATCGATCAATTCTTAGTTCATTTTAATATATCTTAATAGATATCAATTTATACAACAGTGATATAATTAGACAGCGGAGATCTTTATGCAAAATAAAAATGTTGTACTTAAAAAAGAGGGGAAAGAACTTATTTGCACACCTAATAATGTAACACTATTTCTAAATTCTTCTAATGTGTTTACTGTTTGAAAGTGCACCTACTCCTTTTTGTCATAAATGCGTAAAATCCGCTAGTGGTAATCGTCATATGTCTAACAGAAAATAAATCATGTCAAATATCCTGGGATAGAAGAATTGGTACTGAAGACAGCTTCGAGTGTAATAGTCCGAAGAAGAGAACGGTTTCGGCGACTATTTATGCGCTCCGCATCCTCCGGGGAAAGGATACTCGGAAAATTGTTATGAATCAGGTGGACCTAACCCGACCGTCCGTTCGGACGATGAAATCATCGGAAGCTGATGGAATACAAAGCACCGGATTTCGTGTTTCCCTTTGACGGGGTGAGATTTGACGATAAGGGCGCGTCGAGTCTAACCAACACAGATGAAGGTGACTAACACAAATAGTCTTTGTGGAATAAAAACCGGAGGTTTTAGTTAACGCCTTTATAAACGGCGTGTAACCGTGCAAGCGCAGCTGCACCGACCGCGAGATTTTCTCTCTCTCTCTCCTTATGTACTCTCCTCCCTGGGTAGCGATGATGTTCGAGATAAATTAGGCGGTAAAAAGTCGACTCTGTTCTACTTGTTCCGGTAATTGCTACCTCGGATGGGCTCAGATTAAAGGGGTGCGGGCCTGGTGTTATACGGACGCCAGTGTTACAGACGTAGGTACGAGTGTACGAATTACGAAATTACACAACAAACATAATGCGCGAGGCCGGTGCAGCCAGCGGGAATCTGAGCAAATAATTCTCCCCGAACATCAATTTTCGGGGATCGCGCGGAGAAAGATGATCGGATACATCGAACAGATTTATTGGCCGGGCGAAAAACTCGTAAATTTCACGGCATCGCGCGAGCTGAAGCGCAATCAAACGGAATCGAGCTGCCCCCCGCGATTATCCGGCTTAATCGGAAGATAAAGGATCACGGTGTATTAAAAACGTGTATTAAAAACGTGAAATATTAACATGTTAGCGGACAGTGTCCTGCAGCGCGCGATCCCGTTCTTCGACGTAAAGGAAATCAAAGAAATTTCGTATATACATGTGTTTTTCGAATTATAATGTATAGGGCGAGAGGCAATTTATTCGAAATTACAAGGTTCGATTCTCGAGACCTTATATTATGAAACAATATCGACGATGCTCGGGTTCGTCGTTTCGAAGAAATTTTCGAACGGAACTGTTGATACAAAAATTGTTGGAACGATGTCTACGAAAGACATTATTGATAAAATGATAAATGTTCTTGTTTCTGCGCGTGTTACAAAGAATTAGAGTACTTTTTAATGACTCAGACGATGAAGATGAAGATGCAGATGGTCAAAACAATTTTCTAATAGTTTCGTAACTATACTTTGTTGTTTGTTCTTCTGTTTCGATCGTTCCCTGTTTAAAATAAAATCATCAATGTGAAGAGTGTAATTTAAAAAAAAAAATTAGTGACAACAGCACGTGGTGTTCCCAAGCGGTCACCCATCCAAGTACTAACCACGCTCAGCACTGTTTAACTTCGATGATCGGACGAGAATCGGTTCTTTGCAATGCGATTTGACCGTTGTCTCTAGAACTAGTGCAGCAATTAATGATATACACTTTATTTTTCACAATACACAGAGAACGAAAAATTGACGTAGGATCTAGTACATCAGTCTTCAGAGATATCTGAAATCTTCGAGGATCTTCGAAACTCGGGAATTATTCGTATATGTGCCCATAATTATGAAAGTAATGTTGAAATAACAAGCATTATATCTAACACTTCATTTCGGACATCATAAAAATTACATTGAATTCCTTTAGCTTAAAATAACGTGATGTGTTAAATAAAACTGATGAACGCATCTTTTGATACATTTTCACTTAGACCACTTTCATAATTATAATTATAATTCAACGCAACTCTGGCTTGGAGTCGCAAGCCCGCGGAAGGGTCTGGCAAGCATCCTTTTGTTCCGAAATTCCCGAGCAAGGTGGCATATCTTTTACAAGCGGCCATTTTACAAGGCCGGGGACAAGGACCGCAGAGGGACAGTGGACGCCGAGAAAAAAATGTATCTCGCGGAGAGACGATCACGGTCGAGATAAATAAGAGTGCGACGAAATTTACGAGCCTGCCGGTGGAAAGCTCGGGGAAACGCTGGATGCCCGCGTGTAAGCACGCGGCGATGTAGATGAACGCCGAGATTAGGGGACAGCCAGAGAGGCCTAAAGGAAGGATCCGGATCTCGGAACTCGCTCCTAACCCAAAACTCATCGTTCCCCCCTTTGCGACCGTTCTTTCCGACCCGTTGCACGTCGTCAGAGGTCCCTGTCCCTCCTTACGAGCCCGATGCAACGCGACGGCTCATTCTTTAAAACGGTCCCTGATCGGACCCAACGATCATCGGGACGATGCTCGCCAGGCTCATCAGTCCGAACGTATCAATCCACGATTTTTCGGACTAGCTGATCTTGATCGCCTGATCGTCGACACGCGGGAGGAATCGTTTCAGTGGCTCTGAATCATCGCTTCTGGACACCCGGTCCCTTTTTCACGGTAAGTAGGCCGTGACGGAACTGCCATACTTTGCCTACGGACCCTTATAGTTCCGGTAGTTTAACCGGAGTTCACGGGTTGTTTGTTGACCGGCATGTTACACCGGAAATCAACTTCGTCGGGTTACGCGAGGAAAGTCTAGGTGCGTGAAATTCATTCCAATCATTTTCAAAGCGGTGTAAGTCAAAATTCAGCGGAATTTATGCGTTTATAACGAAACTGAGTAGGCGTAATTTAAAATTGTATGTAAATCAAAAGAATTTAAGTATACTGTTATATTATTTTCAACCTATTAAACATATCAGATGATTGTCTAAGTTCGTGCCCGATTTAAACATAGAATTAAATGTTTAAATTTTAAAGAATACTGCTTTCTTAATCAATTATACGTATTCTACAATTAGAAAAGAATGACGACTATATAATTATTTTTTTTACACTCCGCCGAGCAGTATAGTTTGCAACATCTATGAAAATTTTTATCTTGCATAAAGATCCGCAGTCTACTAATAATTATGAACGAAGTACCTGACGTGCCAGTTACCAGGGGACTTCCCAAAAAGACGCCAACGTGCCGGATGTCTTCGGCCTCGGCGGAAGCCTTTTCCAAGTCGTGATCGATCAGACAGACCTCGCTCGCCAACCTCTGAAGATCACGAGGAATCAAACGGTTGATCGAGCGTTGCGATCTGCGTACCTGGCTGCTACTCGCGGCTATACTAACTTTCATCAGGATCGCGACGGCGCAGGCCATTCCGATCTTCCCTATGCCCACGATCGAGACTTTGACGCGATGCGGATAGACGTCGCACGGGCCCAGCTGGGTCGTTATCAAGGCGTTCTTCGTGGTGGTCGCGATCGGAGGTTTCTCATCCTGAATCGTGAACGAATATTCTGAGTAACAGTGTACCCGAAAATTCGACTATCTTACGTGCCAGTTAATTCAAAGACTTATCAAATTTTTCTTTTCAGTCTTTTATATGCAATATGCAAACGAACCACCCCACAATTCGATCCAGAAAATAAAATATTTCTATTTTAACAATCTGAAACACAAAATAATCTGGAATCTGGACCATTATTTTCAGCAATAATTTTCAAAAATTACTACCTCTCCCAAATACATTATTTTATTTTCGAAGTTGTACGCGCGTACTTTAAAATAAATAGGATTACTTATTATTTACTATTTAAAATACTATTTTCCCCAGCTCTGACTGTAAATGTGTTTATCCTTTATGATATAGTTTCCCTATTTTCACGTTCCCCTGAAAATTACTGTTGCCTTTACCTTAGCTCCTGCATTCTCTAATAATTTATTATCGTTTCTTTCTATTTCACCTTTCGCAGATGTGAAGCAAAATTCTTTCTGCTCGCAGAATGACCCGACATAAACGGTATTAAAGAAATAAAAGAAAGCGATCGGGCCGAAAGAAGATAGTGGGCAAGCCTGTATAACCGAAAAACCGGCAGTAATTATCGGAGAGTGTGCAATCGCGTGGTCGAATGAAGCCCTAAAAAGAAGCTTTCGGTAATTTACTTCGCACGGGTCGCTGTCGACGTCGGATTCGTTCTTCCTCTCGGATGCTTGCTCGTTGTCGTCCATTCCGCCGGTCCTGGAACGATAAGTTCGTTAACTTCACGGTACCATCGGAGCAATTCGATTACCGAATTTAAGTCTCGCGCGCGAACCTTTTAGGGCGCTAATTGGGAGCTTCAAGTGGAGACGTTCCACGGATTCGAGGTCCTCCCGGGGCCGTTCTGGAAGGTTTCTCGGAGGATCGTCAAGGTGGTCGGCTGTTCCTCGGCATTCGGTTGAAACAGGCGGCAGGTAGATATGCTCCGGTGTGTTTCGCTCTTATGCAGATCGGAATCGTCCTACGCAACAACGGGGCTTCTCTCGTTCATGGAGCCAGGTATTTCAGGCTAATCGAGCACCCCGTTAGGGGATTCGGTTTGGAAACGACGCGCGGGAAATTCGCCAGGCTCTGGAGAATAACGACGGAAGTTATCCACAAGCTTCGCTGTAAATTAGCCGCAGGTAGTCGCCCCGGGAGCGCAGGTACATCGCCGCGGATTGTTCATATATTTCTGGCCGTACCCACGCGAAACCGACGCGTGTGGAATACATTATTTTCGTGCGTCGATGCCGTGCCGGCGGGCCCATGTTCCTACCTCTTTCGCGATTGTTCAGTTTCCGGCGTAGGCTCGACTTGTACCGGTTCGGGAGGGATGCTGAAGTACTACACGTTCGATGGTCCTGTCAAAAGATGAATGAAATTATGCACAAATGTACGTAAAATGTAAAAGATATTTTAGAATGGAAATTCGTACAATTGTAAGGTGAAGTTTTAATGGTTTCAGACAGTCAAAAGATGGATATCAAGTACGCAGAAATCACAAAAATCGTCGCTCACGTCGTCAGCTAGCAAAATCGACAAAAATGTGGAAACGTAAAAAATTCCGTGGGAACAATTTCATACAAATTCGACCAATGAAAACGCATACAATGTGAACACGAACCGACGAGCGCTTCGTAGCGGGACTTTTTCATTTGCGGCGAGGAGCGATACGATGAATTACGGCTTATGGTTGCGTGGCGAGGCGTTCCCAGTTGTTCTTGCATCGCGCACGTTTAATACACATTCGAAGATGCATCCTCCTCCCGAGAGGAAGGAAGGAAGACGTCCCTGGTTTTCGCGCGAGCGACGACGCGGTCCCCGCACACACTCATTCAATTTTAGCGTTAATAATCGCCCGGGAAAAATGACGGGCTTAAACGCGGCCATTAATCAGGTCCGATCGATATTGCGAATGCGGCTTAACGACGGAGAGATAGCATCGGCCGTCCCGGTCCGGAGTTATTGAATCGCGTCAAATAATATACGAGCCAATAATGTATGAATAGTCCTGCAATTATGGCTCGCTGATCGTATCTAAGGGTGCGTTGTAATTTAGTAATCGTTCATTTTGCGGCGCGGCGCGGGCGGCGATCCAGCGAATATTCCCGACGACGACGATCGCGTGTGTACGCGGTTTCGTTTATTTTGCAATCGAACGCGCGACGTCGATGTCTCGCGAAAATCCTTGCTGCTCGTTCCGCGACCACGACCGGGCGGGACGCGCGAATTTCTCACCGAGATACCCCTCCCACGAGCTTTTTAATTAGATACGGGCGGCTTCTATCGAACACTACAGCTGGATGTACAGAATGTTTATTACTTTCCCAACTGTTCGTGTTAACCCTTCGCGTGACGCAGCAGGCGAATGCGGGACCATTTTGAAGTATAGTTGTCATTCTACTTCGGGTTCTGTACACAATTGTGTGCGAATACGTTACATACTGGACTTTACGGCGGTCTTCTCGAATTTACATAGCGCAAATGTTCGCCGCAGTTGGCTAAATACATTTATATGATGCGACGCGAAATTATGGGCTAATAACGATGCAGGCGGAAACGGTAATGGAGGATCTTTGTGCAATTCAATTTGCCGTAATTTCGCGAAAGAAATCACTTGGTTGTTTCTCTTGAAAGATGCCTTTTAGGAAGCTTGGATAAATAATTAGATTGCACAAACTCAAGCAAACAGCTCGATAATTTGTTCGCGACGTGTGGCTTCTTTCGAACTCTTTCTTTTCTGGATGAGTAGAAGGGGTTGATGTAAAAAACAATTTTAATAAGAATTTTCTTTGTTATAAACAATTTTGCGGCAAGTTTCTCTTACAAACGTCCACCGATCCAGAGGTGTAGATTCACCCCTAGAACGTATGACCCTGCACGAAAATATTTTTGGATAAAATAATTTCAGGAAGTGAAAATAGAGTCATTATCCTGTAAAATATGGTTGGGAACAGCCGGATGTCAAGAACGGGCGTTAAATGCTCCGTTTTAATTGTACACTTGTAATTCCATGTATTATTTATGTTGGGACGATTGCATCGAGCCAAAGCTTTTATCGCCCTTTAAACGACTAGGATTTACAGCGACGTGCAATCCTCGGTTTCGTGACGTTAAACGTGTCGATAGTCCCCCACCTACCGACGTGAATTCTTCGCGGCTAAGAAAGTCCTCCCTCCCGCGAGCATTTCAATTGGATAATACGTCTTGCCGGCGGATTTTTCCGCCGTCGCGACGGTACTAATCATCATTCATATGACTAGTTGAAATCGGTATCTATGAATTAAACGATTCCTCAGCGAAGGTTCGCCGGCCGTACGATCGCCGGCCGAGGCGAGGAAGTAATTTAAACTCCGACGTTTATAGTTAACCGCGGCAAGTGGGAACGAAACGACCTGCTCCTAGATAATTAATTTTCCGCTTTAATTAATCATCCCCCACGATTTTATCGGCCGGGCTCGGGTCAAGTAACAATAACGATCGCGTAAAGCCCGGCCCCTTATCGGTTATCCCGTCGGCGCGAGAACGAGCGCTCGCCTTGATTTACTAGCAGGCCCTGCCAATTAATGAAACGTCGATTCCCGCGGGACAGCACTAAAGAATTGCGCGCGCTTGATCGTCTTTCAAATATTCCCGTTTTCGCATACGCTCGGAAGTTTCAACACCTTGCTCGCTGTCGATTTCCAGCTCGTGCAGTCGGAAATCGGTCTTCGTTCGAACACTGGATTAAAGCAAATTCTAATCATTTGAAAACCTCGTTCGAAATAAATTCTAAAGAAATTGGAAATTGACCGAGAGGATCACAGCTCGCACTATTCATAAAGTAATAAACAATTTATGGCCGTTTAACTGCGTAAGACAAATGAACTCGTCGGTCGGGTTCGCTATCGCCTTTCACTTGATTGTGCCATAGTATCCACGTTGTTTCAACTATATCGTATTTACATTGATCGTCTGCGAGTGCTCGTAATTGGATATGGTTAACAAATTGATACGTTCGCTGCCATAATTTGTTACATTAGTAGAATTAATGGCTAGAATACTTTACGAAATGTGAACAGTACTAATAAACTATGTCGTAACTCTACTCAATCGAATTTGAAAAGTACGAGACCGCCTCGGGCTTGTTGAATTAACAATGAACATATCTATATTCTCTGTATTCTTTGACTTCGTTCCAAGATGATGCTACTAATTTTGAAGAAGTCGCCAGCAAAACACTGCGAAAATGCATCCTCGTTATCTAAATAAAAAATCTTGCAACGTGCAAAGAATCTCCGGATCGCATTTAACCCTTTGTGTGGTCAACCAAAATGTATAGATTATTTAAAACCTTACTGTATTTAACATGTTTGCACAAATTCCCATTAGAAGGCTATAAATTAATATGTTAGCAAGTATAGAATAATATTTTTTAGAGGAACATTAACAAATCGTTGAAAGAAATACAGTAAATGGGTGCCCGGTTGGCTACACAAGGGTTAAACCGACACGGCGAGGCAACCAATTACTTGAGCGAGTAACAAACCAATTCGGTGCAGCCGAGTAAGAGAATAAAAGAAAAGAAAGACGAGGTAAGAAGGTTGCAAGAATGTATGATTGATCGGAACCGAAACGGTAACCGTCTCGCGGATGCTTTTTTAATTAACAAAGCTCCCCGGGCCGGGCAGCTGGTGCAGAGGGGGTGGCCGAGGGTTGACGAGTACGAATCGTCCCGCGATAAAGCCCGCGATCGCTCGATAACGATGTCTCTCGGGTAGGGGCGAGCAGATTCAGCTGAAGCGAACGAACGAACCGAACCGAACGGTGCAAACGAGTCGGCGCAGGCTCGCCGCTGAGATAGTCCTTGAAGGTTGGTCGTAAGCAACCGATCTTCTGGTACCCCGGCTGGCCAGTCAACCGATCCAGACACCGGCTCGCGCGCATGCCTCCGGTGCACAATGGTTGGTAGTACTGCAGCTGATACAAGTATGTTCGCCGTGCAACCGGAATTTTAATTGGCTATTTGTTTGTCCGCTACACTTCGCGGCGCTGCTATTGTCCGGCCCGCTGCAGAAGAACGATCACCGTTCGCCCCCTACCCCCAAGCCCCACAACGGCGTCGGGCATTATTCGAATAACATTTTATTCGAATAGGAGCGACGAATAAATAATTGTTCGTTACCCCATTATTTATCACTCCAGTTACCTGCTATCTCCATTATTCATTTTCGTGAATATTTATTCGTTACTTGTCACTATTCGCGGTTACGTCGGGGCTAACGTGATCCTTGTTAATCTTCATTCGTTCCTTGTGTTAATCCAATACAGTTTTCCCGAAATAGGTTAAGAGGGTAGACTCCTTTTTTCAGGATTGCAAAGGTGCGGAATTCGCCTACTTATTTCTCAATAATATAAACACGGGGTTTCTCGGTAGTCGAAAACGTTACATAAAGGATCGATCTAGGGCGCTATCTCCCTCAAAAGTCCTATTTTTTCGATTACGAGGCGTAATTTGCATTATTCTGAAGCATACAACTGTGCATGTAGCTATGGAAATAGCTACATAGATTGATTTTATTTAACCCTTTGCGGTCCTTTCTAGGATTCCTAGAAGAAGGTAGGCAGCAACGTCGCGCCGTAGCCGAACGCTTAGCATAAACGTGCAAATAAAAGACTGAATGCGTAAGACAAGTGTATACAAGCTGGTAGAGACTGAGCTATAGAGTTTGGAAGACAAAGAAGAGGACATTCCACAGGGAAGTGCGTTATCGAACGGATCATCGATATTTCTATTTCATTATTAAACAGAGGATGTTCATTGATATCCCCCGCGATCATAAACGGGTGTGGAGTTATTATCTACGTACGGTAAGCACGTGCACGAAAGAGGAAGTCCCAATGTTTCTGCTTGGTTCACCCCTCTCTCTAGGAATTTATAATAAAATAATATTTCCGTTCGAACGCTGCTTGAGACTTCCGATCTCGAGACTGACAGTTGTCTCTGGACGTCTCAAGAGTCTCGAGACCCATCACTATTGAAGGCACGTTGACTACACTGTTTGTCTTTGGAAATTCCTCACCGAGACGACTACATTGTTGCGGGACTACTAGTTTGCGATGGGACGCACCGGAATAGTCAAAACAGCAGACCACAGGAGGGTAGAACGACCCATTGACGATGCAATTTATCGCACAACAAATCGTACAAGTTGCTTCAACCGTCTGAGAGACAGTTGTAACGTTTGTGGTGGTACGGAAGTGACACACATGTACGACAAATTCCTTTGGCAAAACTGCATACAGTAGCACCGAGGTATACGACCTTAATCAGTTCTTGATGTATGATGAGTACATACTTACTCCAAAGTATACGTACCACAGTATATTTTTCATTTTTTGCGAATAATTATCATTGGATATACAGTTAAATGTTTTATACGAAATATTATTATTTTCCGATGTAGAATAAGAATGTAAAATAAAAAATATGGATTTCATATCGTATGGATTTAAATATGGAAAAATGTGCATAGCACCATTAAGTGTGCCCCTTCATATGAAGAATATTTTATACAAAACATTTTTTCATATTCCTGCTGGTTTCCGTAATAATTGACTGTCTCAAGATAAATGGACCACCCTGTACATTAGCATCCAAATTTTGATTTTCGCTCAAAATTTTGCCATTTGTCAGCCAAAATTCAATATTCGGGATTGCAAGGCCTAACCGTGGCCTAACCCTCCCTCGAGCATGGGCATGAGCATGAGCACGAGAGAGGACTTGGCTCGCGTCGAGGCGGCCGTCTAGCGCCTCGAGTGCATTACGATTTTTCGATGGTCCTCGGTACCGATCCGGCAGAGATTAAGACTCGGTGAAATTGCAGTGATTACGTTGGCGAACTGTACCGGACCGCGGCTGTACGGGCTTATGTATAATCCGTGGCGTGGTCGCGACGCGTATCGTTCCGCGGTACCACTTATCGAGTCATTAAGTATGATACGGTGTAATTGCGCGGGCTTTTTACCGGACGGTTTCTCCGACCTACGCGGCGGAGGACATTAATCATCGATACGATCTTCTGTCGACGCCGCCATTTGCGAATGTCTCAATTTACTCGCACGGTGCCTCGCGTACACGCCGCGCGGGGTCCGGTCCTCCTCCCCGGATTTATCTCCGTCGAATCGAATTTCGGGCCGGGCTCGGGCCCTGCGAATTTAATTCGACGAGGTTCGATTCTGCGTTCGGTAACGCGGCCTAATAAATTAGGAAGCGACAGGGCCCGCGATTCGCTTTAATCGCCGAACCCCACCGATCTGCAAGAACCGAGCTTGTTCCGGACCCGTTTGTGCAGAAATCCCGCGGACTGCCCGAAGCGGGCCAAGGAACGCCGAACGATCCCGATCGGTCCTCTCCTTCTCTCTTTCTCCCTCTCGCTCGAACTCCACCCGTTTTTGCACGGTCCGCGGAACTTATTCCAATTAAAATCGTACCTCTATTTTAGGTCAGTCCGCGGTCCGGGTTCAAATTAAACCCGGCCCGACTCCAGCCATTCCCTAAATGAGCAGCCGTGCGCGACACGTTATGCAACGAGTGTCGCGATCGCGGGCCGAAGCTTTTTGCGGGAGTTAAGGGGTGTTATGGTTTTTGGTTTGGACCGTAACTGCATTCATACTGATTAATCAACGATCTTTTTGGTCGAGATTGTGTATGGAAAAAGACCAGAATCATGGCAACTGTCTACAAACAAATATACAGGGTGAACAAACGTGATCAGTCGAGATTACTGTGTTATTAGCAGTCCGATCGAAAATGTTTTTATCAGATATATAGGGCAGAGTTGTGCTAATTCAATTATATTGTAATTATAATTCCTCGAATAATTCAATTGTAAGTCTGCACAACTCTGATATCAGGTCGTTAAGTATGAAACTTGATAAAACGCAAACTTCTTGATATTTGTCAAGTTTCATACTTAACCACCTGATAGCGTGCTTTCAAAAGAGCTTTCACGTGATTGTAGCAAATCTTTCGTAAAAAAATTTAGAAAAACAATTTTTTAGTAAATGTCATGATTAGACTGCGAATCTTTATGCAAGATAAAAAGTGTTCGCATTCATGCCTGAAACAAGCAAAGTCAGTGTTACCTGTACGCAGTGCAGGTACTCTACGCACAGGTCGATAGAGTATGCGGGGTTCGCCGTAACGAAACAGTACGTCGTATATATCAGCATGCACTTAACCCGCGTGCACCCTAACAAAAAATTGTCAGCATTGTGCAGCGCGGTATTCGCATGACAGTCGCAGAGGCTGTCCTGCGACGCATCGTTATGCTCATTGTCAGCGAATTGCGTTTTTGAAAGAACATATTGAAACAGTTCGCGGTATTCTGTTACTCGATCGGTGGCTGTCGAACGTGCAGCAATGCGTTCGATACTCTATGTCAGGCATGTCAAACATGCGGCCCGTCGACAAGTACTCTGCGGCCCGGCCGAACACTTTGAAACTGTTGCTGACAATTTACAACTGCAATTAATCGAAATGCAGTGCGATTCCGTATCGAAACTAGAATATATGGGTGTCGGGATTCCAGATATCTATAATTATATATTTATCTGTCGATCGAATTCCCAATATGTGCAATTGGATGTATTTCAGCTATTTTCAACGTTAAAAGATAATAAAACTGCGGAGAGGTCAAGATTATTAGACCAGCATGCGCAATCAATTTCCAAAATAATTACAGCTTAACAAATTCAACCGAATTTTGAAGATTTGTTTACTGAAAACCGTTGCCAAGTTTCTTCGAAGCAAGAAATTGAAATAGTTTTATTCAAATAAAGTAAACTTGAAAAAAAAACAACTTTTGTATGTGTAACACTGCAATGTTAACCAAAAAAATGTGTTTCTTCTTTATTTCGAGTCTGCTTTTTTTTTTTATTGCGGCCCTCTAAAAGAGTTTGACATGTCTGCTCTATGTGCATACATGCATGTTATTGCATATACACTGGGCGAGGCACTTAAAACATGACACCTCGGTAATGGATGGACTGTGGATTTTATGCATTTATGACGATATTTATGATGTTGCTGTATCATTGTCGACTCAGTCGACTAAGTCCAATATGGTAGAATCGTAGTGAAACGCATATTTCGTGCGGGTAATTAAATACGCATTTAGAACCAGGTGCTGTCGTATTATCGCCGTTCACTAAAACACTCTAGCAGTGTTCATAAATGATATAATTACCTGCAATTAAGTAATCTCTACTGGCGATCGGAATAAATTAACTGAATCCCTCTGGGCAAAGACAGAACTTCCAGACTAGTATTCTGGCTAGGTCTAAGAGCTAGATCAAAGTGAAACAAAGCCTGAAATCCACAAAAGCCACAGTTTACATAGTTTCTCATGTAGAACGGTTGCTAGGGGAACCGTGTATCAATAATGGAACATCCTGTACCTCAGACTTTCACCAAAATATCGAACATAACCTGACCAAAAGTCGTGAAATACGCACGGTGCTAGTAAAATGAATAGATTATTTAAAATCTTTCTGCATTTAACTATAAATAAATTAATATACTAGCGAGCAAAGAATGGACATTCAGAGAAATTTTGTAATATTTTTTAGAGGAACATTAACAAATTGTTGAAAGAGATGCTGTGAATAAGTACAGGAAATTCGGTACCCGAAAATGTCGACAATTTCCGGATTCTCGAATCTATCGGGATTCCGGAGAACATAAAAATGGTGAAAGAAGAACGATAAGCGCGAAAGAATCGCGGAAACAATACGGAGGAACGATCTGCTGAGCCCACCCCCGGCTAGAGCGTTCGCGACTCCGATCGTGGAGATTCCGGTGCGTGCGCTCGCGCGCGTACTCGCCCATAATTGCAGCGTTTACCTCGATGCTAAAAAATCGCGATGCTGGCCGTGGATCTCTCTCTATCTCTCTCTGTTTCGCTCGGGAGCGGCCGAGACCTTGGAGCACAATCGTAGGAGGTCGGCCTCGGCCTAGCATATAGCGGCGACCCCTGTGGCTCGCTGAAATATCGCGCGGACGCCGCTTCATTTCGATATTCCTGGGCCTGGGGCCTCGATGAGGAGTAACTTCTCGAGATCGAAACGACGCAGGAAAGAAGGCACGACCAACAGAATAAAGAAGAGAATCCCGGTGTGTACGATGGAGGGTGGACGAGAGTAGTGGCGAGGAAAGGGGCGGAAGGGGGTGTAGAGGATGGCAGCGAGAGAGATCTCTCTCTCGTTTTATTACATCGTATCGGGAAGGGGCGAGGCCGATGCGCAATTGTTTATGCTCGTGTCCCGCCCTATTGGACGCATCGGATACACTCTCCGAATACCTACCACGTATACGCGAAGATCGGACGTGCTGGGGAACGTCATGCGTGCCCTTCCAACCCCCCTGTACCCTCCGTAACGTCTCGCACCGGTACCCTCCTCCGCTTTGTTTCTCCGTTCGGGCTAAGATTATTAATGGCGTGGGCCTGGGCCCCGGTGCCTGCCCGAAGTGTCAGTTCCCTGACAATGACGAAGTTTGCACCTCGGGTACAGCCCCCGAACTCCCCACCTCCACCTCCGTGAGGGACCCGTTGCGTCGCGCTCGTGCGAATTCTCTGGTCCCTTCGATCGCTTGTCGAAATTGAGGTAAATGACCCTCACGCCATCCCTGCGTGGAAGAGAATGCTGCTCCCCGTGGGCGTTATTTATTGATATCTCTGCGGATGACTCGGTCCTAGAAGTCACCCGTCCCGTTACTCATTACCGCCGGCTCTGAATTTTGCAACGCGACGTCGGAAACCAGAATACTGAATGATGCCAGTAAATATTCATTTCTCTCTTGAAACTAAGCAGGTATTCTCCTTTCTCAGATAAGGAGCTATAGATAAAAGATTAATCTAGACCGCTGTATCCCTTAAAAGTCCTATTTTTACGTTTACGAGTTACGGTTACTCCAAACTTATTAAAATTATCAAGAGAAGAAGTGCAATCTCGTTGGACGATTGCTTCTCGTAATTGGCGAGTACAACTTTTTATTTTGCAGGCGGACAACACCGAGCGTTATTTACGATTTTATAAACGCCAGGAGCGGGAATATGAGTACCCAATTTTCCAGGAGACCGTCTCTTCATTAAAATGAAGATCTGGAACTGATAGTTGCTCGAGGTAGATGGCTCAATCGGTGGTTCGAGTCATAAGTCACGCGGCTGAATCCAAACGCGGAATAATTACAGCGAGTAAACCCTGGCGGAGCTGAATTAACCAGTTCACGCAGTATCCTTTTTACGCGATTAAGTGGACGTCGAGGTAGAGCCGTTCCCGGACCCGTTTCCACGGAGCAATCACTCGTTCGCGGCTACCGGTCTTCCAGGCACCTCGAACCAGAAAAACGATCGCGATGCAAATGGCGAGGTAGCGAGCGGAATCATTACTTGCGAATAGTGTGTATTAAGGGGTGCGCGAGCGTCAGCGTGGTATCATAATAAAGCGTTATAATGGAGAGGTAAATAAGTCAAGGGAAAACGTTGATTACGCGACCGTCCAGTAAAAAGGGACGAAACAAAACCGACGGCCGAGCAGGTGTTTCTAACCCAGACCTTCATAGAAGCTGGTTTAGAGACGCAGCTGCTTCGCGCCGACTATCTGATCACATACTGGACTGATTCGTACGCGATAGCCATCTACGGGTAACGTCTTTCTCGAAGGTGCTTTCATATCGAAATGTCTGTAATTTCGTGTCCGGTTCATCCACCGAGGACCTCCCGCGTGAACGCAGCAGTACTCGGTTACCGAACTTTCTCAGATTAAAATCAGCTGCGCGCCACCAAATGAACGTGCTCCGACGCGCCTGTGTGGAAAATTTTATCTACCGACTACTGTCTTACACGCGTATCTACACAAGATTAAATTATCGAGACGTCTCGGTTGCTGGGAATTCTTTTAACAGAATTAACACATGTCGAGTCATTGTCAGAAGAATGTGCAAAAGAAAGAAGCGCACCCGGCCATTTTTAATAGAAAAGACTAAACAATAAAATAAGAACACAGTAGGTTTTAGTACGCCGTCATGGCCTAACCATTGGCTGCGAGCGAGGTTCTCCTTTGCCCCTGAGCCGCATCGAGGGACAACTTGTGAGGCACGGAGAGTACGTGGTACACGAGTCGCACAGCTTCTGAATCACACTGTACTTCTACGCATACCTGCTTCCTCGACCTAGTCTCGTCTTCCCGACCATCAAACCCCCACCGAACACCGTTAACGGCCACTAAAATTTTTTCCACGCAGACAAATCGAAAAAACCAGCTCGGCCCCGTTTCTAGATCATCTTCCGCTAGAACCAGTAGTTTCCCGGGTCGTTAGCGGAACGAATCCGGCTTCACATCAGAGCGGCGCCGTTAATTGGCACGATAGGGGCGGCTGACAGGGGCGAATGAGCCGATGAAAGACTAGGAAGTCCAGCGGCGTTCCTCGCCGGCGATAATTAATACCGCGATTCGAGAATATGGCGGCGGAGAGACCACTGCCGGCGAGAAGGGGCCCCCGCGCGGAGGTGAGAAGAGAAGGTGAAAAGGCAGTAGGAGGTGACGGTGAGACGAACGAGTCGGTTCTGGGGAAGGTGGGGGTTGCATATACGGAGGAGTGATAAAATCGCGCGAGCGAGAACGCGGAGCGGGGCTGTCTCGCCATTTTACACACCGGTCTACGCCGTCTTTCTCCGTCCCCCCTCTTTCCCCCTGTACCCCTTGTTGCGCTGTATTCCTTTTCGTAGTGCCGGATTCAGGTATTTAGAGGCCCTAAGCACTTAAAAGATTTTTAGTTATCAATTCACACTGCAAAGTGCTTCTGTACCCCTCGACCCCCTATATCACTCGCACCCCTCTACTGCCGCCCTCAACTAATTTCTATCGTGCCGCCTCGTGCCCCCTTTCATGGCGATTTCGCTCACCTCCCCCGATTTGAAAAGCTGATTCCTCCCTCGTGCCCCTTTTTCACCGCAATTTTGTTGATCACCCCAAATCCGAAAGGCTGGTGCCGCCTGTACCCCTCGTGCCCCCTTCCACCGCGATTTTGCTCACCTCCCTGGTTTCCATCTGGTGAAAAGGTTCACAGACTGTGAAAAGAGTGAACCTCTATTACCCCTCGATGCGTTTGCTCTAATTACAGACGCGACAGCTAAGTGTCGCTATCAGACCCCGTTTCTCGCGTGACTAGCGAAAGCTATCGACGGTAATAACGACAAACGAGACGCCAATTACGCAGATTGTAAAGTAGAGCATTCGGTGGCCCGAACCGATCGGATCCGAGTTTACGATACACTCGGAGGCCGTGTTTCTGCTTGACATGGTTTTACGCGTAATGACAAGGTGCTCGGCGCGCGATCGACAGAGAAAAGACATCCTTTCTCTCTCTCTCTTCGTGCGCGCGTGATTGCGGCCGTGAAACTATTTTCACCGGAGCCTCGAACATTGGTTGCATTCTACGTTTATTTGCGGCTCGTTAGGAACGGCAGCTCTCGTCGTTGTTACAGTAAACGCCATAACAACTGAAACCGGATCGACCCTGCCGCTCCGCAAGAAATTGTGCCAATGGATTGCTCAGCACTGTTCCCCGGATAGCAATCAGGTAGCAATGCCAGGATCGACTTTACCGATAGATTCGTTCACCACGTTGCACCAGGCTTGTATAAGCTGAGTGAGCTCTTAATTTTCTCTCTTTCGATTTTAACCCTTTGCACTCGGAGCTATTTTTATTCGAACATTAAACATTTCTTCCGACCTAGAGAGAATTATTCCATTCTATATTAATCTTTTCCTTCGCGTGCGAATATGAAATTGATACAACACCTCGTACAATACTTAATTGTTTAGCGGTGACTGACTGTACCATGAACTTCGAATTTGTGCAAACTCCACATTGATCATAGCTGGCAAAGAAAAAGGGGCGAAGCTTCGATTTTCAAATGAAACGTGCTGAGCATAATTGAAGCTTCGAATCGGATCATACGCAAGAGGAGACTAAGGAACGGCTGACGGGAAATTCCTCGGAGCCTGCGAATACTATGATACTCTGCTTATGCTGCAGCGGTAGTATTTCTGGAATGATCGCTCCACTCTGATGGACAGGTTCGATATTAATTACGTGCATCGACGATACGGATGCTAAACTGCTCTGAGCTGTTGTTTTGCAAGCGGTCGGGCGAGTTAATAAGACAACCGTAAGAGGAAGTGCCGATGGACTCTTTGTAGTTTCACGAGATGGATTTCATATTACGTATCCGGTCGGTGGATAATGTGTTTTGTTGTCTTCTCGATCATTTTCTCCTGTTGAGGGCAGGAGAAACCGATCGGGAATTGCTGCTTTTTGGCCGAGAAATCGTAGAATAACCCATACTGTCATAAATAGACAGCGGATTTTATGCATTTATGATAAAATTGGTTGGGCGGAATATAAAACAGTGAAAGATTTGGAAAATTCAAGAATGTTGTAATGTTGCTTTCAATGTGACAAAGTCGCTGAGGGATGAAATCAATCAAAGCAAAAGATTTTTATTTTGCACCTCTATCCGCAGTATATACTTATTACTTAATAAATTAATTTACGAAATCACTTTCCGAACGACCTAATAGATCCGCTGATAGTAAAATATTTTTTAGCTTAATACAGAGGATATCCTGATCGAGCAGGGTTAAAAATTCCCGGCCGTCGAAAGGATTAAAGAATCTAACCGATTTCATTAAGGAACCCGTCCAGTAGCTCCCGCGCATCGCCGTAAATTCCGCTAACGACAATACGGCTTTCCCGGTCGAGATTAGCATGAGCAGATCGCGTAAGCGGGGCCGGCTGGCAAAAGACAATTAATCGGACATGTAACAACCACGGCGAGCGGCCCACTGGCTGACGCGAAAAATAAAGGAACTGTCGTCCGATAATCATCCGGCCGGGAATACTGCTGAATATGCAGGGATCGTTACTGCCAGAACGAGATAGAGGGATAGTTTAATTGGCAAGAAACGCTCGAATCTCTTCGGGCTCGAAATTTGTTGCTCGCAGACCGGGCGCGCACGTCTACGTCTCATTTTCCGCGAAAGACTTTTTCGCTTGGCTATCAAACGAAAGGCTCCCACTGATTGTTTTTGTATTTTAACATTTCATGAGGCGAACGGTGAGTCTGCCACGTGACGAATTCCGAATCTTACGTTAACATCTCCATGGGCTTTAATAACGCGTGGTGCCGGACACCGGGTACATTATGGTTCGTATCACCATAGGCATGCGTCGTAACGAGATTTACACTTGTTCATTAACATACCGATCGCCGCGAACTCCGCTGAAAGCTGTCCCTTCGTTAGCGGGATATGGCTCTTTTTTTTCTTATCGTCCGCCACCTGGAACATTGACAAGGCTTGTGTCAATATACATGGATATACATGTATACAATGCGTTTTAATTATAATGACTCACTACTCAAGGTAACTAGACTGCGGATTTTTGCACCCTGTATATCAACTCGAAAATGAAACACTTCTGCCGACCTAGAACAATTACACTGCACAGGTTTAATTTTATTTTTATGGATATGCAATTGATGTAATACCTTACATAACACGTAAATGTTTAGTACTTGATTAAATACCAGCATATTTAATAGTCTAAACAACATTGTGAATAAGGGATAATTGCTGCGTAAATTTCACCGTGAATGCTGTATTTTCGTTTAACAGCGAGGATTCGACATCTCGAAACTCGGTTAATGGGTCACCGTTTATAAAAATCGATCAACCGGTTCGATGATGGAGCTGCGAGCTCGCGGGAACGGTGCTGCACGTTGGGCCCGACTCGGAAGTGACCGAGGTGGATCTAGTCGGGCCCCATCGTTCCGTAATTTACGTCGCGACGTCGGGGCCTATTCCGAAAGCCACTTTGCATTTATATGAGCGCGTCTCTCGCGGTCGGTGCACGCGTGCGTTCCATCGTCGAGACGCAGGTTGCTTGACGCGTACGTTTTCTCCGTCGGAGAGAGCAAATCGAGAGGACAGCGAGTAAAGAGAGAGAGAGAGAGAGGGAGAGAAGCGGGTAAAGGACAACGCGAGGGTACGATGCACCAAGAGAATCGTCGTTTCATCGCGGTTATAGGAACTCCTAAGTCGTTGATTCGCTCGTGGTAAAGGGTGGAAGGAACGCTGAGAGAAAGGATACGGGACTAGGAGGAGGGAGGTTGTGGAACAACAGGAAGAGACAGCAATGCTGAAGGAGGACTGTACTCTCTCTCTCTATCGGAAGAGAGAGGCTGCGAGAGAACCCGAGAGTAGATGAATTATGTTAAACGCCTGTTTAAATACATGTACGCCTAGGGATACACACAGCGCGCGCGAGTCAAGGAGGCCGCGCGCGCCATTCGTCTTCTCGATTTATATTAAATCGCCTCTCGAATGACCCGACAACGTGCCCGCTCGCTTTCTCCGATCCGAACCGCGCCAGCTCGCGTTACTTTGCTTCGTTTTTTCCGCACGATTGCGACGGCCCTGCGCGAAAATCAACGGGCGCGCTCTAACCCATATTTTGGCGGCCGGATAACCGGTCGCTAGCGAGAGTGTACGTATTAACTAGTGATGGCGTGCAAAATCACGATCACGGTCGTGACTTTGACCTCATTCACGCCGTGATCGCGTTTTTTTAATCTAGAGTGAATTTGCTCATTGTCATTCTAATTCTCAATGATCCTCAATGATTCCTCGTTGTTCCTCATTATTCCTTTACTTTGCGCGATGTAACTCGCAATTTTCTTTTGATGTCGTTCATTAACGACATAAAACGTACAGATTATGTCTCTGTGACTTGCACGAAGAAGCGATCACGAGAAACAGCATTTGATACTATAATTTAAAGCCAGATTGGAACCTATACCTCTGAATTACAACAGTCTTCGAGGAACAGAGCGAGGCGCGCTGGGTAACCGCCGATTCCTCGACAAACAACGAGACGATGAGGAAACCGCGGAATGAGGCGTCGGAATTTTTACAAGCACTGTAAATGCAAATCACGGAGTCGCCGCGCTTGCTGTTATGTTAATAGCGTTGGGGCGCTATTTAAGAATCGATCTCGCGTTGATAAGCGTGCGAACATAACCCCCTATTTGGACGGCCGTCGCCGGAGAAGTCCATTACAAATGTGTTTGCCTCCGCGTGACCTTGACCCTCGGGACCAACTCGCGGCTCGACGGGCCCCGATACACCCCCCGGGAACGGTTCAAAGGTCACGGGGAGACAATAGCGTCACCGGTTTTCCTTGGACACTTTTACCCAAGGACAGTCTACCTTCAATCTTAAGGATTAGCAGAGAGCTGGCTCGGTCCTCGGTGCTGTTGTCTCTCTAGACCTTGCTGCAGACCCCGACGACCGTGTCGCGATAATTATCGTGGGTGTTTCGAGGTTTGATCGCTATCGTCGGCGAAGGGAGCCTCGTCGCTGAACTGGAACTCTGCCTGAACGTTGTGTTGGTAGCGTAGGATATTTCATCTAAGCCTTTCTTTGTTCACTATTATATCGGTTTGTACTTGAAAATTATCTACATATGTATATGTTTTGGTTGCCGACGCAAGGGTTAACTTTTAGGATATTTTTTTCCAAAAAATTCAATCTGAAGTTTCTCACACGTTTTTATTGTATTCGGACGTTCGGAAGGTGATTTCGTTTTCCCAAGGGAAAATGAAAGCCAATCTTTTACCATTCAGAATAAGTTTTACGAAATTACTTTCCGAACGACCGAATACTATCAACATGTTACCTAACTTTTTGGTTCGCGAAGGGACGAAGCGGTTACGTTGTAAAGCCAGTTTCGAAATGCTGGCTGAGCGTGTCCTCGGAGCAGGTTGCAAGGAGCACAGGCGTTCCTTATGGCGGACGTTCGATTCTGGCTCGATCCGCAGCCGCTCGATCATACCTGATTTACTTTATGACTCTACCTGCGCGCCGGCAACGGTATACACACCGCGCAACCCCGCGAGTGATCGCGGCAGATATACATTCAGGTGTAAAAGCGGCTCGGTCGGACGTTCGCGGAAGAGAAAACCTGTAAGGTTAGCCGCGGAGCATCCTCGACAATGTTACACGCCGGGCTCCAGTCCTGTTGCAGGTGCACACACTCAACCAATGCCGCGGGATCCAGCCGCGATTCCCCGCCGTTTCTCCTGGTTAAATTGAAATACCATACTTAGTACTTCGGGGAACGCTTTTCTGAACTGTCCGAACACGATTTCTTTGATTCACGCAGGTTTCTGCCGGGGCACGGTCAGACCGAGTCGAAATCCTTGCTCGGGGATGTCCGATCGTGCGGAGGAGTAACCATAAACCATTACCGATGCGCAGCTCCGGCGAAAAATATCGCGAAAGTATTACACAATGCGGGGATGCCTGCTGAAGAGAGTGCGCTGATTGGATTGAGATGCGTTTCGAAAATGTACTTGCAGGATTGACTGAAATTGGAGTACCAACTAGGGATGGGATCAAGTACCTCGCAAATAGATTCGAACTTTGAAAACCAGAAATAGTACTCCTAAGTATACTCGAACCTATGCCAGACAGTTTCGAACTTTTTACAAGTACTTCGGTAAACGGAAATAATACGTGGTCGAACAGATTCGAAACTTTTATGAATACCCTATCGGAAATTCTCTGACTTTTCTAATTATTATTTCTTCATCGTCTGCTGTGTTAGAAGTGGAAAATTATCTAAAGTTACAATACATATTTAGAACGCAAAGAAGACCCGTTATTATTTCGGCGTGAAAATTCAATGGAGTACCTCATTTTACCAAAAAGGTTAATATATTTATAAATAGCTTTTGTAAATCTTTATGCAAAATAAAAAACGTTTGCATCGATTGCAAGACACAGGAGGCAAATAGAAATTTCCTTCTTCTTTTAATCGTCTTATTAATCTGAAATTAATACACAGATGCCCTTCAATCTTCTTAATTCGTTCACTCATAAATGCATGAAATCCGCAGTCTAGCGATCACGTACGAACTAATGCATGAAATGAGAAATACTCTTTATAAATTGTCCAAGAGAATAGGCAATCGTTGCGTCGTCGGTCATCGAATATTTTCGAATCCCCGTGAGCGGTGATGCTCGGCCGTCGATTCGAGATAGCACGCACAATGCCGGCTCGCTATTACTAGTTCTAATTAGACGATACATCCCGCGGACTTATCTCGATGTACGGTTGTACGGGGGAACGGCGCGGCGGCTAGATAGGGATCAAGGGACCGGTGCCGATTCGCGCGATTCATCTCCGCGGCATCACGCGCGAGCTCCGCTTCGCTCGGCGCACCGCGCGTAGCGTCTGCCGCGGGACAAGAGGCCTGAGCGCGGCAACGGTAACAGCAACAACAACAATAATGAATAGACCGAGGCGATCGGGTGCAGCGGTGGTGGATCGTCGGAGAGGAGGGCCGCTCCGTTACACGTCCGCGGGATATCGTCGGCCCGGGCAAATAAACGATAAATATTAATTGAAATCGGCGAGATAAAACAAATGAATCCTTTTGCCACCGGGACGAGCGCCGGTCACGAGCCAGCGCTCCCATCGCGAAAAAAAAGCCCGGGGAGAGAGCGTTATATCAGCGTGGTGCGGCGAGGTAAGAAGATGATGAAGAAGAGGACGGAGAAGCGAAGACGGCGGCGGCGGCGGCGGCGGAGGTGGAGGAGGACGAACGGAAGGATAAAAGGGACGAGGCAAGGAATCGAGGAAAGGCAAGCGGGAATCGTGGCTCGAATCGCGAAGATGAAAGCGCCGGGAGGGAGGAGAGACACACACACTCGCGCGTACACGCCGATGGAGAGAGGAAAACAAGCGAAAAAAGAGAGAAAGAGCGCAGCGGCTTCGCCCGGTGATTTATATAGAATCATATCTCCATCTGAATGTCTTCATTTTTAACGCACGGCCGCGCGATCGTTCCCTCCCGCCGAATCTTTGCGCGCGGCAGCCTCCGCTCTCCGCGCCGCGCAGCCTCGGCTCGTCTCGAGCCGAAGACACGCGGGAAAAAGAACAACGAGACCAGATGCTCGAGCACCGAGCTTCGAGCCTGGCAAATTTCACCAACGCCCGCTCGCGGTGGTCCTTACGACCACGGTTTAATTTCTCCGGGCGCTCTCTCTCTCCCTCCCGCCCGTTCCCTTCTTCCTCTCACTGTCTCTCTCTCTCGAGGGCAGGCCACGCTTCTTCAACTACTCGGATGCGTTGCACGCGTACCACGGTCACGACAAACCCGGCCACGTGGAAATCGCCCCGTGTTATGCCACATAATGCGGCCGTTCCGCGCGGAACGCTGATCGAACGCGAGCCGAATACCAACGGATACGCTCGTAACCGGCGATTTCGCGCGGGCCCGCGCGTGAAGAATTGCTCCGTTACCTTCGGGAACGCTCTCGGAACTTGAACGGGGTAGTCTCGCGCAGGCGGGTCAAAAGAATTTTTTTAATTCTGCTTTATCGTAACTTTGAATTGGAATTTTGAACGTGTACAGTCTTGAAAATATTAGATTCGATATGGAATTTGTTGCCATTTTGAGGTTCGAAGATCATTTTCGAGATCCTGTCTTCAGTTCTCACAGAATTTCATCGCCATAGACGCACATCTGTACAGTCTCCGTAATCGAAGTATTAATTTTATATAAGGTGAAGCGGGGTAAGTGCTGACTGGTTTGAATCAAACGCTTTGCACGGTTATCACTGATGAATTAATATTACGTGGGAATCTAATTTTTCTCGAAAATTTTCATTTTGATAGGATATTGTACAAAATGTCAACTACTCTGCACTTTTCTCCGAGAATGAGGCAAGAGCGTAACTTGTTGCTAGAGTTAAAAATGCTTTCAAACCTTGTTTCATGTGCAACGGGGCAAAAGCTGAATTTGTTAACAAGCCTGCTATCAAATGCTTTTCATTGCATTAAATTATATTGTTCAATTTTATAGTTATTAACTTTTAAACAAACAAGTACTTTTTGCTGAAAGGAAAACACCGTTATTCTTGGGCGATATCTATGTCGAATGGTTCATGTGAACTTATAGTACATTACTAAAATAAACATAGTATAAATAAAATTAACCAGCATATGCACTTGCCCCGTTTACGAACTTACCCCACTTCACCTTACATATAAAATCTGATCGCAACACGCCATTTCGTAACAAGCAGGCGAAGCTGGGTCACTCGAAGCGGACATCGCCGCGATGTCGACGACCGACGCAGTGGTATTTTTGGGTGGTAGTTTGAATGAATTAAATTCGGCTCGGTGTAAGGCCGATCTTGTCGAGATTCTTGATCTTGTCGAGATAATGAAAGAGGAAACGCGAGGAAGTGTGGCGTGGTTTTCGTTTCATCGCCACCTGTTCAACACCATGAGAGAGAAATGCAGTACCTGTTTTAATTCTCGAGTTTCTTAATTGGGTTATAAAGCTAAGAATCTCTTCTGGTGCTCGGTCATCGTGGGAGATAAAATCGGTTTCTTGCAGAGCGACAAATTTTCATAACACAGACTTCTCTAATAATTGAAATCCGTGGAACTATCCTGTCTGTGACAGAAATTTCTTTCTTCGCTTAATAATTTTAACACTACACCTACTTCATCAAAAGTGACTGATGTGTGTATCGTAAGAATAGCAAGATTAAAATTTATATATTTTGTTCGATTCTTATTATAATATGTACTGGAATAAAAAAATGTATTAATAGTTTATTAATTCATTAATTAATTATTAATGTATTAATAATGTGTTAATCGATTGAAAATTTGAAAACTATTGCAATATTGCAGCTAATCATTTCCGCGATAAACGCATGAAATCCACGCGACGAATAAAACTGATCAACAGAGATACGAATTTTGAACTTCGCTTGATTCTGGCGCAGCGTGTCCGCGCAAGGTCTCCTCTTTCCGAGTGCAGACTATGGTTTATGACGTCTGGAGGCTGTATTAGCGGAGGCAGGGTGCGATAGCGGCGACGGTAGGCGATGTTTGGTAGCATGGAAAGCCTGGCCGATTAGTCATCGCGAAACTATCGAGGGGACCATGAATTCTCGTAACGATTACCATTCGTAACGAACGTCCCCGACGAGAGAAGCTACGGGGCAGGTACAAATCGCCGCGGCTCCGTTCTTCTTCGTCTTGTTTATGCGCGCGCGTTTCACGTTATCTTAGCAAGCGTCGCGTTTCCTCCCGGCGAAATTTCCTATCTCGAGAAGCGAACTGTCTGGAAATATTCCGCCGCAGTCGTAACGCTTGACGTAGCCGCTTTTCAAGTCGCGGATCGCGTCGTATATGTGCTCCGCGAGATTAACGGCGGTAACCGGCGAGTACGTCGAACCGAGCATTCGAACAGAGAAGTACCATTAGCTCGCTTGGAAATGTCCGCTTTTAATATGCCCCTCCTAGCGGAGAAATTACCAGAGGAAAAAAAATTGTATTCTTCTATTAATTATCCTATGAAGCTGATTTAAGGACATTGATGTCCTTATTTTTGCCCTATTTGGTCTATTTATAAATTATAATATTAAATGTATTCCCCATTCTCGAAGGACGCCGCCATACCGACCCAGAACGTGCCAAGCATCAGCCATTTAGCATCGCGTGCTTTCCCCGCTCTGAGAAAAATGATGGAAGCAGTAACGAGTCACGAACCTCGACGAAACTTCGAGGAGATGGTCGTTGAATTGCTACGGTATCTATCGAGTGATAGTTTCAGGGTATCCAGGACGATCCGTCTTGCTCACATTATGTCTGGAGGGTACTTGTAACGGACCCTGAAATGTCGGTCCGTGACGACTTCTTTCGAACGATGACCAGCGATTCTCGGAGCCGGCTGTGTGCTGACGATTGCCTTCGATCCCTTTTCCGACACACCCTCGCGCCGTTACGAGATGATATCCATCCGTTGTACCCATGGATCATCGATGATGTATGCTCTCGAGGACTGCCGGCGGTGTTCGAGTCAGCCGGAGAAACAGTGTCCCGCTCTGACACGGGAATCGTGGAGAAAATACCAGATCGATCGATCGCCAGATAGAAACGGAGGCTTTCTCCGATGATAGAGCATCTTCTGTGTCCGCGCGATATTCATGCATGCTGATCCAGTAACGGAAACTCCTCTGTTTCGGTGAGGACATCCTATGGCGGTCTCGAATCTTCTCTGTAGGACTTTTTTCAAGGACACCTCTGTTCGTTTATACAGAACTGTGTACGGAACCATAACACTTTCGTCTCTTCCAAGGTCATTCAAGGTCACTCAGTGCCATGAAAAATTCAGCTTTGTTAGCTAGACGGAAGCAAGTTATAAAATAATGTCCACTGCAAGCTTTAAAGAAAACATTTTTTACATACAGTTTGTACCACCCGTACGGCTACACCCTGTTATAGATTCTAACTTGAATGGTAGAGGTTTAAGAATCGAGAGCGTTCATTATTGTAAAATGATAGAAGATAAAAAGATCATTCAAGATCGAAGCAAAATTCAGAGCGCAAATAGGTTAGAGTCGATGTTCGAAAGTATCCTAGCGAAACGAAGCCGGCAGTTCGACAAAAATTGTTTCCCCGCCGGGAAACACGACGATGTTGCTTTACGATTCGCGGGGGGGACGTATTCCTTTGCAATTAGGATCTGTCCTGTTGGTCGGAGCCGGTCGTCACGGTCGGAACACTCGTTTCCGCCGGGAAAGGCGATGGAATTCGGTTGACCCGTGTACCCGACACACTCGTAACATCCATTTCGCGTCGGTTTCACCCCTCGCCCGCCCTAGTCTTTTGTTTTCGTTCGGCTTTCATTCCCGCGATATCAGGCACCCGGCAATAACGCACGTCGCCGGAGAACGACGGCAAGGTGCAGGACACGCTGCCCGTTGACTGAACGCGCAGCAGCTTTGCTTTACGGCGCGGTTGAGTGACATTTAATACCGAACATCGCCCTTTAGCGCCTTTACCGGGCCCCGAGTGAGAGAGAGAGAGAGAGTCGGACCCCATCATGCCGGGGCCCGGCTACATACCGACGCGACTGGCCGTTGCTAATTTTCCGAGAGTTTCGCCGCGAGTGCAAAGCCGCTCCGGAGTTTCGACCTCTGCTTCCCGTGGTCGATGAAAGTAATCGAAGAAAGTAACGGGGGTCGGTCGGGTAACGGTACCCGACGTCCAAAACGGACGATGGAGCCGAGCGGCGCACATTTGGCAGTATTTGGGGTATTTTGTAATATAGTAGGTTCCTGAATAGGTCTTAACGACAGCTACAACATTATGATCAATCAAGAATGAATTTGAACATTTAAAACATCAAAACGATTTTTATTTCTTGTGGAGAAAATCATTTTCGCTTTCAACTTGCTCTAGCCGCTGTCGCAGCTTCATGAAAATAGCTAGGAGGAGCTGTTTCCCGCACCCTTGCAATCCTGGAAAGGACAAGACTCGTTTCCAAGATTGCAAGGATGCGGGATGCGCCTTCTTATTCCTCGATAATGCAAAGATAGGGTTAGTCAGTAGTCCAAAGCGCTAGATAAAAGATCAATCTAGGCCGCCATCGCCCTCAAAGGTCCTATTTTTACGTGTACGAGGCGTAATTTGGGTTATTCGAAAGCATACAGCTGCGTATGTACACTATTTTCATAAAGCTGCGACAGCATGCTGCCGAATAATGCAAATCGCGCCTTAAACGTAAAAACAGGACTTTTCTAGCGCTTTCGTCTACTGAAAAATTCTGGAAACGAGTCTATCCTCTCAAGGGGGGATGCATGAGAGCATTCGTGGAGAGCACGTCTCCGCTAACGCGAGTTCGCGCCATTTTTGCGACAGGCGTCCTCGCGAAGAGGTCGCGATCGAGCAAATTAGTGTACGAAGCGACGGCGTGCTCGGGCAAAAACAATGCTCGCCTCTAAATACAACCGTTTTTCCGAATCACCATTCCGCCCGAAGAAATATGGCGGCCGTTAACCGGGACGTTTACTGCGCCGTGAACAGAGCCACATCGGCGAGATTTGCAAACATCTCGCGCGGAAGGGCGTGACCACGGTCCCCGCGATATTCCACTCCCGATCGCAAAACGCTTTCGGCCGCGTTTTACGTCCCGGCGAGATACAGGTATCGAGTCGGCGGTCTCCAGCCGGCTTCATGCTCGCGAAGGGATTCCTCCGGTACACCTGACATCGTTCCGGGGTTCCTCCGCCGTCTCCCCACGACGCTGAGCGTTTATTAAACGCGATTAAGCGTTGTTTATTCGCCAGTTACCCGCGCGAACGTCGCCGCCGCTGCTCGCTACTTTGCAGCATTGTCCGTTCTCGTATCTTTATGACGGCTCTTTCGCCTAATTTGCACGCGGCCGGACGCAGGTGCACGGGTCATCCGAAGGTGAACAGCGAACTTCTCGCCTTTTATGAGTTTTATTGATATCCGTTCCTCTTCTGCGCCACGGGGACTTCGTACGACCTGGAATCATTTTACTCGGGCATGATCTTCGTGCAGAGTTCTTACGACATGCCTGTTAAACGACATTTTGTTCGAACGTATTTTATTGTGATACTATTTGATCCGGACAAAATGCCCAGTAATTTCCAGGTGAAAAACTAGCCTATTACCAACGGTGCACCTAGCAAATTGCAATAAAATGGCAAGAAAAGATCCTGTGTTAAATTCAATCTTTGAGACAAGCTCAGTTAAATTGTTGTCCGATTATATTTCAGGACATTACAACGGTTTGAACACCGAACTCTTCACAGCGGTTTACACTTTCAATTTTCTTGATGAGAAAGTAGTCTATTCTGCAACCAGCGGTGCATCATGCAAATTGCAATTAAAATGGCAAGAAAAGATTCCATGCAATATTCAGTCTTTGAGACAAGCTCAGTTAAATTGTTGTCCGATTATTTTTCAGGACATTACGACGGTTTGAACACCGAACTCTTCACTGCAGTGTATACTTCGAATTCCCTCGATGAGGAAAGTGGGACTCGCATAACTTCACAGCCAGTCATAATTCTCCCCAGTTTATTTCTCGTCGCATCGAACACCTCTCGCAGATACATAAGTATTGTATCGTGCGGGCAGCCCAAACGTGTTCTGCAAGCGAAGACATCCATGAGTTTCTGGCGTAATTAGAAAATCAGCAGGGGATTAATAGACAAATTACTTAAAGCGGTGAGCTCTCGTGGACGGGATAATACTCGCGCGCGGCGTTCGAGAGTCCGTAGGCATTCCGCGCCGTAAACTAATCAGAATCGATTTTAATTACGATGACGTCTATGGCCCCTTATAATCGTATTCGCGTGATAGCGGCCCGTTGAGTTATCGGACGTTTATGGTCGTGTCCGTTATACGGTTTTACACTAGGAACGAATGCGAATAACAAATATGGTGCTAAAGGTGGCCGGTGTCGTTACCGACTATCCATAATCTTTGGTTCTACGCTCGCAGCCTCGCGCGAGGTCGATGGAAAACGTACGCTGCACGGGAATCGACTAATCGATACGCCTCGACATGTGACAAAGTGATCGCCCGTCGCTGCGACTCGCGGAATCATTCATAAATCAGTAATGTGTTCGTGAAATACGATGAGGGCTCTCGGACGACAAACTCTTTTATGACTATCCGGTGACCATGGTTCCCATGAACTGTGCTGGCACACCATGGTTCCTTCAGTGGACCGTTCGTTCTAAACCTAACCTGGACCTTTCATCCTTTAATTATGCTCACGAGCTGCGACATCGATGCTCCTGAAATTCTTTAAATCTGTCCACTGCTTTAAATTGCAGCTAATCACTTTCACAGTCTGCTTATCAGTCATCACTAGACTGCTTCACTGGATCTTTATGTCTATTAAAATCATGAAAGGAAGAAACAACATTCAATTTAGCTTGTATTGCTTGCAACCGACGCAGACAATTTCTTATTGCACACAATCGCTTATGAGTAGCCTGCGGATTTTATGCATTTATGGCAAACACGAGTTGATCAAATGCAATATAATCGTACTACACATTTCCAAGTCATTAAAATTGTTAAGAAAGAATGCTGCATAAAAATCCGCATGATTTGACGCCGGACAAACAAAATTATGCTGTTTCCTCGAGATTTTCCAAGAATAAAGAAAAATCTGACTGCCATATAACTCGATGGAAAAATTGTTTAAAATTACTGTTCTGTTTTGTACTTTTGTAGAAAACAATGCATGTATACAGTAATTTTAAACAAGTTTCTGCTCGCGTTGAACGGGAGTCAACGAAAAATCGTGACGGAGGATCGACGGATCGTGGCCGGGACGAATCTGGAGATTTCCCATGGTCGGGCGGCGCTAACGAGCCCGCGAGTGATCATAAAGGCCGGGCGTCGATAAATTTCGATTGGTGATCGTGGTCCCGGGTTCCCGCGCCGTAGCGCATCGCGGCGGCCGGCCTCGTGCGTCCTATTCCGTATAAATTAAACAAACCGGCGTCTTTCACGGGCGCGGGACGTTGTCGTTTATCGACGACAAGGCTCGCTTTGCATCTATCGTACCGAAGAACGTGGCCGGTTGATCGAGGAATTCCAGGGATTCCCATGTTGGGCTGCAGGTGCACGTTCCCCGTTGTGTCCCGGGCTCTACGTAGGAAACGTGCGCGACGATCATTGCGTGCCCGGGAAGCCCCCGCGGCACTCTAACGTTGGTCCCGGAGCCCGAGCTCGTACTTTCGCCGGTACAAAAACGACGAGTACCGACATATTTCGAAAATGTCGTTACTCACCGACGTAGACGACCCTAGGTGGACAACGACGACGTCCTTCTATCTCTCTGCTATCTCTCTTTCTCTCGTCGCGGAGCGAACCGACCAGTCGGCGAGTCCAAAGGGCTTCGATGAATTAAACGAGTCAGCTTTATGAGTTATCCGCGGACTGGACTCGTACGTCGCGAGAAACACCGGCGAGTAGACGGACGCGAAACCACTCGACCCACCTGCCCACGTAAATTCTCTGTCCACGGCCCGCTGAAACGCTTAGGAAGAATGGCACTAATGTCCTCTACACCTGTCTCCTCCCGCAACGTTCCCGAGATCTCGCTCTGCCAGCTACCGTGTCCGAGTTTCACGGGCGTTCCTGGTTTCAGGAGATCTTATTGGTTGTTTGTTTGCACGACATGCCCTTTAATGGACTCTTTTCTTTTCGTAAAAAGAGGGAACCAGCCTCTCGGAAACGCGGAAGTTTGTGGGTGGATAGAATCATGACTGCAATCCGAGTTTGTAGTTCTCTTTTCTGGGTGCAAGCAACTTTCGCGTCGAGGTGCAGTTCCCATACGTATCGAAATCCCGTTGGGAAACTGTATACATACGTGAAGGTGCACCTGCGACCCACTACGAACCCTCTACATGGAATTCCATCGGTGACAAACGACCAAGCGTGAGAGCAGCGTCGCGGTGTAATTTATAATTGCCCTTCCGGAAACAAGGCGCGTGGAAATCGTCTGGACCCGGTCGAGAACTCTCCATTAATAACTGAGGTGATCGTTCAGTTAGGCACTGCTGTAGTGTTCACCTATTGTCGTCATAAACGCATGAAATGTCGGCTTCCGGTTGCCTATTCGCGTATGTAAACGCCAGAAATCGTCTCGGTCGAAGGGCTATCGCGAACTCGAATCATCACGCGATCCTACATGGCCTGGGTCACCGATGTCGTCCATAAATCATTACTTCAAAACAATCTCCAATCAGCTCCCGGTAGTCGAACGTAACACAGTCGCCGCAGACCCCGATAAAGGATCCCCTTTTTCGTGTATTCAATTTCACGTGTGCGTCGTCCAGGGTGACCCATATCAATATCTGATGGGACACGGTGGGCCCCGATCCTCAAGACAAATGATCGCCGCGGCTCCTCGGCGCGCTCCTCGTTTAAGGACTCTCGATCGGAACGCGTCGTCCGTCGCGTTTCCACGGTGTCGACCACCGTGCAGAACGAGCAGCCGTTTCTCCAACGCTCGTGGAAATAGTGTCCGGCTTGGAATTCCACAGATAAGATAAAATACGGGCGCGGATAATCTAACACGCTCCTTCTCGTATTCCGATGGTTTAATTTCTCCGTTGTCGCGCGCGGTACACGCTCGGTCACGCTGGTTCCGGTTACTCGCTTAGCGTACCTGCACAGGCGGTTCCATAACACGAAAGCTCGGTTTTCCAGAGGATGATCATGTACCTTCTAGAACCACCGAAGGATTCCAGACTTTTTGGCGCATAGTTTCGGCTAGTGCCGTTCACCCGTTAGGTACCATCCCCATTTGGAATCATGTTTTTTCAATTGATCATAACTAGACTGCGGATTTTTATGCATCTACAGGAAAATTGAGTAGATGAAATTCAAAATTGTAGGAAAATTTTGTACGATTTGTGTACGATTAACAAAGGTAATCATTGAAAAATGAGCAATTGATTCAATCGATTCATGAAGTTAATCGTCAATCATAGATTTAAAAAAAAATCATCGAAAAATCAGAGACTGATTTAATGAGAGAGAGAGAGCGAGAGAGACAGATATCTCAAGAAAAACTCAGTTTACATTTTTTTCAGTATGCATACAGTTTCGATTCGGTATTTCATTTCGAAATTTCAGTAGATAATCAAGTATCAATCATCCAATTGACGGTTACAATTGAAAAGAATGTAATCGCTAACTGCAATTAACGACTAAAATATTACTTTAATTGGTAATTGCGATTAACGATTGAAGTAGAAATTTATTCGTCAATCTGTAGGCAAGCTGTAGGCATAACCATTTCCAGTAGAACCCATTGCAGAAAAATTTTCATGACAAGTCTAGTCATAAATACACCATTTCCCTTAACTTTTGGAAAAGTGGCCCATTCACTATGGACCGCACTGTAGCCGAGTGAATCGCATGTTATCCCGAACGGATCGGGAATGCGTTTCGGCGAGAGTTCCGTCGTCGAAAAAGGAATTCCGCGGGGCGGAGGCGCGTGTGGGAGTGAAAACGGCCGATTGCGAAACGAAACGGAACGATAGGACACTAGAGTTGTCGTTTTGCCGGGGTACGTTTAAGCGTGGTGGCAACGTGTCCGCCTCTTAACTGATATCCGATACCGGCTTCTGCGAACGTACTCTCGCGCCGCTCGGCAGAAAGAAAGTCAGGTGTTTAACGTTAAGTAGCCGGGGTAACGGTCCCGTTGGATCGCGGAACGCCGATGATCCGCCGATTACTGACCGGCCGAATGCCTCCTGTATCGGTTCCTATTCATTTTTTATCTGGAAAGTGTAACTGAAAGGAACCACTTGCCCCCGATCCTTATCGGAACAGATGCCGACGCTCTCCTCCGTGCGATATCCCGGCCGCGATACCTGCCTGATTTTATATCGGCAGAACGAGCAATGGCCCCCATCAACAGTCGGCACGCCTCTCAAACGTGAATGACTGTTTGAAATGAGAAGTGGGGCGAGAAACGGGTCCACGGAAATTCGACACGGAAAGCCGGAAATTTTTATTTGGAGGACGACGATCGTTCAGGTGCACCGGGAAAGTTTGGTGACGGTCAGTTAGAGGAATTGCTCAACGAAAATCCGGCCCAGAAGCAAGAATAACTGGCAGGAAGATTGCGAGTCACCGAACAAGATTTTATCACATTTTATGTACGTAAAATGATTTGCGTACTTGAATTTGGAAAAAAATCTTTTGCACACCTAAAACTATTTTTTCCTCGAGAAAACGGAAAGATGTCACGAACAGGTTCAGTTTCGCTCCCGGCTGAGGACACTTACACTCGAAGAGAACGGAACAAAATTCGATTTTTGGATCGTTGGAAAGGGGACTGCCCGCTCAAAAGAGTATCTTCATTAAGCTGGTCAGCCACTTGGAGCCACTCGCCTAAAAGCCGGCGAGACAATAGAAATTCTCTTGAGATGACGTCAACGCGTGGCACAAGCTGCCAACGTGTGGTAGCGACGCGACGTCGAGCAACCAGTCCCGCTGACATCGAACCTGAAGCGACTGAACTGCCGATCGGTTGGCGGCGACGCGACGCGGAGAAAGACCGGCGCAGCGGCGGGCCTTAGAATCGTTAGCGCGTAAGTCGCTGAAAAATCCCGTCGACAATGATGACATCCCACGAGCCATCAAACAAAGCACGGCTGGCCGCACAAAGGCTTCACGATAAACCGTGTAAGCATGCACGGGTCCCGGCAGCCATTCAACCATCGACAGATGCACTCGCAGCGTCGAGTGGCGGCCGTCGAAGGGAACGGACAGGTTTCCAGAGGCGACGCAGCGCGGTGCGGTGCGGTGCGCGACGAATCCCCATGGGTGCCGAAGGATTCTCGGAATAGCCGGTGGTCGAGCGATAACGGGAGGGTCGCGGTTGACCCGCGAGGCTGCATTGTTGCCGGTAGCGGGTGACAATGGAGTTCGTCTAGAATCCACGAACGAGTTGCCTACTAGCTGGCGGCGCGTCTCGGACTGCGAGAGCGCATCTCGCGCGCCACAATACGAGGCGAATAGATAATACCCAATCACAGTGGTGGCTGAATGCCGGAGCCGGCCATAATAGCCCTAATGCAACCGGTGAATAGGCCTCGTTGCTTGCGCAACAGACGTGTTCGCTTCCTCTCGCTTCTCCGAGCCCCGCGTCCTCCGTCCGGGGCTTGTGTACATATTTCTCGGTGAATCTTTTCTTCCTCCCCTCGGCTACATCCGCGTTCCCCACCTCTTTCTCTCATCTCTCTCTCTCTCTCCCTCTGACGGTATATCCTTCGTCATTGAAAGTGTCCGAGAGGTCTGAACCCCGTCGGTTCATCCCGATCCGTGCTCGTCGGACGACGCACGCAGCTCTCGCACCGTTCCGCGTCCTTCTGAACGATCCTCCGGAACGAGGATCGTCCGAGGTATAGTTAGGTCGATTGTTGAGCCGCGGCCGCGGATCAGCGCATTGTCGGTCCCCGCATTTTTGTTTCTCGTAATGAACTATTGATCGCGCAGTCCCGGCGATCCTTTCACGCCGCCATCGCGCATCGGGACCGGCCACGGTTAAGGTCCTCGACGAGCCCAGCCAGCGGGAAGATCGCCATCCATGGCTCGGATCGCGGACTAGAACGACCGAGGGGACAAGGGGGCCGACGGGGCTGGAAGGGGCGAGGAGAGTGGGCGCACGTATTCACGGATCATTACGCGACAGTGACGAATTATAACGACGCGACCGTAATGCGTCTCCTTGTACAGCCGGGGCAGCGTTTTTGCCACCGAGACACTGGGATCGATAGAAGATCGAGAAAGAGAGAGAGAGAGAGAGAGAGATGAGGGTGGCGGAGACGCGGGGACAAGGGAGCACCACACGATGCGGATACCGAAAGGAGAGAACAGCCAGCAGCCCCACGGTGCTCTCCGGTGCATCCTGCCTCGTAAACCTGTTCCCTCTTTTCGCCGCTCGGGAACCGCTTTTATTTACGAGTGTCTCGCGTGCCGCGGAATTTCGAATTCGTTCACGGCTACCGATCCGCGAGGCGGTGGTTCTAGCAGCTCCGGGGGCCCCGAAACTGGGCGTGTCGTAACGGGTGGCCCCGGCTTCCATTAATGCGCCCCCCCCCCTGGCCCCCCACGGACCCACGAACTCCTGCGTTTCGAGCTTTCGACGCGTGCGCGGAAGCCGAACGATTAAATGATCGCACTGTTCTCGGTGTAATTTATGGGAATTAAAATCGTACGCCGACTTCGCCATTTTCAGACGGCGCCCCTTTCGTCGCGTAAAAGGAAAGTTAGTTAGTTAAAGGGACATAAAGTTGGTTGTCTTCTTTTGTCGAGGCTCGTCGAAATTAATCATGACCCTTGTTATACAATATTACAATGTACGTTATAGATTTCATTACAGGTATAAAACGAAGCGAGAACATCCTTAAAATTCATGAAACGTCCTCCCAAGCTGGGGTTAAAGAAGCCATTGTGTATTTTACGAGCGTATGAAGTTCGCATCTATTGTAGCATCATGAGAAATTCAGATTGCCCGTCGTGAGAAGATCAATTACGCGTTCCACGAACCCAGCGTTATTCGTGTAAATCGTGATCGGTAATTAGGAGATCGTGAGAAAAAATTATGAAATATAAATGAACACTGTCGTGTTTCAAATCAGATGAATACTTCGCGATCTTGATGTTCGTCTAGATATTATAAGCGGTCTGTAAATTTTATGTATTTCCAGTAGTTAGATTTATTTAGAAGAGTGTATCGTAAATCAGAGTGTAATTGAACGTTTAAAATAATCTCGCCACGATTTTATCTTACGGTTAGTAAGATACCAGCGTCGCCCGTAATAGCAGTGTTTATAATAATCAGTGCAGTATAAAATATTCGTGATGAAAGAGTACAGGCTGATGCAGTTACGAATTATTCCTGTGTGGGAGATCGTGTGAATGAGAGTAAATGACTCTCATCGACCTTTACACCACTACGCGGTATTCTATGAATCATTTTCTTTCATTCAACCGTGACCCACACCTTCGTCGGCCGTGGACATCAATGAAAACCGCCTTGCGTGGGTTTGCAAGACCATATTTACGATTGTTGATAGGTAAATGGTACAAATGTTATGTCACTTTTACTACCTACTACTGCAATCTATATTCTAATGCACTGACTGTCTCGCAACTCACGGCACGTACAATCGCGGAATAGCTAATAACTCCAGCGGACATAAATCATATAGTGAGACATACATTCTCAAAGCCGAACGTCACAGATAAATGGGAACAGATTTAATAAAAAATCTGAGACACTTTTATCTGTTGAATCTAAAAATCATTTGTCTGGATATAAATATCTGTGAAAAATGGTACCTGCACGCAAAACGATCCCAATTATCTGAATAAATATCATGTACAACACAATCGATTACAATATTTCTGCTCTCGCTCTCGATAATAATAACAAATATTAAAAAGCACTGACTTTCTTCGAGCATCGAATCAGAAAGTGATGTTCGTGAGTCACGCAATGCACCAGCGGTTGTCGCAAACAGGTTCGAACTTTGATTTAAAAATATTTAACGATATCAATGTATTAGTTTCAGCTTGATAGGGTAATTAAAAGGAGAATACAATTTTTATTTGCCTCCTGTGTCCTGCAATCAATGCGGACACTTTTTATTTTGCATAAAGATCCACAGTCTATTCATAATCTATCGGAAATATTATTCTGAAATAGTTACGAATTTAATAAATAAAATGCTTAAAACCCACTGTGCAGTTCTGATTTCCAAGATTCGAGTACTACTTGTGAAAGATTCGAATCCTTTCAACATCGAGGTACTTATAAGTATCTTTTCGAAACTTGCAAGTATACTCATTCCGAGGTTCGATATCAGTTTTTGTATGAAATGAATACTTTTCAAATGTAATCATTGAAACATTATTGTTTCCAGTGAGTACATATTGAACTCGATGCCCATCCCTAGTTGTCACGCGTTTAGGGACGATGCACAGTGGTTTGATTTTTTAAATTTTGCACTCGGAAATCGACCGTTCTCCCCACCGCGCGTCGAAGCGTTCGTGCGGTTTGCTCGCTGATGGTTTTGACGCTAAGTAACCGCGGAATTACGTGATCGATAAGGCTGGAGGTCGCGGAGGATCATAAATTATCGTTGCTTATCCGTTGTCGGAGTCTGCGGTTCCCACGTGGTAATGAGACAAGCGTCCGTCTCTCTCTCTCTCTCCCTTTTTCTCTCGGGGTTCGAACGGCGGTTTTTCTCGGCGCTCGCGCAACAAGCCGAACGATTTCGTTCTAGCCGGGCGGCAGTCGGTGAAACGAGCGATAATATATTACCGGTTGATTCGATCGTTGCTGTCATTTGCGCCAGACAGCTCGGGGATTAATTAGCTCGGCCAATGGTTCGAGATCTCATTCGGGGCGACTCCTGCGCCCCGATACTTTCTTCTTCTTCCTTCTCCTCTCGGCGTCGTCCTCCTCCTCTTCTTTCGCGATCCTCTGTTCGTCTCGTCCTTGTTCTTCCCGGCGAGGCCTGCTATCCTTCGGCCCGAGGAGACTGCCTCGATCTCGTCTCGACATATCGGAACGTCCGCGCGCTGGAACGCGCGTGCCTGATCGTCGTTTAGATTCGCCCGTTCCTCTTCGACTGTTCGGCCGCACCGTTTCCGCGCGCGGATGACAAAGAAAGGGCCGACGCGCTGCTAACCGAGGCGCGCGCTCGTAACTCAGTTTACTTGCAGTCGTCGCGCCGTGATTTGCGGCCCGGCCGACGAAGAAACGCGTATCAAAGGGACCTTGGCCCGCGGATCCACTCTCGCCGCTCGGCTGCCCGGAAAATGGCTCCTGATCCCGTCCCGATCCAACTCACAGAGTGACGAAGTTCGCGAAAGCCAAATAAGTTTTTCCGTAAAAGCGGATTTTAAAATTTTTTGTCTTCGAAAATTTGAATTTGACGATAATTTGAGTGTACTCTTGTCAGTGTATTCTTTATCTCTCCAAAAATAAAATCTGCCAACAGTTTAGGCAGATTGCTTGATGCGTTCGGAGACACTCGAAAAATGTCAAAGTTTAATTGGCGCGTTTCCTTAATATCTTGTTCGTCGATTAATTATAAACCAGCCAGTGAGGCCCCTCAAGTACTGGTCCACCCACACGGGATTCACATTATGCCGATGTCCGAACCTGTCAGCGTTTCTTCGACAAGTCAATAACAGTCTTCCCATTGTCAGCGTTTCTGCTCCGCCTACAAGCTCTTCCATTAGTCACGACATTGACTGCGCGTACATTCTAACGATAACTAATCTCTATAATTACCAGCGATTATATTGCGGTGTTCTTCGTGTTCTTTACGTGGCGTACATCATAAAAATCTGACAATGCTAACGACGCATACGTTCTCGCAGTCTGCTCCATTAAATATCTGATTAACGGAACTTATTACTAGACTGCGGATCTTCGTGCAAAATATTTTGCAACTATTGTGGGCAGCAGGAATTAAATAAAAAGTCACTTCAACCCTTAAGATCTTTCTAGAGTAACCATGGTAAACTATTGTTTGAGGATTTTTTCACTAGAACAAGAAATAAGGTAGTGCCAATAATAGGCGACTATGCCATATTCGGGCACTTTACCCTACTTTGCTGATCAGCAGATGAACGTCTACGACATTTGTAGTTTCTACCGAGCCTTTCTAATAAATGAATAATATTACTGTTCACAATTACTTAAAAATTAATCGAACGCGGTGAACAGGCACTGAAAGGGTAAAGGGAATCAAAATTTTATTAAAAAATTAGACAGTGCGAATGTGAATGACCCTCGCAATTATTACAACCAGCGTCGAGCTGATCTGCTGGTCTTCGAGCGGTGATTTTTCAGCGGCAAGAAGCCGGCAGCTTCCCAGAAAATCCATCTTCCTCGAGCGGCACGACAGAATAAAATCACCCCGCAATCTTCGGCTCGCAGATCTCGAGCGGCCGCTGCGGAGGTTCCCTCTTGGGCACGATCTAGGCGCCGATTCTCACACGTTCCTCGAATAATCTCGATCCTCGGTGTTCCCCGTCCATCCTGGCAGGACAGCCAGCCCGCACTCGTCCGGCTCGGCCTGCCAGGATTCGAGGGGGTCTCTCACTCGACGACAAACGTACCGGCTAAAGTTACCCGCTGCCGAGCCGTTAATTCGTCTCGATCGAGTGCTTAGATAAATCGACACGTCCTCTCGTGGACGCGGTCGAGCGTGGCCGGGGGACCCTTCTCTCTCTCTCTCTCCTCTCCATCTCCTCTCTCGTCTCTGTGTTCTCCGGCTCGACCAGCACCCACTCATCCCCCTTCGTTCCCTCTAAGCCCAACCTATATCGCCTGGCCTGCCTGGAGACCGGTGAACGCCGTTCGAGATAAGCCATCTGATATCCGGTTAATGCCGAAGATAAATAACAATTATTTTATAATTAAGCAGCTAACCAAGTGGGTAGTAAATACACGTCCATGTGGTGAAACACCTCCCCGCAACCTGACACCGCTCGTTGCCGCTCATTCATAAGACGTGAGAGCGGCATCGATCAACCTCGGCCGCCTCGGATCAGACGCCATCAGCTGCATTACGATCCCCATGGATCCACCGTGCACATCCCGCCGTGCTCTCTCTCTCTCTAGGAGCAGACGCGAAAACCTCGTCTGCGAATCGCAGAATTCTTGGCAAACGTCCGCGACGTTCTTCAGCTCCATTGCTGGTTTTATATGTGGATTAAAATACATTGTTGTTTTTATCTAGAGTTACTCGAGGTGTTTTGACAAAATCGGTTTGCTTTCATCTGTTCCGGATCACCGTGCGAATGTCGACTGCACGACGATTGTTGCGCGAACATCGTGTAGAAACTGCTCGCAAATATCAAGGTTCAAATTGTAATTAATGGGGTAGTCGATCAGCTGTACGAGACCTCCCAGCCGTAACCTGTTCTCCACTGTGTACTACTCGTACATTTACACATTACCTAACGCATTACAGGCACGCGTTATTTATAGCGACTAGGCCGAGTGTGTTTTGTGGGAGTTCTCGTTTTTACAAGTGAATTTTCAAGGAATCCGATTAGCATTTTGTTCGAATTGATTTCACCAATCGAGAACGAAGATACTAAAGGAGAGTGTTATCGATCTCCTTTAAACCAAGATGAAATTTTGGTTTTGTTAATGTATAATTATTGAAGAACATGTAGGCATACACTAGATATCGATTTTCTCATTTACTAGGAAATTACGAACTGCGGAGAAAGTTCGAATCATTGAAACCGTAAAATAAATCGTAAGGCAAGGGGTTAATTGAAAGATCTTCGATGTAATTCGCGTGCAACAACAAAATACCAAAACGTAAGAAACTAAAGCAAGAAACCCACGGACAAATTCGGCCGGTCGTTTACGGGGCGATATAAAAACGAATCCGATAGAAGATTTTAATCACCCTATATTTCCCGACGTGGCCTATTAGCACGCCGCGCCGGTCATCCGTGAGCTTTCAAATTAAACACCGAGCTAAGTATCCCGTGTCTCGCGCCGCTGCACAATAAATATCAGGAGATATTTATCGGCGGTGTTGGCCCACGATTTTCAAAGAGGCTCCGAACACCGCAACGGTTTTCGCGTGGCTCGCCATTAAACGTCTTCCCGTTGGTCGCGGACGGTCCGTTCTGGAAATATTCGAGGAATCTCCGGTGGCCGGGCCCGTCGCGCCACCATTCCTGCGAGGTTTAAGGGGTTAGGCCACCTTGATTAAAAAAATCATTCTTTTTCATTCCCATTTGATAGTTCGTAGCTGCGAGTGTAATATCCTCGACGGAAATGGTTCTCACCATTTCACGAATTTATGCACGTGACGAGGTAAAATCTTGTTCCTTCAAAAAGAGAATATCAAAATAGCGTCTTCTACCATTTTTATCTGATTGGATCTGATTGGATCTTCGGGTCTTCGACTTTGCATAATCTAGCGAAATAGCATTTTTGAAAAGTATTCTAACTTCGTTTCATTCTTTCCGTTTCGGCTGACGTGTCTGACCATGGCGTGCCAATTCTACTTGTTGTAAATGATAACGAGTAGACAGCGGATTTTATGCATTTTTGATAAAAATTATTATATTATTTTCAACGTATCAAACGTATAGGAATACAAAGCATATTTATATTGAATTCCAGGTGGTGGCAATTCAGGTAGAAAATTTTTGATTTCACATAAACAGCCGCAGTCTGGTGATAAGCAAGTATGATTATTTCGTCAGTGACTTCCCGGAAATCGGGCCCAGGTTTCACCCCTTAAGAGCGTGTTTCCGGAGGGTTCCGCGCGACGGTCGCGTTATTCGCGGACGGTGCTCGTCAGAATTCGAGCGTGGCTTTCACGCGATTCGTGAGTCGAGGATGCTCGGATTTCTCGGCGGCGTTTTCCTCGGCGGTCGTGGCCGGGTGGTTTCTCTTTCCCTCGGAGCGTCCGCTCTCTCGTCCAGGTGAAATAAGGCCCGGCGGGGTCGTAAAGCGGGCCTCCCGTCGTAAGTTACGTCCGGTGTGTACGCATAAAGCCATTATATACCTTATACTGTCCTGTAATACGCTATAAAATCCCGCGTTGTATATCTAGGCGCGATATCATCTGGGTTAGGAGCACCCGTAGAGCACACACTCTGTTAGCGCTCGATCTCTCCTCCTCTTGACCGACTCTCTTTCTCTCTCTTCCCTCTCTTAATGTTTTGCCTCTCGCTCTTTATTCCCCTCTCCGTTCCGCGTCGTACGGCTTCCACGATGCTGGTAGAACGACCTTCCACGCTAGGAGCGTACAACGTCCAAGTACGTACTTACCGGCGCTGTCTCTTTTACTTCGATCGGGATGCCCATTATTTTCGCCCTCGATGGTGAAACCTTTCCGACGGCAAGAAACTCCGCACCGGCCATACGTCTCGGACGCCGCGGCCGTGTGTGAAACAACCACCGTGTCCGCAACGAGAACCAACTCTCCCTTTTTCTTTCTTTTTTCCACTCTTTCTCTCGCAGTTTTTCTTTTATCTCGCTTTTGTTTTTGCACGGTGATAATAGCCTTCCCCTTCGATCGCCCCTCCGACTCCACCAACCCCCCGCCACCGACGCGCTCTCGATCGCATACGATCGACGTTTTTTGCGATTGTAATTATTTTGTTGGTCCAACTCTTTTTTCCATCGATCGACTTTTCGACCCGTTATCCCGCCGGATCTTAATTGCTTCCGAACGTACTGCGTTACGTTTACCGTACGCTATTATCGGACGCGTCCCGAACTGTACGCACCTTGTAATCGCGATGCTGAACAGCCGCGGGCCCACCATTTGTTGGTATTACCGGGCGAGGTCTCTTCCAATGGATTTCGTCCACGATTTCCGCCGCGATGATTGAGCTATCATCCGCACCGTTTTGGAGATCGATCGCGGTCAGCCACACCGGAGGAGGTGCGCGTCACACGGGACCGGAAGTGTCCATTGAGACAGCGGATTGATTCTTGAATGATTTCGGTGAAATAAAAGTAATCGTATTCTTCGATTCTCTTAGTCAGACTCACTGGTTGAAATTTCATTTCGGTTTGGTCATCGAACCATGCTTTTTAGAACAATCTGAACAATTTCATTTGAAAAAAAATCACACGTGTACTTCAATCATCGGTAGATACGTGTGCAAAATTACTTCGAAAACCTTCGGGTCACTCTCGGGCGCGGCCAATAAAATCCTCCTCGCGGAGACCGGAATAAATCAGGCCATCTTTCGCGTAAATTACGCGAGCGGACAAGCGAGCGGGCCGCTGAAAAGGACACCGCGTTCCGTCGAATGGTCCGCGACCCGGCACGTTTTGCATTCATCGCTGGGATCTCGCCGTGGATTCGGTTACTCGCGGCGCGTAAGCGTACCGTCGTTCTCGGTTCCTGCGCACAGGACAACGCTTGTCTCGCAGCTCTCTTCCACCGCGATGAGCTACGGCAGGCCAGAGGACAGCGACCAAGGTGTTACATTACAAAACTCCCGCGGGTACGCGGAGTTTACGGGATACGGAAGCCTCGTAGTCGACGGCTACCGAAACCCTCTCGCGTATTTCCACGATAGCGACGCGCGGCCGCGCGTGCACTCGCTCGAGCGAGTATCGCGAGTGGTATACGGTTACGGGGTATAACATGACTCGCGTCCTCTCCCAAACCGTTCACGCATCGCACGATACATCGACTCAATAAAATCCGTCGACGAAAATCATGTTTCAGATGTTTTCCAACTAATCCGTTTTAAGACCTCTAATGCTTCTCTAACCTTCGCTCTGCATGTAGGAGTCCAACCACGTCCTAGACTAATAAAACGGAACATACAGTGGCCCACAAAAGGTACGCACTTTAAAACAGAATAACTTTCTTATAATTGTACCAAACGACCTGATGTTTTGTAAGGAATTAGAAGCATTGGTTTACTAAATGATGTGCAAAAAAAATTTCCCAGAAATTATAATTTACAAGGTTACAAGCAAAAATAAGAAAGGCATTTTCTAAAACTTTTATTTGGGCTGAAAATTGTAGTTCTTCACGACTTTTGTGACGAACACTTTTGTGGGCCACGGTACGTGAAAAGTTGCCGCATGGAAAATTTCCAAAATTCTCTTAGGAATGCTGTGACATAATTCACAAAAAATTGGTTAACGTTAGAATTGTATACAGAGTGAAGTTTAAAGAGGAGGCTGCGATTGATGTAGAAAAAAACATATCATTAAAGAAATTCAGGTGACCTTAATTTTTTATTAAACAAAATGTTTACGGCAATTTCACATGGTTACTGACTCGCTTCAAAATTTTTTCGTCAGTCTAGCAGAAATGCTAGATCTTGAACATTCTTTCCAATCGCGTCGAGCATCTCGAAAGTTTATTAGTTCTAACAAGAAAGTTGGTTTCTCATTTTTATCGTATAGACGGACAACGCGCTGTACTATGCCGAAGGCGATTCATGCTCGAACGATCGACCTCTGCTTGTTAATGGCCGCTCCTCGAGTCGAGGGCTTCTAAGAAAATCGCATCGACCAGCATCAACGTTGTCCGCGAATTTTTCGTCCACTCGGAACCTGTTTATATCTTACGCGGAGAGATGCAATGTTGCAGAATGGGGCGGAAGCAGGGGTCGCCCCTAGAGGTAGCAGACTTTTATGAAACGGTTATTGGTAGTTAATCGTTGCTTGCATCTAGTGTATGTTAATTTCCGAACTATCTTACTCTCGACGCACACATTTACACTGTTATAACTGTTCTCTTTTTTGTTGTTCGATGGAGAGGAAACTGTCTCGAACAGTTATGGCTTGCAGGAAACTTCAACCGAATGAGTTCGCTTGGGATGAATAGCTGGCATAAATAACTGAAAACTTGGGTCGGAGATTATTATCGCTCCTTTCTAGGCAAAGACGAACGAGAGAAATCGTGAGAATGACTTCTGCGGCGTTAACCGGGGATAAAGATGTGCTAACGTGCGCCGCGACGCCAATGCGAAAAGGCCTGAAAACCGTTTCCCAGTTTTCAGGAATTCGGCAGCGCTTTAATAGACTGCGGATTTTTGCTACGTACATATTTATTTCTATTCTTATGTTTTAGCTATTTTACATTTGAGTTATCATTTTTATTATAAATGCATAAGAATTGTGATTAGAAGTTCTTTGCAGTTCATTATTTCCTAGAAGAAATCCAGTGGCTGTGCAGTAACAACAGAGCAGAATTTGATTTCCGTTTAGAGGAAATTAACAACATATTTATTACTAGACTGCGGATCTTTATTGCAAGAAATAGAAACCAAATAGAATGTCTTTTCCTCCCTTAATAGTTTTAATAGATGAGAAATCATATATTGTACATCTCCAATTATCAAAATTTTCCTACAATTTTGAATTTCATCTATAATATTACAGCCTGTTTAGACTCCCCACGAGTCTGGCTCGATGTTACACCGCGGAGGGGTCGACCGCGTTATTCGACGGCCGCCCCGAACGTTTAAAATTAATTTCCAGTAAAGCAGACAATTTAACGAAGACCCGGCATTAAATGCTCCGGGTTTAAAACGGAAGTGATCGATCGGTACCGTGCGGAGATCCCGTGGATCGCTCGTGTATCCGTGACACCTGATAATCGAAGATAGTTGTGGCCGGACCACCGTGAGCCTCGGTGTACGTCCCAAGGGGGAATTTCGCTGTTGGGTTAGCAACGATCGATCCGCGCACCGTAGCGTAGCGGGATCGTTTAATTTGCGGTAACGCAGATCCATTCTGTTCGCGCTCGAAACTTTCCAGCCGCGAGTTTCCGCGAACATCGGAGCAATTATACCCGACAGATAATCGTTAGCCGTCTATTAGCAACGCGGCCGTGTACCCTCGGACACGCAACTAATACTTCGCGCAACATATCACAGTTTACGAGGTACACCTGTAAACCGTTAACCCGAACGACCGGATGGGTCGGGTAAGTCATTAAGTAACCGCGAACTTATTATCGCGCGGTTTCTAGCGGCTCTGCTTCATTATCGACCACCCTGCGCCCTCCGCGAAAGATGAACGCACGTTCCCTTGGGAATTTATGCTGTTTCTCGGGTCCTGGAAACACCGGCAGATTAAGATTTATCGATTATGGGTCGCTGGTTAACCCATTATCGTTCTGGATCGCTTCACGACCGTTCTGCTATTTTTATCCCGTCCGACGGGCCACATACTGATGTGTAACTTGAATGATTTGACGCTTGCGGGGCGGCACGAAGCCTCCTGGCAATTATAAGCAGTCCGTGGATTTTACGAATTCATGTTGAGAATGAGGCGATACAATTTAGAGCGAAGGTGGTGCTACCGAGTAACAAGCGCGAGTGTAGTGCTTTGTAATAATGACTAGAATGTATCTATTTAGACTTTATTCTTCAACGAACTTCTATAAAAAAGTTCACTAGTATTTCTTGTTCTAATAATTTTAACAAGTAGAGAAGAACGTGCACAGACATCATTCAATTCTTCTAACGTCCACAGTTTCCTGTTCGACCAATCCATTTCCGGCATAAATGCATAAAGTCCTCGTTCTAATAAAAATTCTCTGAAATCTGAATATTTCCGGACAAGAAATTCCGCGAAAACCGAACGGGATCGGAGGACTGCGAGCTTCCCGTTGGATTCCGCGAGCCCCACCCAAGCCCCGGGTAGTTGAAAGCTGAGATACCGCGTTCTTCCTAAAAGCAATGGCGAGGTATCCGGTAATAAGACAGCGGTCGCTGGTCGCGGGTTTCTCCTCGCAGTAAAACCGTTGCCGTCTGAACGTATCTCACAGGTCGGGGCGTTGCAAACAGCGTAACATCTCTCGCGCTAAAGCCAGCATGCTCTTTAATACCGGCCATCAATGAGCGTCCCTGCTGAATGACGCGACGGTCCTTCGCGACTTGACGCACCGGCGCGGCGCGCATCGCGAGCGGTAATAGCCGGCGATCGGTACGATCATTTAATTTGTAGTACGTCGCCCACGCGAATCGGATGTACGTATTGTACAATGGCGGGCCCCGGTGTCGGTCCGCGTGTGCACGCCACGGGGAAACGTAGGAACGGAATAGATGCGGATAGTTGATTGCCAACAACCGGAGAACGTATAGTTACAACGCGGATACTGCGCGTTGCCGCGGCGTGTAGCGATCGCTCATCGACCAGCGGAAGACCACCGTGCGTCACGCGCGCACACGAAACCCCCTGTAATCTCGCGAAAGACTCTCCTCTTCGCGACACTTCGCGGGGCCCGGACAAATTGCCCCGATCCGACCCGTGGGCCCCCTCGAGCCTCCCTCGGGCCACACCGTTCCCCGCCCCCGCTTCGCCGGTAATCCAATTTGTACGCGATGCGGTCGCCCAGCGGGAAACCCATTGACGCGAGGCTTAAACCCTCGCGGACCCAGGGAATTTGCTCGCCGGCAACAAGTCCGACGCCATTCACCGGGACCCTGTTCGAGAATCAATCACATCGATCGCGACCGACGCGGATCCGCCGGCTACTTAGGCGGCTGATACCACCCGGCACAATGCACGGCCATCCGTAACGGGACAATCGGACCCCGGACGTGAATGGCCACCGTTAAGAATTCGTAAATGTGATTTAGCTCGTTCTGCGCATGGGAGAGCTCTGTTCGCGGGACAAATGCGCGTGTGGTCGGTGAACGCGGATCTTTAGCGGTATTTCTTGTCTTAGCCCTTTCAAGGAAGTACATTTTTGAAGTATTAGACGATTGCATTCGAAAATAACAGAAGATGAGAATTCTTCTTGAAGATAAGAAGAATTTGAAAGTAAAATTAAATGGTTAAATTTTGAAGAATACAACTTTATTAGTCAATTATACATATAGTCACCATTCTTCTCTAACTGTAGAAAATTTAGCCATTTTTTAATTTTAATTTTGACCAATCTCTAACCAAATCTTTAACCAATCTTTAAAATTTAACCATTGAATTTTATCTTCAAATCGGGCACGAATTTACGCAATCATCTGATAAAATGATGATTGCGTTAATTGAGGGACGGATGTGATATGTTTATATTATTTTGCTGGAGCTTTTCGTACAAAATCGAGTGCAGCCCAGTTCGCGGATCTCGTTACGTCGCGGGCGTGTTCGCCGCGTAACCAGCAGGAAAAGGAAAAAATGTTTCCGTGTACCTTCAGGCAGGATAATAATCGAGCAGCCCGGTGCCCGTGTCGAATCGTGATAACGCCCCCGACGGAATTTTGCGCATGTCGCGGTAGGACACCGCGGTATCTCCGGACGTACGCGTTGTAAACTGCCGGGCGAGTTTCTCTCTCGGTAGGGACGTCCGTCGTAGTATAAAAATCGCAGCGGGTATCCGGAGGAACGCGCGGCGTTGAGCGGAGTGGAGCGAGGCGAGGCGGATCGGGCTCGGCCCGGCCGGTGCACGTGGAATTGACTTATTCCTGCGCCACGGAACGGAGAACACTTAAAAATCTGTGGCATCCGAGATGCTGCGCGGAAGATAATCTCGCGACTGATCTCCCGGCCGTACGACCCACAATATTCTCACGGACGGCCAATTCTAAATTAATTTCGAACAATGCCGGGGAAACGGGTAGCCGGCGCTCGATCGGAGGATCCTCGGACGTTTCGATGGAAACTTCCAGCCGTAAAACATATCAGATGAAATCTTTCGAGAACGTTCTGAGGTTTGTAATTTTATGGGACGTGTGAAGGCATTCTTCAATTTATTGTTTGAGGGACATGACACTTCTTTTATTGGGTATGCTTTCTTCATGTTGGTTGAAATTCTTTGACTGACTAGAGTCTTCAAAACTGAATACACCAAATGCAAGGCGGTGGAAACATTTGAAGAATTTCAGGATACTCTTGTACTACATACTTCCAATTGGTTAGGATGATTAAAAACGAAAATGTATGTCTATGTAGCTCCAGTCTCTTGCAATTCATGTAATTAATAGTGATTCATAAAGAAGATTCATGCTTCGACGTAATTTAGTTGAAAAGATAAAATAAAAAAATATTTTTATGCACATCAAGACATTTTTAATACAGGGTTTTTAAAGCGGCCTCTAGACGATCAATACTATCGTCAGTATCTGGTACAATAATTGATATTGTACGATAATATCGATCGTCTATCGATCGTAAATCAAATTAGAAGATAGCGCAATATATTGAGTCAATCAAAAAGAGTTTGATTTTTATTGTACGATCGATTTATTGGTCCTTCAACTCCCTCATTTTTCTTGAAATTGAGGAAGCGGACTAATTTTTTGACAAACCGTACCTAAATTCTTCGTTCTGAATTTATGTGGAGCGTGTCGCCGATTCGTCCGTCAAGCGTGTTGCGCGTTTCCGTCGGCGTGTAAGGTCGGCTCGATTTCAGAGCGCGCGAGGGCCGTGTAGAGGTGTCGGCCGTATCCATAACGAACAATTCACGATGAAAATAACTCTGCGATGTAGTACAATGGAGGGCCCCCGTGCGCTCCGGCCACGAGGAGACAGAGAGGCCATGTATGGTGAACGATGGTGTGGCAGGTAGGTACCTTGCTTCGGCGAACCCCCCATAGAGAACGAAAGGAGAAGAAGAAAGGACATCGGTGACCACGGAAAACGGAGAGAGAGAAAAATCCAGCTGAAGCCCGCTCGCTCCGGAGAACAAGGGACGTTTTATCTAACGAGAAACGACTCATCGTCGACTTAGTAACCAATTATATCAATTAATTGCGCTGGGGCCACTCGGAGCTCCAGGGGGGGGGGCGATTCCTCAAACATAAAATGATTGCTGGACAGCGGATTTTATGCGTTTATGACAAAAATGAGTGGGTGTAATATGAAACAGTAAAAACATTAGACGAATTTAAAAATACTATATCAAAAATATCAATAAAGCTGGATTATAAAATTCAGCCATAAGACCGAGTAAAATTTTATGCCCAGCGATTTTCACACAAATTATTACTTTCAAACAGTTCTTCCGATCTGGAATAATTCCATTGTGTATTCATACAATACTTAAATGTTTCTATCTTTAAAACTATTCAGTAACTACACCTAATATTTTGCAGACATCATATACCATCGTCTCACAAAAAATTATCAAAATCGAAGTCGGACACTTGGGGTCCTCCGCTTGTAAGAGCTAACCACGTCATATAACGTCCCCGTATACGTTTTTCTTCCAGCAGTTCCCCGGTAGCGTAACGTGAGAATCGTAAGACATCACGACGGTCGCCAAAACGGCTTTCGTCGAGCAGGATCGGCGATTCGCTTCGCGGCGCGACGCTGAACATCGTTATCGCCGAATTGGCGATCCGGGGAGGCGAGGAGGGAGCTCGCCACGCTTGTTAATGAGTTCCCGATGAGTTGTATTGTGCGCGATAAACGCTGATCCGATCTGATCCTCCGGCGAGGAAAGTCTCGCGCGGAGATTGATCGGCTGAATGAAATCGTTAAACGGCTCCCTCCCCGATCGAAATGGCTGGTCGCCGAGGCGAGACCGGGGCCGAGGCGTTGCGAAACCTCTCTTCTCGGCTCCCGGCTCTGGTAGGCAAGTCCAGTTGCACCGGGTTACTCGCATTTATCAACCTGTATGACAGTCCGTGTACACTGGGGAACCGCGTCGGACTAAGCGCTACACAGGCCGCGCTGGCTGCACGGTGCAGCGAGAATTCAGGTGCCACCGCGCGACAGGATCCCCTTACCTAATTCCTCTCCCGGATAGATACAACGCTTTTCAATTACGGAAATCGATACCTATCGAAATTGAGGTACACGACTCGCCGGGACCACCTGCGACGCGACACACCGGCCAATGAATAGAGGACCTGGATACGTACTGTTTGCACGGACGGTTATCCTCAGGCTTGTTCCGCGGTCGCGTTGATCTCTGCTCGCCGAGATTTTATAGCTTCGCCCGGGATCCCAGCTGTTTATTTATGATTAACGCGAGCCACACGCTGAACGATGACATTCGAACCTAGGAAGACAGTAGCTGAATTGACTGTTTTTTGCAGGAAACCTGCACGACGATAAATCTTCTCTAATATTGAATTGTTACAAATTCATCGGCATCAAATGTGTTTTTGACAGCTGACACAGTGCTACTCACTTCGCATAGGTTTATATTAACTGTAGAGTGAAAAAGTTTTAAAAAAACACATGTCACAAGTTTTATACATTTATTAATTAAAACGACACAAAATGCAAATCTAGTAAAATGATAACGCAAAATAACTACACAGGAAGATATATGCTTTTAATGGAAGGGTTTTAATTTAATTTAATTTTAATGGAATCGATATAGACCACTTTCGGAATCGTTGGTCTATCCGATGGAGCAAGGAGAAGGATTGCTCTCGCTGTACCGTAAATTAACCGAGCACACGTTATTACAGCGTGAACGGAGACGACCGGAGCCGAACGTGACTGGGAGCACGTTGAATCGGGGAGGAACGGTGACCTTGAACGAGGCATCAATTCTCACGCGCGATAGCCCCGAGTCACAGCTCTCGCCAGAGTACACACTCGGCGCGTCGCGAAGTTCGCGAAATGGGAAGAGTGGCGAGGGGGACAGGGTACGCCCCCGAGGGGTTGGCGAGGGGTTGGCCAGCGGGACGATCGGGGCGCGATGCGGCCGCGCGCTGACTATAATATCGAATATATTGGATAATGATAAAGCCGCGAGCACGTATACCCTCCGCGGACGGGTGATTGGTTATTAGTTTTGGGCCCGCGATACGATCTTAATGGGAATACTTAGGTGGGAGGCTCCGAGACATTGAAGATGATCTATACTCTGGCCCGCGTGCAGGCATCAGGGCCGGCTGATAGATCGACCGGGGCCCTATTCGCCGGGGCCCTACCGTACTTTCTATCCCTCCCCTACGGTTCTGCGCCCTACCAACCCCCTTTCCTGCTCCCTCGACCAAGACACACGCACGCAACGTCGTGTAACGCACACCGAAAGGAACGCTCGCTCGGTATGTACGACGGTGGTGCGGCTACGGCAACCCGGCAACAACACAATGCAGCGAACACGGGGACCGATAAGATCGGGATCCGAACTGCTATGTCGAGAACGCCCGCTGGGACCCACGCCTTTTTTGCACGCAACCTCCCGACCGTGGTGCGTACATATATCTGCTCCCTCTCTGTCCTTCCTACGCCGGGCACCGTTGTTATTATTAGGACGAACGAGCCCCCCCCCCCCCCTCGAGCCTGCCCCTCAGCCTTTTCTCGCAGCCCCGGAAGAAAGCCCCCTGATACCGAGGAGCCCCAGCGCCGCGGAGCCGACGCAGAGTCACTTCCTACCGGACATCTGCTCTGACCCTCGCAGTTCCTGATCCCCTTTCACGCTCCTATCAGAGATTCTGCAACCCTTTCTTCAGCAATTAGCTTTTTTTCCGGTCACCAGCTGCGCTACGGCCTCAGCCGAACTTGGAGGTGGAGGTACGTAGGCTGCAGATGCTTCGGCTAGCCTGCAACCTTATTGTTTTTATGTTCCATTAAAAAGATTGAAGGCGATCTCCATTTTCCGAAGGATACCGTAGATATTAAGAGTTATTGTACACTAGCCACATTCTGCCATTTTTTTCTTTGTATTTACCATTCTCGAGGAAAAAGCTGGATGACATTGTAATAATATTCCGGTACCGAAAGCGTTAACGACAGATACAGCGGAATAGACGACGGTATAAGGAGGATCATAAAGATTTTGCGGGGCAATCAAAGGGATACTATTATTTCTCGACCCCTTGTTCCGCGGAGTTTCATATTTCAGCGTCCTGATTGGAAGTACTGTGCGATTTCAGGGTAAAAATATGGGAGGACCGGGTCGGTATTGGCCGAGCACGGTTTTTGCGCCGCCTCGTTCCTGCCGGGCCTCGGCGAAATTAGATTAGGTTACTTATGACAGCGACGTAACTAAATCACATTCTTCGCGTGTTCGAGTTCTTTGCATGCACCTTTTCCCGTCGTTTGGTTTGATTTATAGGCTCGAGAGGTAGCCTGCTCCCCATAAGCGGCGCTCTCGAAACCAGTTGCTTCTTTCGGTCCGAAGCCCACCGGTAACGACGCCGAAAATAACGTTCTCTCTCTCCCTCTCCCTCTGTTGGACCGTCCACCGAAAACTTTGCTATATCAAACAGTGTCATCGGCTTCTAATTACGGTCGTCGAGGTCCACTTCGTAAACACGCTACGTGATTTCGCGACTACCGTCGACGATTTCTTTCCTCTAACAAATTTTGTTTAATTTCACCGATCTTGCTGGGCAGGGTAGTCACGATGTAATCAATTTTATAATTTTGCAATTTTCAGGTTTTTAATCTATGTCTCCTTTTATCTATGAGTGGCTAATTTACCAAGGATTAACATCTCAGTCCATTAATTCACTGTCTGCTTGTCCTCCGTTAATGACAAGTCTCGGAGGAATGAACACAAGCATTCACTTCTAAATCGAACGAAAGAATCTTAAAATGGTCCTTCATGCGTGTTCATTTTCTCCGATCATTCCAAAAAATGTTTAAAAATTCTTCTCTATCGATAACAGTTTTTCAGGAATGTGCCCTCGACAACTTCCAAAGGACTCCCGCTTCACGAATGAGGGAGACGTTTTCGATGCAGAACCAATAGAATTTCGAAAATGGTGGCAGATTGGAGGCGAATCGTATCGGCAAGCCTGGTAACGCGTTTCGTCGTTGTATCTCCATTTTAATTGCAGCCCGCGACTCCATTAAGCTCCGATCATCGTATTTTCGTTCCGGCGGCGACAGGGACGCGGGACATTTACCCGGGAAGCCAACTTCATAAGGCGACCCCAGTTTATAGCGCATCTGCATGTAAATGCAGGGGCCGATGTCGTCGAAACGGCAACGTGGCGGCGCGGAGAGCCGGGACGAACGGAGCCGGAGATATGCAGATTGACGATTACCATTTTTCACCGGCGACGTTTATAGTTCATGCACGCATCAATGTGTCACGCGTACGCGTAGATTGCCCGGCCGCTCTTACCCCCGAGGAATTGGCGACGCGGATAAAGCGCAGGACCCGCTTGCGCGCGCTCTCTGGTTCTCTCCGTCTCGACGCGTGTAAATAATTTCGGGACGTTTGTCAGCCCGAGACATTGCCAGCGTCACACGACCCTGTACACCTACGTGGCAGAGCGTAATGCTCGTTTTACGATTCGCAGACCTCGCGGAGCCGCTACCGTCCCATCGGCGAACATTGTTCCTTCTGGAACCGCTTCATGGGAACGCGTATTTATTGCCGCATTACAATGTACCCTCTTGTACTCGCTGATCTCGCGCGCAGCCGGCTAGAGAAAGTCCACTTTCTTTAACGACTACCGCCATTTTTATCGCGGCTCCCGCCGAAGTCCCCGCTGCAAGCTCCAACCGAGGGTGAAACTTTCTTCGAGCTCCGTGAAATCTGGATTTATTGCGAATCTTTTACGCGTTCTACTACGAATTTATTAAACCTTTCTTATAGAATCTGGTAATAATAACCTTGATTATAATCTGGTTTTATTGCGATCCTAAAAGTACTTTTTGTCTTCGTGCCCCAGCTTTTTCGATCTGTTATCGGGCATTACGAAAGACTGCTTTTAAAAATGGACGAGTGACAATCATCTTCCGGATACAATGTCTTCATAGCGTCAGACGTAGCTGCACACAGTCCGTACAGTGTGTACGACGCAAAGTGGAAGCATAGCGCAGGAAAGGCAAGAGCCGCCACTCTAAAACACCGTTAATTTATGTGGTCCAAAGAAAAATGGTGCGATTGTCTTACACTGTCTAATGTACCGCGATAAATAACACGTATATGTAATGCATAAACTAGCATTCTACAACCGAACAGTAGTTGGGTAACACTCGACCGTTCATATTTCACAATGCCGCCGGACGTGGTCGCCGTTATTGGTAAACAAAGCTGACATTATCGAACCGGCCCTATTTTAATTTTGTCTCCTTCACAGACAAATACGAAAGTTTGAATTGGAATGTTAAAATGTCTATATGAAAATCAAATATTTGATAATCAAAAATCACATCCTCTTCTCATAACGTCCATCAAATTTCAACCTGCGAAAGAAAACAGAAGATACCGAAGGAGGGCTGAAATTATCGAATATTCGAACGTCGGGAACGGTCTGTGAGACAGCGGTTGGAGACATCGAGCGAAAAATAAGTAGAAAGCCCGAAAAATGGGGAGGTGCAGCGACCCTGCACTTATCTCGGTGAGCGCACGCGCGCTTTGCTCATCAGAGATGCCACGATTTCTCGGAAAACGGCTCGATTATCCGACGAGGAAGGTGCAATTTGCGAACGAATCGAAAAGAGGCGCAGCCCGGGGCCACGGGGTCCGTGGGGGCCGCGAGGTGGGAACCACGAGAGTCTGGTTAGGGTTGCGGAAGGGGGTCCAGGGAGGTAGCGGCGTAGCAGCTTGAAGGACGTGATGAATCCTCGCGATTAACACGTCACCGTGGAAGAGCGTGTTTAATCAACGCGCGGAGAAGACGCTGCGGGGCGTCCGCATTCGGACCGCGTCTCGGCCCTGTCGTTGCACCCCTTTCACGGCGGCTGCAACACCCCGCCATAAATAACGGGGCGTTCTGGAGCCATGGGGGGATGACGACGATGGTAATTGTGAGTTACGTCGCTGGCCCCATTGGGACCCGAGCGGGGGACCGGTGTCCACGAAATCAGCGACGGTAACGAGACTGATCAAAAGCTACTCCCTTCCCCTCCCTCTCTTTCTCCTTGGTTTTTCTGTATTTTTTACGACCGACCGACTGCACTCCATTTTGATTCTTAAACGGCCCCCGGGTTCTGAATGAACTCTCGCACGCGATCCGCCGCGCGCCGATGCGATTTATGAACTGACCGGAAGATGATTTTGTTGCCGGCGTCGCTGATGTCTGCTGGATCTCTGCCGGATCGAAGCCGCAGTCGCGCTTGTAGGTCTGTAGACTTGCCTGAAACACATCATAAAGTAGTATTATAGGTATTAAGCTCCACAGTATACGTAAAGGGTTAAATTGTAGGCTACTTAACACCTTTCCGTATTTTAACGAGTCAGACTCGCAATGAAGATTCGAACAAAGTCTAACAAATATGAATGTTACGCGTTTCTTTTTAGATGGAATAAAACTTGATTCGTTTTTAATCAATATTTCCGTGGTTGTCAGGAAGAACGCAACATGTCACGCACTTTCATTTTCGAGATATAGCCGTTTAAAGTTTTGTATTATTTTCTCGAGCCTTTCGAATTTGTTCTCATGACCTTTTTTTTGGTACATACGTCAATCCTATGCTACGAAGCTCCATGAACGCATGAACTTAAATTTTTTGAAATTGTGACATGACCACAAAATGTGGCCGTACAAAAAATACAAATTTTATTTTCTACGATATTTTTGGGGATAAAGATGTGTTTTAATCGCTGTAACTGCAAGGAAAATGTTACGGCAAGGGGTTAACTCTATTTAATATCAAAGAACAATGTCAAAATTATCTCAAATAATTATAAAATAGAACGCGTCGAAATGATACTTCGAAGAATGTTATCTCAAAAGTATTCGCGTGGAAGTAGAAAATGAAATAATGTGCTCTTTCAGCAGTTTCGAACGATTTGGAAACGTTGCTTCCGCAGCGCCGGTGGAGCTGTTGGGAAAGACGTCGGAGGCGAGAATCTATAATGCGAAACGCTGGGCCGTTAAGATGTTAACATCTTCACGGAATTCTAGTTACACGGATAGTTCGACCGGCTCCCTGAATCGACAATAGAATTCAGCGATCTCTATCCGGCGGAAAGCTCGTCGTTTAACCCGACGATTGTCAGCGAGTCAGAAGCGAAGCAGGTGATACAATCGCGGCAGGGGATCGAACGTTTCACTCGATCGGCTCGCGAAAATCGTGGTCGTGCAGGTGAAAGTTTCCACGGTAGTCGGCGGTGCTCGGACTTGTGGTAGCTATACAGAGTGTGTACACGCGGCAACCGAATCTCTTGAATTGAATAGGTGGGGAATGCAGTCGCGTGGAACGGTACAGAGACAAGAGGAGTCGAACAACGGATAATACCGAGGTATGCAACGCCTTCGTCGTAAAAAGACCCCGAAGAAACGAGAACGAAGGACGGGACAACGAGATAGTCGATAGTTCCTCGCGCTGCCGCAAGAAGAGGCTCGGTTCCAAGGTAGCTGCTGAATCATGGGACCGGAGTATGCCCGGTCAAGGTCGTCGTGACGATACAGAAATCACAAGCTTATTACGCTTCTTACCGGACGAAAAAAATCGTGAGCATTGTCGAATAAACTGGACGGTAGAGGCAGTGTTGCGATTTTAGATTTCTTGCCGAGAGGTTGTTGAAGGTGATCGCGTGTTTCATTATTTTCGCTGTTTATCCGCCATTATTTCTTTACGGAAACGTTTCGTGTTTCTCTTACCGCAGGGGTTCGAGCTGTAAACTTTCATCATTTCATCGATCTTTAATAATAGTGAGCAGCCGCACTAGGGGTGTACGAAAAGGGTCGGAATAATTCTGAAAATTTTCTAGTACACCTCTCTACTTCGCAAGCCATTCGAGTGCTCTGGATTTTCCGCAACTCCCTGGCCGATAAGACTTTAGAACGGAGAAACGGGGACCCCAACGACGATACAATAACATTGCATTGTCAGTCATAAGCGGGAAGCGGGTGCGCCTCTGAACTCTGATTCCCATTGGACGATCGGTCGCCCGGTGGCGATCGGCGCGATTGTTTGCGGCCACCATAAAAGCGGACGACGCAGGCGGAAAAGTTGTCCCACGTTTATTAACATCGGGGACAGATCGAATTTAAAGTATCGATCTTCCATAATAGGACGCGGCGCGGCAGCGGTAGCCTAGCCTACCGGGACTGGTAACAATAGCCTATTCTCCCCTGCACGTTCAACGAAAGTTTCTTCCCTTATGGGTATTACCGGTGGCCGGGGCACGGTGCTCGTTAATTAATCGCGCAACCTTACAGGCCCGGGCAAAAACGCCATGGACGAAAGGGAGCAACTCGCGGTGATACTGCATTCTAAGTCCGGCGCGTTCTGTCCGCGCTACCGTTCGCCTTTCCCACTGCACCCCTCGACCAATGAAGTAAGCAGGGACGTTATTAATTAATCGAGAAAGTGGTTCCCCGAGCCCCTGGTCCCCCGCGCCCTAGAAAGGGGGCCCCTCGGAGCAATATCTCCGCGATGAAACCGCGCGGTGGCCCTTGGGACCACCGATCATCTCCGGGGCGAGCGGGCCCCTCGGCCAGGCCCCGAGAGCCCGCCGACAAAAACCGGGCGCTACGCAACACCGGACCCATAAACAGCTTTTTAGACGATCGGCCCAGCGCTTGAATATTCAACGAGTATGCCGCGCCGCGACGGGCCGCATCGGCACCGGTCGCGGACCGAGCCGCGGCAATTAATATTGATTTTATTAAATCGAACTTTTTGTGCGCAGCGGCCCAACTGTCGCGACTTCGGCCGCGATGCCGAAAGTACGCCGGACCCGCATGCCGGTCCAGGACCGTCACCGTTTTTCCTTACCCTCCGCGGATATGGTGCGTCGGGGTGGCGATCCGAAAATCACCCTCTCCTCTCCTCGCGAAGTACCCCGTGCCTCCCGATTTACATCGCTGATTCGGAGATACTGCTGTTTTTCGACGACCCTCCGCTTCACCGGTCACTAACGAAGCTGATACCCAGTTGTAATGATCAGAGAATCGGGTTCTTGAACGCATTCCTCGCGGAGGGTTCGAAAGGTCAAACGCTCCCGGTCCTCCGTCGAGTCGCAGCTTACTTCGACTTTTGCAGAAATTCTTACTTGGTACCCATTTCTTTTTAGAACTGCTTTAATAGTTTTCTTATTATACGACGTTGTTACAATTCCCTGAAAGTGCTGTTTCTTTGTAATCTCTCTACTGCTGGTCATCGGTCCGAGTCGGTCAGTTCAAAGGAATTTTAAACAGTTCACACAGTTTACGGTGGCTCGTAAAACTAGTGGGTTCGGTGTTCACGTTTTGTACAGTCAACCTGCGGTTTACGTCGCACTACTTGCGTTTATCTATTAACTGTGAAATTTTTAGACCAGATTATGCAAAGTAAAAGTTGTGTGCATCGATTACAAGAAATAGAAGAGAATGATAGAGGAGAAATCATACATTGACATCTTGAATTTCTTAAATTTTCCAACAATTTCGAATTTCATCTACTCAATTTTGCTATAAACGCATGAAGATCCGTGGTCTAATGATAAGATACGACGTTAACGAATACGGTGACTACAATAGGAATTCATGACCTGCTCGAATCAGTTAAATGCACGGTAAGTACGGTCATCCGGGAGACTTCAATGCCTGACGAGTGGTGATCTCAACGCGCGATAAGCGGCACCTCGAACTTTCATGTTCCCCAATCTGCCTGTTCCACGCTAACAATGAGTAACTCGTAAAACACACATTACGTAACATTCGCAAAACTTTATGTTTCCTGCGTTTATTTCATTCTTTCGACAAGTCCGCGGCTAACCGAATGCGTTGTTAATCAACTGCATCCCTTGGAAAGCTGCATCACGAACGAGGACGCATTCCTCCGTAGATCCACGTAGAACAAAGTAACTGATCTCCCACCTGTTACATCGGATCTGTAGGAAGATCACGTCACGGTTCTCCTTTCCCAGAATAGGGTGTCAAGTTATTGCATCGCTTATCCGGCTTTTATTGCCGCCTCTATTATGGGCGCTGACGTTTCCACGATCGTACCGGCGGAACTGTTCGCTTTAGAACGCCGTAAATCAGACTCGTTAGCTCCGCAGGAACTGAACCCTTCGCTTCGGAATCTTGAGGAGCTGATCTAATTACGCACCGAAATCTTGGGAAAGAAAACGTCGTGTCTCGTGACGGAACGCTACCGACGAGAATCGAAACAGTACTGCATATCAATTCCCCTGCATTTTATAGAATCCGTACATCCGTGTAACGCGGAACACATGAAAAGTAGGCGGAACACGGTATCGAATAAATATCAAATAAATTTTACATTATTTATACAACCTGCTGAAGTTATTAAGAGAGCAAATTAATTTTTATGTAACTCCCTTTTCTCTTGAAATAGATGCAGACAATTTTCCGCAGCCTGCTAATTAGCTCCTTTCTTGCAAGTACTGCAGTTTATATTTATAATCTAATAATAATCGCACTTATTGATCCATCGAAGACATAACATAGAAAGTTGCACTACTCAGCTATCAGCTAATCGTTTTCCCAATATTGAGTAGTTCCACAGGTTCAATTTTGCTCCTCGCTGAGAACACTTACACTTGAAGAGAAACGAGAACAGCCCCTTAACACGAAAGCCCAGAGCAAGGTTGCAGGAAGAACCAGCAATAGCCCAGTCGACAATCTACAATTCCCCAATTAATCTACCTTAATCACGTCCCCTATCTCCTGGTAAGGTCCTCCATTTGCAAGCTGCAACACCTACACCGGCCAGCACCGACCGAACGAAACTGAAACCGACCAACAATGGCCCGGACTCGCGATAATTCGTTTCAGGGAAGGTTCGGAGCGGCGGAGGAGGGGTCCCGGGGCACGGGTGCCCGGTATCAAAGAATTCATTACGACGCGGACAAAGCGGGAACAAGCGCGAATCTCCCACGGCGAGCTTGCTGCTCTCGGTCCTCCTACCGATCGTCCTCGGAAATTTATTTCGCCGTGTCCCGGGGGCCGGCGCGGCGATGATATCCGGCCGGGTGAAACCTGGAAAAAGGAATGGCGAGGGGCACCGGGAAGGAAGATCGGTGGCAGATGCCGCGGTCCCAGTGGGACGCCAGGCGCCCCGGGAGTGAAGACGTTCGAGTAATTGGCCCTCTGCTTCGATTCCGACTGCTGCGGCGAACGGGGGCCCTCGATTCGGCCGAACCAGTCCTCCATCTCTCTCTATCCCTTCGGGTTCTCCCGCAGTCCTCTCTCGTTACACCGCGAGCGTCCCTGGTGTCGGCGGGGAGCTACTGATTACAGAGTTGCCCGCATCTCTCCCTCTGCCGCCCCCTTCGGCCCCACTCGTGGTCCACGCCGAGGCGGGGGACCAGGTCTCCTCGCGTCTTTAGCCGCGATCCAAAGAGTTTGCCGTCACCTTGTACTCGGTACACGTGTTACCTGCCGCGCATAATAAGGCCAACCCGAAGTCCTACGCCACCCTACCCCCTCTGGTCCCCCGTCCGCCACGAGATATCCTCCCGTTTTCCCGTCCATCCACCGCGTCCAGCTGCTCCCTTTTTTCTTCCCGTCGCCGCGTCGCTGCCGTTGTACTCCGCCTCGGAACGATCGAGCCGATTCATTCAGTTCTCGGAACCTACTGACCGGAGCGGCGAGCGCGAGATCCCTGCTCGCGGGGGCCGGCGTCATTGTTTACCGGGGAACGAGGCTGATTCTCACGATCCACCATCGACGAGCTCACGTTTGCACCGGGTTCCCCGATTGTTTTTGTTGCCGCCGGTGGTGGCATTCGATGAATAGAAAGTTTTCTTTCTGCGCGGACCTCGATCCTCTAGCTTCTAAGAGTAGGAAACACTTGGAGAACGTCATTCAACCCCCTTCCGCGGCGAACGGAATCTCTGTTTAAGCAATTCATCCTGGGAGACAAGCTATCAACGGTGAATTGTTACCTTTCTTCTGGCGGGGACGACGGAGGAACGAAGTTTAGAACGTTTGCTGATTGAAGAAACAGTTGGCACGTCAACCCTTTGCTGTATTTTAACTAGTCGCACTCGGGGATGAAGATTTTAAGCGAAGTCTAGCAAATATGAATGTGTCGCGCCACATTCTTCTTAAATTATTCATTTTTTCAATTATGATTTTTCACGTGTTCGAAGAATTAGTTAACCAAATAACAAGGAAATGGTATGTGATCGCGGAGGAAATCGTGAATTGCGGAGAAAAAAGTCATTTTTATGTAATGAAACTTTGACCAATGCATTATTCATGTGGTTGCGAAGGAGAGGCTCCAATCTTCAAATCCGAAGCCATTGTTTCCTGTGCAAAATACTTTTTCAGGGCGAAAGCGATCGACCTCGCGTCCAGGGGAGTGGCGCGCGGGGATTCGTTAAACAATTCGCACTGGGCTCGTTAAAATGGCGACTCACTCGGCCCGGAATGCTGACTTGCGGCCGCGCGGCAGGCGTGGACTGTCGCGCTCGTACACGAGGAACACAATGACGCGGTGAAAACGATCGAACCCCGTTCGAATGCTACCCGATCTCGTCCCCCCCGGGGAAACGCAAAAGAACGAAAGAAAATCTCGATCCGCGTTCTTTTCCTCCCTGCTCCACCTCTCACCTGCCTCGGGTTGTTCCGTCGAGTTGCTCGTTTTCTCGAGTTTGTCGCGTCCCGCGGCGGAATGGTATCGGTCGTCCGGTTAATTACGAGTAACCCGTTTCTTGCTGACTCGGCCTCACAATGTGTTAATTTATAATAGCGTGCGTTACAGCAGGCGTGGACGTTGTCACGCCTAGACGAGAGGAACGCGATGACGACGGCGAAAACCTTGGGCCCAACGATCCTATCTTCGTCCCGCTTTCCTTTTGCCTCGCTCGGTTCTGCACGGCGAGATATGATGCTGGTCGATTTTTCGCGGAGACGTGATCACGCGTTTCCAGAGTGAATCTCGGCCTCGAAGTCCAGCACACAAAGGGTAGAGGCGGGCAAGGTCGGGCTCGATTGTCTTCCTCGAGGTGTCGTCTCTCCGGTTGCTTCAATTAAATCACGTTCCTTGTACCGTCGATTGACACCTGACTTTTTCATCTTTCTCGCGGAGTTCGCGTTTCATTAAATTTTATGTACGTCGTAAAGATGACGACGCTATCGACTCGGTCGATGCACAGGAACCGTCCCGTCCGCATTGCGTCAGAGGATGATTCATCTTGCGTGCGTTACGTCACACGGCGAATTGCATGTTCGAGAGAGTCGGTATTAATTGCAATTCGTAAAAATTTTGCAGGTTTTCGTCGGTAGTAGCTATAATTTGAAACGATAGAAAGATTTAGAAGTTTATGCTAGAATTATCGAAGAGAAAGGGAAATTGTGGCTCCCGTTAGTCGCACTCATCTTGACAAATTCGGAAAAATATAGAAGCTCACACTTAACCGGGGGAATGAGAATTGACACCTATCGAATGAGAAAGACCTCGATTGCTATGGCGCTCGAGCATCACAATACGCTGACTGTCAGTCAACCACCCCTGGCCATCTCCCCTTGGAACCTGCTTCAAGCTGCGTACGCCACAATAGTTATTTAAGAACAATATTTCCACACGGTACACGCGAAACATTACTCTCGACGCACAATACATCCAATCGAACTTAAAGAGTCCAATGATTAAACGTGGGCGGACCACGCTAAACCACTTTGTACCGGCGGTTATCGCACAATGCATCGCGATTAGGAGCGTGGGATGAATGACACACTTCAATACGTACGGAATGCACGTTCGGCTGATCACCCATAGTCCCTTTCGTTTGGCTTATTCTTGTAATCGATGGTATTCAATACTTTGTATACGCGTCCGGCTTCTTCGTAACGATCTTCATAGATCACTTGCTTGGATTACCGGCGCCCGCGAAGTCCTTCTTTGTTATGTTCTCATTGATCCGTGCCGAATGTTTTATCGAAACTGGACTACTGAAACGATCCGCCTAACAACGAGCGTTTCCACCTTCTACCTACACAATTTTCTATTGATCATACTTCTAATAAACTGCGGATCTTGAACAACCACGATCAATATGTTGTTCTCCCACTCACATAAAACGAATGCGACGCTGCATTGGAGTTAAAATAATTTATTCAACAGTGAAATTAGACGTCGAACTAAGTAGGACCTGCAGGATCAATTTTGTACCCTAAAATGATACATGGTTTTGCATACATCATACTTGCAATTAGACTGCAAATATTGACCAACCAGAATCAATATGCTGCTCTTCCACTCATATAAAACGAATGCGACACTGTAATGGAGTTAAAATAATTTATACAAAAGTGAAATTAGATGTCGATCTAAATAGGACCTTGAGAGTCGACTTGGTAAGCCTGTTGCTATAATAGGGTTCCTCGATCAAGAAGCTTGATTCGCATTCTAAAATAATTTCTAATAATTCATGGGATTTTCGGATGAGCCGTTCGCGATGACCCAAATTAAGTTTAATTTTCATGTGAAGAGGCGCGAACGAATTTCTTGCGCCACCGCCGCTCGATATTCATAGATCACTGGCGGTATCCGCGGCAGATCTCTGTTCGAGGATTTGCGGCTCGTCATCCTCGCTCGGCGAGAGAAAAAGGAGTCTCTGTCGGATGAACACGTTCCCCGGCGGACGTTTCGACACTCGGAGGATCGTTTTTCGAGAAATCGGGGGCTCGCAGGTGGTTTCGCGGGGCCCCGCGTGTTCCCCGTTGCCGATAGCATCTGCGCCACTAATTTCCGACGATAGCGAAAGTGACGAGCACCGCTCGTAAATTTGCGCCAGTGGCCGGCCGAGCGATTCTGTCGGGACTGGTTCGCTCGTTCTCGTGACTTATCCAGCATCCACGGTGTCCCGGTAGCCTAACGGAGAGGCCTCGTGTAGACAATGGGGGCCCGCGGAGTTGCCACACCGGCCATTGTTTTTGCGGTAGTACCGTCGCGTCGCTCCGCGGTTTTTACGGGCATTTACGCGAATTGATTTCACGTGAAACTGGCAGGCCACCGCGTCTCTCGCAACCCGGGAACACCGTACCGTAAAAATTCGGCTGCTCGTGCATCATGTGGGCAGAATTTAAATGGACGTGTTCCCAGAAGAGGAAATTGTTTTGTCGCAATAGAGAACAATGGACTGTCTCTCCGGAACGGCTTCGTGACGGTAAGTGAGACTCATTATCTGGTTATTATGCGACGGACGTACCGGCGCAGCGTACTCCCAGCTTTATGAATTGTTTTAACCGAACGCTTTGTACTCGCTATCTTCGCTGTTCCATCCCAATCCCTTGCGCTGCGATTTATTTTGCACACGGCGCACCCCCAAAATCGTGGGATATTTTAGACCGCTCTAAAAAAGACGATAAGTATTTTAATATTGTACTATACGATTTGAACATTTTTGGGAAGCTACAGCAATTAGGTTATTATTTTTTTCAAAAATATTTTTTTCAAAAATTGCAATTGATCGGAATTGTTGAAAAAGTACTAAAAGTTGAATTTTTAAACTTTTTATAAATAAATCAAAATCGGTCCACTTTGCAATGAGCTACAAACGTTCAAAGATGGTAAAAAATTGCGGATTTTCACGATTTTCGGCCTGTAACTGCAATAAAGGCAATTAACTGCAATTTACATATACATATACAAACTCCTATAAATATATCTACTTTATAGACGCGCACTTCGGACTAGATATCATATTTTCGCGGTACGCTCGTTGCACGGGTTCAGCAGCGTAAAGCAATATTTTCGCGGATCGGTGCGAGCTAAACGGCACCCATATTCATGAAACCCATTTTAAAGGCTCCGTTGCATGTCCGACTCGATATTACATGGGAAGGAGCTCGCATGTTGCGATTCATTTACCCGAGGTCTTAATTACATTCGGCTGCACGTTTTGTAGGCTGATAAATCCGTTTCCTGGTTTCGCGAGTACGGTTTCGCAATTGAATGGCCACTTTGCAGAGGGAAATGAAGAAATAGCGAAGTTACTGGTACAGCAAATATAATTAGCTTTATCACACGATAAATCCGTGGTAAAAATATTTATGATACTATATCTCACCGCGTAAAGAGATAAATGTCTTTCAATTATAAATCCTTAAAATCCCATTCTTACAATGATACCACACGCACGGAACACTGTGAAACGTCTGAAATTATGCTTCGCGAACAACATTAACGGGAGGTGCATCTTTAAATGAAATACTTCGACAGTTTCTAATAGTAATGCGGTGCTAATGAAATAGGTAAACGTTCGGGCGAGATAGTATGTGTGTGCAGGAAATGAGTATGCTCGTAGGCAAAGAGACCAGTGCAACGAATACATCATTATCGTATCCCGCAGAAATAATTACAATAAATATCAGAAGTCAAGAAATAACAAGGCACGTAGGTACTCCATGCGGAGCGTTCCGCTGAAACAGAAGAAGTGGTCGGGTCTAGCGAGATGCTAATTGTCCAGGATGATTAGTGTACCGTCGTGCAACGGGGAACGGTCGGCAGAAGAAGATCGCGTAAATCAATCAACGGGGTCTACGAGCGTTTCGACGACGAAGCCCGGGATAATTGGAGTAGCGACAAGTTGATCAGCGCGGCTTCTTTCACCGGGCGACGCGGTATGGACCGGATCGGATTCTACTCGACTACTCGGATCCCTTAGTCATCGAGTGGCCGCATCGCGGGCGTGCCTTATGGGTCACCAAAAGAAACCGTCTAATTGCTTATTAGAGCGCAACGACGCGCGGTCTTCAAGTTTATTCATTCTTTCCTCCCGAATTCATTCGTCGCGTTGTTCACGCGTTTGTCAATTGCAGCTGCCGAAGCTGAGTACAAAATTTTCTTCATTAATAATTCTGTTGGAAATAATATACTATCGACATTCTCGAATTCTTTCAATCCATCTACCGTCTAAATTGCACCCACCAATTTTTTCTCATAAATGCACACAAGCAGTCTAATAGTCGAGGATTCTAACTAAAAATCACACTCTGGAATATGTGGATTTGGACCGATAAGAACAGAATGTCTATCAATAGTTGAGACACCGGGTACATTGTATTCGTGGTTGTCTTTTGTGGTGGTTCGACGGTAGCAACGGATATTCGAACGGAGTCACTCGACTAGCATGGAGCGGCGGCACGGTGTGATTTCAACGCTCATTGCGACTCAACCGGTGGAAATCCGGTGGAACACGCCATTACCGGGAACGGAGAAACGGGAAGAGTATTGTTGCGAAAACAGATACTTGTGCAACATCATTCCGCCGGCGTTCATTACTTTCTTGTTAACGGCGGCACTGTATTATCCGAGGTGCATCTGCGCGCACCCTAAATGGGGAGACTGCGTTTTCGTATCCCCGGTGGAGCCGATCATCGACGAAAAATTGCCCATTGTTCCGATGTCGAAAGATTCACTGCAGTCGACGGTAATGGCTTAGGTGATCCGTAGACTGACTTATAGCCAGACTATGAAATGCTAGGTGCTTTGCGTTTGTCTCCAGCGACGACGCACAATTTGTACGTCGGTAAATTTGCAGCGATGTGGTTTCGATGCGACCCTTACTATTTGCATGTCGATCTTACACAAATTTAACTAATGTTCAATCAATGTCCTGTTAGGTACTAGACAGTGAACCCACCAAAGAACATTTCTTTACAATTTAAAAAATACTTATCGAAAGATATAATAAGTAGACAGATCTTTATGCATTTATGAAGTAATTGGTTGGACGAAATATAAAACAGTAAAAGATCTAAAAAATTCAAGAACGTGTAATGTCGCTTTTAATGTAACAAAGTCGTTAAGGGATGAAATCAATTTTTATGTTATCCCTGCTTCTCACAATCGATGCAAAACATTTTTATGGAACGCGAAAAAATGCGATCATTGCTTATTTTTGTTTCTCTAGATTTTCCAGGTAAGTAAATGCCGTCCCGGCGAGGTCTGTTTCTGTGGGCGAGATTGGCAATTGGTCGCTGGATCGATAATTTTGCGTTAGCGCCCGATCGATAGTGGCGAGAGAGAAACGATCGAGCAAGGGGGGGTCTGGTGGCCGACAGCAGGGTGAAAGGAAGGATTCCTCTCTGTACGGCGAGGCTGCGGCAGCCAGTAATGTTGATTGCGAGGAATCCCGTATCGGCTTCTCTCCTCTCTTCGGATTCTCCTTCCGATGCGGTTCTTGTCGCCGCGCGGTTACTCCGGGTTTCACCGTGTCGTCGGTACTCGACTTCTCTCGCCGGGGTACCCAGGCTCCGCTTCCTCCGCCGCGGATCGAATCGCGATCGGATGTCTGTTACCGATGTCAATCTCCGTTTTTTGCACTTCCGTCGCGTCGGGACGAAAATCGAGGGACACGCTGTGCGATGCCGTCCCGACGCGCCGCGACGGGAACGCGCGACTCGCCGCGACTACCGGCCTCGTTCCCACATTTCGTTTTGCGTATTTCTTTCGCCAACGTGCCGCGGATGCCGTGATTATGCACTTTCCTAGCGATCATTGTCTTCGATCGAGAAGGATACACGCTGGTTTTTTCCCCGTCGCCTGGCGGATCAGCGCCGCGTATCCTGGTGGTGGTCGACGATTCTCGGTTTCGATTGTCCGAGTGTGACGCTTCTGCGAAACGATGCACAGCCTGGTAAACATTATTTCAGGATCCTTGTAACGCTTGTACTACTATAATCGTGTACGAAATTGTTAGCTGACGTTGTTAACGATGATTTGTTGGTCTACTGGTATTTACGAACCGATCGAAACAAACTGAAGCTGCTCAACCAGCAGCAGCCTCCTAATCACAGGTTCCTTGAACTCGCCATCCCCTGGCAGCTTTTAAAATTCTTCAGTCGAACCCGAGAGTCATCGACGTTTTTCCGAAATATAATTACATATTGCGCCACGGTTTGAAAGTCTCGGAAACGCAGGGTTCGAGCTGGGAACGAGAACGCAGGTATCAAAGACAGGCGTTTGACGAATGTTCGTCACGGCGTTTCCTCGTTCCGCCGGGTAAATTAGTGAGATTCCACGGAAACGTTGACTAGAAGATCCTAATCGAGCGGGCGCGCAGCCTCCGGTTGACATGTACACCGAAAGAGAAGGGCACGGTTGACCGGACAAATAATTATGCAAATAGACGGCCGATAGGATCTCGGAGAAAAAGCGGCGGTGATCGAACGGCGCCCATTAATATCTACATTCCATCGGCTCCGTGGCTCCGCAAGACTTAATTTCGTCCGTGGCACGGGATTCTCGGCGCCGAAAATTTATGGGGACAATCCGAGGGCCGCAGAAAACGCTTTCTACGGCGCGGCGCGGCGCCTTGTCAGCTTGCGTCGAGCGCGGCCATAAATCCGCGGGGATTTTTGCCCGCGAACGCGTAAATTTCCGTCCCCGGCCGCGGACTATCTATTTCCGCTTATCTTCGCGAAAACGTCCGCGAAAAATATGAACCGCTTTCGCCGGTCTCGAGGCCTAGGCCGACGCGCCGTTATCCGCCGTGGCGATCTCATCTTCGCCGCGTAAGTTCTGGTAATTGTCGAGGGAACACGCGGACACCGCATCTGCCCTCGAAACGAGCGAATACTCGTTTCATTATCGCGACAATTGCGGACGGGATGGTTTCTCTTGGAAACTGTCTCAAGCATCTCCGCGTTCCCGCGGACGTGGTAGCTCGGGACTCGAGTTATCTTGATGCAGATAACTACGGGCGTCTCTCTTCCACTCTGCCGATCCTCTTCCTCTACTTTGAACTCCTCTCGAGCCGTGCTACGTAGAACACTCGCTTCGTCCGCCGTTTATGGCCCTCGTTATTTTTCCTATCGGAAGTTTCGCTGTTCTCCCGTTACATTCTACGGTTCGGCTCGTCTTGTCTCTCTGTAATGTATCCTCCACTTTTCCTATTTTATTATCCGGTCTACTATTTTCTCTCGCTCTGCCTCGCCGCGGAGAACGCTCGCCATTTTTCTCGGCGATTCTGGAATTGGTTCTCTCTACAATGTCACTCTGCTTATCGCTGCTTGCTGTTCATAACTTTCATTTTTCTGCAGAATTCCCCACCGGGCAGATGATGGGACGTGTTCGGGCTATAAATTCGTACGTATTCTAATTTCTTTTATTCGAATATCTCGGATATCTCGTGCTAAAATCACCGAGTAGTGGTGAGATGGCAAGAAGGTCCTCGGGGAAGACTTCTGTCCTCACTCTACCTTCCCCTTCGATTCGTGTTCCCTCCCCTCATCTGACGACACTGCTGCCAGGGATCTTCTCGCCACAATACCGAGGACGTCTTCATGAGGAATGATTAAATACTTATTCCATCGCTAGCCTATGAAAATCGCATTCACTCTCGACAACTGCGTTCTTGTAATCTTTTTAGGGGAATTAAAAAGTAATTTACGTTCCGTGGAACCTTTGTTGCGCTCTTTTAAAGACGTAAATGAACGGCGATGGCGTCACCACTGATCCTTTCTTGCGGTTTCGAATTGCAGCGTTGATTTTCCGTAATTACCCGGCCAGAATATCTTTTTCGTTTTACTTTGCAGCGCGCGGCAATCCCTTCTCCCCTTTTTCTACGGTCGTAGATTTTTCTTTTGACCTGTGCTAGTTTGTATGGATATGGGCACGCACGTCCGCGTGCACATCAACCATGTTTTATTGCCAAGAAATATCGACATTCCTCCTCCCCATTCTTCTTTTCTTTCCTCGTTTCCGCAGCACTCACAGCTGGCCACACTCGATCTCGACGCGTGCGTGGCTTTCGCTACCTCGCGATTACGCTCGACTTCTTTTTATACACTCCACACTCAGATCTTCGTTTATGTTCACTTTATTATTCATCGAGGACACGCATTCGCCTCGCCGCGATGGTAGTTTCCACGCGTTTTATTAACCCGGCGGGGACGAACCATCGCGGAAGGCTTGTTTTATGTCCGACATTCGAAAAAAGCTGGTTTACACTGTCGAACCATTCGGTGTCATGTATACATCCACTTCCAGGTGTAAATTTTCAAAACAGCCCAGTGATAGACACTCATGCTTAATATATTCAAATCTTTATCATGAACAGTATGTTTACTTATTGCGATGTTTGCTACTGGAAGACGTGAACGGTGGTTCTACTTAAATGGAACGCTTCATCAATACAGTCAATAGCTACACATTTTTGTTAACTAAACCTTTCACCTTACAAAAATAACAAAACTGTATTTACTTGGATTGTGTACAATTTTTATTATAGTATCTGCTGGAATAAAGAAGGCTATACCTACTATATTAATCGAGCTTGGACCATTCGATAGTCTACCTAAACAGACCCATATCTCATCTGTAAGGGTAGTTATTGGGAAAAATCGAAAAACCAGTTCTTGGCACATTCTAATCTTACTCTGTCACGTGCTGCAGTAATCGCGCTCGGATGGACGTTGACGAGCAACAGGTCGAAACAAGCTATATCCTGAACGAGATCCGTATACCGCAATGTCTGTCTCCCGAATGTCCCCACAAATCGGGGCGTATCTCCGAATCAACGGTAAACCGTCGATAAAGCGGCCTGAGCTAAGACACAGGCCCGAATAGAACGAACCAGTTCTTGATAGGTAGAATCAATTTTCCCTGTCGAGATACCGAACAATGGCCGGCATAAAAACCGTCATCACGTTTCTAAGCGTTCCAGCACCATCCGTGAATAAACGACGCCGGGGCGTCAGCGGTGTCTCGGGCCACGGATTACTAGGAAACACCGGTAGTTAATCCGAGTCCTCCGGCGATCGTATCGGTAATAGAGGGTCCGGCAGAAGGTGTGATAGCGGGTCTTAACGAAGAGCAAGAAAAGCAGGAAGAAGCGATGTCACGCGGTTACGTTCCAGCTCTCGAAACGGCTTGGCCGCGCCGGTGGTGGTGCGGTGTGCGCCTCGGCGAAACGATCGTTCGAGGAGGAGCAAGGAACAGGAAGAAGAAGAAGAGGAGGAGGAGGAGGAGGAGGAGGAAAGGGCCGCCGAGGCTGTGTAGAAGAAGAGGGAACCGTGGTTGACGGTACTCGTTATCCCGACTGACTGCCAAGTCTCGAGCAGTACTCGTCGAGATATCTTCACAGATTCGTATCTGGGGTTACAGATCTTACTCCGCGTTCACGCGTACATACAAACGCTCTTGCTCGAGAGCGCGCGATGGGGGGAACGTGCACGGAGAACGCCGGGAAATCCTTCTGCCGGCTAGCAGAGCAAGTTCTCCATTGGTGGAGAACGAAGATTCCGAGTCCTCCGTCCGGCTCCGGATGACAAGGGAACAGCGCGGGTTCCTCTTCGCGGCAACAACGTGTCATCGATTCGTTCCCACTCGAACGTTACGATAACGCCGGCTGATCGATAGACACAAGGGCCGGCTCTAGGACGTCCAGATGTACCGCATCTCCGGGAGAAGAGGGACGGAGGTGGTCGGCTCGGACCAAAAGTTCCTCCAAGGTTCTCTGTGTCCAGCCTCTGCCAGGCGCTTTTGAGCAACAGCAGCGGGCCGAGCAGCCGGAGCTCTAACTCTCTCGGATCCCTTCTCCGGGAACGTTTCTCGGGCTCTCTCTTCGTTCAGCTCGTATGCAAACCGGCTCCGGCGTCGTGAAAACAAAACGACGAGGGCGGGAAAGAGCGAGAAGGAGACTGTTCGGCGCGGCGGTTCGAGCCACCAGGAAACAATCCCTCTCCCTCTCCCTTCATCTCGATCGTCGTCCTCCCTTCGTCGTCGTCCCCCGTTTCTTCTTCTTTTCCGCTCCCTCTTCTTCCTGTGCTTCCACCTCTCGGTCCCCCCGTCGCGTCGTCGTCCTCCGGCCATTCTTTTGTACGCGACATCAGCGACGCCGTGGAACATCTACGAGATCGGCGATCTCTCGCCGCGACGACGAAATCGACCCTCCTCTCTCGCGTCCGCCAGGCCCAGGCGAACCAGAGTTCGCGAGAGAGATGCGCGAGGAGAGAGGCCGTTTCACGGATTCCTTCGGAACACGCTCGCGACGACGACGACGACTCCTCCTCGAGGCTCCATTACGAGCGAGAGTCCTGGTAACGTCCTCCGGCGAGAGATCCGGGGCCGGTGATGTTGATAACGCGCGACACGCTCGTGAAAGGTACAATGTATTTAATACGGAAGATCGGCCGGCTTGATTAAATTTGAGGCTCGTTCGCGCCGCGACGCTCGCTCTCTCGGCCGTCATCTTTATCGCTAGACGCATCTATTAATTGTCCCAATTTTACGTCACGCCGGGTTTACACGGGCGAGACCCGGGGACACGGCCGGACCGATAACGATCGCGAGGCATGCGTGCGCACACGAGACGGCCTCGCCGAAACGGATTCTAACGAGCCCGAAGTCCGGTCGGGACGTAATTAGCCGATATTTATTTCGAGTCTTATTAGAGAGCTCATCGGCCGACGCCGCGGAGCGACTCTCCACCCGGACGATTTAATATCCCATCGGTTTATTTAATTAGCTTCCGTATCGATTTACTTTTCGAGGCTGAGATGCCCGGACCCGGCCCCGGACCCGCTACCGTGCCGGGCCCTTAATAGGGTGGCGGAAGCTACCCTCGCTTAATCTCGGCCGACGCGGGATGATTAACTGCGCCGCGAAAGATCGCGTCCTTCGCGACCGAACTCCAACGACTCACCTGCCTTCTTCTCTCTGCCTGCCTGCCTGACTGCCTACCTTTCCTGCCTGACTCTCTCTCTCTCTCTCTTTCTCCGCCTGACTCTCTGCCTGTGCCCGGTCTTCTCCATGATCGCGCAGGGGTTAAGTGGGAAAGCCGGGCGCGCAAGAATGTTGCATTCCTGCGATCGCCGCGAACGGCAAGACGCTCGAAGATGAATAGACCTAAGACAATGGGGACGGACGAGTGTTCTTGCGGCGTTCGCTGGGCGGAACAGCGAGTTCACGTGGTTGGAAATTTGCATTTCGTCCCACCCCTCGATCCGTTTATAAATCACTCGGCCAGGCCCGAGCCCTCAGCCCGAGCTCTCCTCGATGTCCAGGACATTCTTCTAAGGAGACGTCCGCTGTGATCCCAACGGGGGTGGACGCGCGGGGGGAGACAAAAGACGTCCACACGCCCTGATGAGATCGGGCCACGCGGTTCGGACGTGTTTCAGCAGGCTGCTAAAGGACCGGCTTCGCGAGGTGTTCTTCTACATTTTTGCTGTGCGGCTTTCCTTCGTTTTAACCACCCCTTTGCCCTACGATTCATTTTACGGGTTCGTAAAAGGAGAAAGAAAAGGAGAAAAGTTATATCGATTTTATGCCTACTATTTTGAACCGCAAAATCCTGGTGTATCTTGACAACTGACATTTCGAACTACATTTCCTGTTTTGTAGTGCTTTCTGACCATTCCGGGAAGTTCGTTTTAAAGTTGTACCTTCTACAGTCAGCAGACGGACCGATAAACTTTCTTCTCTTCTTGCTCAAGTATAATTTATGTTCCAATAGCATAAGCGATCGTTGCGCAATGGAATTGTAAATCTATCAACTCGAATTCCATTCGGGTGACTTCAACGCGTGGCGAGCAGCGACACCGTCAAGAGCACCGTCCAGCATCGCTGTTTTCAGTGACTTGAACGCGTGGTAAGGTGTTAAGGTCGCTTCGGTGATCTCACCGAAGGATTGGTCAATCGTAACCCTTACGCATTTGTACAATTGCGATGTATACAACTACGAATACTGTGGCATAACAAAGTCTACTATGACCTCTCGCTTTATAAGTTTTAATAAAGTTTGTCTTACTTAATGTATCAGGTAGTCTACTATTATTGTACATTATTCTAAAAATTCGTTTTGTTTTCTGTACGAATGAACTGTTCAGTTTGTTTCACCTACCACATTACTATCGGTTTTGTATTCTAAATTCACTCTTTTACAAATCAATTTCAATCATTTACAAATATAAAGTGTCTTTAAGAAATTCAAAATTTTACTTTTCTAATTTCACGGTTGATCGCCGACCCCGGCCATCGCGTCTCGGGGAGATCAGAAAGGGAGGATGTACGGGCTGTTCGGTTTTATCGCGATTGCGGGAGCGGCGCGATTACAGCGTTAATGTAAAACACGAGCCGGGGCACGGCCGGTATTAAAAGCGAGGATTCCGTTCGGAGTGCGCGATCACAAGAGAAAGGGAGAAAGAGAGAAAGAGAGACACGGCTCGCGCGGCACAGATGCTCGCCGACTGTTCTATAATTTTATAGTGCTCACTTTTATCCAGCCCCTAATTAATGGCCTATAAATTATGCGCGACGAGTCGTTAATGGCCGTGGCACACACGCGCGCTGCCGGCGTCCTCTTGCCGCGCGGCCCAGGCTGTCTCGAGCCCAGAGGTTCGCGCGTTCCCAAATAAACGATTGTTCAACGATTGCAAACAATCGATCGCCGAATTCACCACTTATAGCCGCCACCGAACATCTTCATAACCATCCCCCTATTTTGTTATCAATTAGATTATTCGTTACTAGTAACGTCGAAACAAGCGAAGTCTTTGCACTCTGATTGAGGAAACGAGAATTTCCTATCACAGAAACTGTTGTCCTGGACTAAACAGAAAGAAATATATCATAAGACAGTTGTTTCAGGTATACTGAACGTATACGTTTGCAGGACTGTATAGAAATGTAGCCAGATCTAGAAACGACGACTGATAAATGCAGATCGCGCACCTGGAGAGTGCTACATCCCGACAACATCGCTCGACCGGCAATTTGTCGTTGGATAAAGTGCGTTAAAGTTACGACCACGGCGAATTTAATTGTTGCAACCGGCGAATATACGGCATCGCTCGAAATTTAAATGGAATCACCACCTGTAAAGTGCAGCAGATGGTTAACTTGTTTAAAGACTACGGGTGTTTATACGCCTGTAGCTTATAAACGTCTTCGAAAATTTATGGAATCCAGGGATAATTGAATACTGTTCCACGTCAGGACCGGAAAGTCGAGGTTTATCACAGCGATTACACTCCGAGGCCTTTTGCGTTCTCGCAGTGAAAGTGGCTCGCAGCACGGACAAGCAGGAAGTAGATTGTTTCGAATCGCGTGCGATTTTTTCGACTGTCGAGGTTCGATAAAAATTTGGAAATTTTCGATTATTTATTATTTCATCTGCTTTGTTCTGTAGTATTTAGAGAAAGTCAGCACAAGCAAAACACGTCTTTACGTGTAGAATGTAACACGTCAAGTGAGGATCATTCGGGTTAGAAAATTGAATAATAGATTAATGTTGTTTCTGAAAACATATTTCAACACGCAATACACACAACAACATTAGAAATCAAAATAAGGTGAAAAATACTTGACATTTTCGTAATATCCCATACCGATTTCACCTGCATTTTCCCCCATTGGCATCAGGGTGTTCAGAGTCGAACACAATGCCTCGACAATGGTCTTCATGATCGAAATGACGAATTTCAAAAGTCCTGCACCCCAGTTTCTAACAGAACACTCGAGTGTTCGCGCCTGAGACGCGGAGCCTGCTGGCTCGAACGTATTCGTGCGTGGTTGTATGCATCCAATATTGGAAACCAAAATAAGGTGAAAAATACTCGACATTTTCGTAATATCCCGTTGCGAGTTCACCTGCATTTTCCCCCATTGGTTTCAGGGTGTTCAGAGTCGAATGCTTCGAAAGCTGCCTCGACAATGGTCTTCATGATCGAAATGACGAATTTCAAAAGTCCTGCACCCCAGTCTCTAGCGGAACACTCGAGTGTTCGCGTCTGAGACACGAGGCCAGCTGGCTCGAACGTATTCGTACGTGGTTGTATGTATTATACGAAACGGTACGTACTCGATGAGAAAGACAGAAGACAAGGAGAGAGAGAGAGATGGAGAGAGAGAGAGAGAAAGTGAGCGAGGCTCATTGCCGAAGCATGCAGGCTTGTCTTGTACAATTTGCTCGAACATGTCCGTCGCGGTCGGAACGCTCGTTTGAACCGGTCGGGGAGCGTCCTCTCTTCCACGAGGAGATGAAGAGGATACACGTTGCCCTCTCTCGGTCCCGTGGGATCGGGCAGCGACCAAATCCACGGTGTAAATTCCCCGAGTCACTCTCCTCGCCTCCTTCTGTGCTCTCGCCCCGTTTCCCTTCGCCCCCTGCGAGTGTGCTACCTCTCTTTCCTTCTTCCCAGGGGAAGTCGGACGTACCGAGCCGAGCCGCGATAAATCTGTGTACTCCGCTCTGGCCGCGACGAGACCAGATCCTCAGCTGAGGACATCGATACCGGGGCTCGATCGCGATCGAGGACGCGATCCTGAAACTCGACCCTCGGCTGCCGAGTCGACAAAACACCTCCGCTACACTCCCAGCTCTGCAAATTGATTTCGAACGGTGGAAACTCGAGTAAATTATCTTGGGGATGCGCGGCTACCACCGACGAGTCTACTCATTCTTACTATCCCCATTCATAATGTCACTATTATACCAATCCTTAAACCCTTTTATTTTTATTTATATTTATTTATATTTAGATTTATATTTCAACTGTGATTAACTGATTAATGATTACAGTTACTATGATTACGTGAAATATTATTACAAAATTAATTACTGCCAAACTCTGATTGGAAGGAATACATTGTAAGTTGGATAAACACTTCGCTTGCAAAAGGTTGGAAGAGATCCAATATCAAAAATGAAGTATTGGCCTTGAGAGCGTTCTGAATATGGCGACTGCGTTTGTAGCGGGGGGAGGAAGGGTGCTCAGCACACCCGTCGGAGAAATAGGAAGCGAAGATAACAAAGAGACGGGTAGAAGCGCAATTCTTCGACCGGTGGCCATTACCGCGAAAGTTTAAAGGAAGTGGGAGGCACCGGGCCGCGGTTCCACGCGAGCTTCCTACCACGCCTTGAATCCGATTCAATCGCATAATTAACGTCCTGTACACGTGGACGCGCGCGCGCGCGCGAATGGTCGGCATCGTTATCACCATAACTCCATAGAAATGCCTAATTAAAATACAATGCTCAGCAAGAATTCGTGATCGGCCAGGTTGCGCCGACATCTCCGGAAGCGGAATTCATCTGTCAAGATGATTAACAGCCGGTTAATTAGGCGAACGAGACACGGCCTCCGCGGGCCATGTTCACCGCTCGAAGAAAAATGCGACCTGGTAAAAACTAGAGAGGAGCATCTCCTCTCTCATCTATGTGTGGATGTGTTGTACATATAAGCGCGCGCGGTGCACGCGATTAATCTTCGATTTGATGCGGCCAATTTAGGGACGTCGTATGTCATTGTCAAATTGAAATTAATACGGGGGCGATGGGCTTTTCCTTGCCGCGACAGGTACACGGAAAGGGAGCAAACTGGTTCAGGTCATTCTCCTATTTCAACGCCGGGTGTCTGTATTTTGAGAATCCTGATTTTCTATAGTTATTTTATTGTGTTCTAATAGACTATCCGTTTGTATGGCAAAAATGTTGTTCACTTCGAAAATAGGACACCCCAGACCAATAAAAACAAAAAAAAAATTGCTAAATGGAAAATTTCCAGGAGTATTATCTTAAGAATACTATCTGTGACATATTTCACAAAGAATAGAAGTTATTAAAATCATTTTTATCGATAGAGAATTTTTATATATTCAATTAAATTTTTAAATCTTTTCATAGCTCGTCATAGAAATCAATAAAATTGCAGAAATACTCACGCAGTAAAAGTTTTCTTTTTGGTATGGAATTTAAAAATCGTGACCTTTACTTTTATTTAAGAAAAGTATTAAGACATTAACTAGAAAACTAATCCTTTTAACGTATCAGAAAGAACTCAAGCTGTCAGGTGCAATTATGAAGAAGTTATTTGTTTTTAAAAGGTGTACGGACACTTTGTACACCGACTGTATATCCTGTTTCCTCTAGATTTCCCACCGGAGATCCATTCTTCCGGGCAATAAACTAGAGATTTCAGCAGACGCGAGGACCGTTCCTCGAGCGTCGATCAACACGCATGACGTGTGTGTGCGCGCGCGCGAAGACTAATGCCCGCGGCAAGGTTCACGGGATTGATTACCTCAGTCAATAACACACGGCCGTGTGTATTGATGAGAGCACGGAACGAGGGAACGTTAACAGGTCAATGAAATTGTACCGTAACAAAGATTGATGCCGGTGTGATTGATGATTGATGACTCGCGCCGGCTGTGGAAGTGGCAAAAAGCACTTTTCACCTGATCAACGTAACTCTATCCTATTTGTACGTCTATCGTTACAATTTGTACGCGGGTTTTCTGCGTATGCGTGCATCGCGTCGCCCGTTCATTGGACGACCAGTGAATACGTGTCTCGTGAATCGTTGAAATACCTTCATCGATATTGTAGCTGAATAAGAAAGCTTGATATTCCAGGTAGATCTGAATGCAGCTATTCTGTCGGAGTGGAATACTCTAGCAGAAGTAAATTGGCTGACCCGTTCGAAGCGGTGGACCGAGAAGAGATTTCTCGGCGGAACAGGTCCCGATCAAGAGGATCGGTTGGTTCGAGCGACACCTTGTCACGAGGAGGATCGGCCCGGAGGAAAAGACAAGGCCCGCGGGAGCGTATCGCGCAATAAAACGATCGCGAGAGTAGCAGCGGCATCCCGAAAACTCATCGGGCCCCTTTGTGCGATCGGGGATCGACTCGCGCGATCGTATACCAGGCCCGATTCGGGGACCGGTGCGGTGGTTCGCGCCGCAGAGAGAGAGAGAGAGAGGGGGGGGGAGGAACGGTTAGCGCGGGTACTAATAAAAATAATTACGGTATCCGTCGTTGCTCGACGTCGTCCAAATCGAAATCTGATAAGGGCCTTAATAAATGCCGTGGGCCGATCTTTCGGAAGGCCCCGCTGTGGACAAGCCACGTTGAGGGCCACCGGATGATCCGAGGACGACGACGACGACGACGACTCTGCTGGACCGATGGCCACTGCGGAATGCGTCGTCTTCGGGCCCCTAATGATTCCCGAACCCGGACCCACCGGGGACCCTGATGATATCTAGGCCGGACGAGACGGTTCCACTCCGGACCCGCGGCCGAGACCTCTCTCTCTTCACTCGCTACCGTCCTCTACCTGGTTAAATCACCCTGTCGCAGTGTCGACGCGTCGATACCCAGACAGAAGGCTCGATAGAATTCTTTCGGAGTTAAGTGTTACTAATTTACCGATTACGATATTAATCATCCCGCTACCGCGGCCACGAACCTGCCGCCGAGATCGATGATCGGCAACGGAGACAGCCGAGCTTTGGTCTACTGATTCGCGTGAAGGGTATTAACGTCAATGGACCGGCAACTCTAATGGGCACCGGCTTCTTCGGGTGCCAATCCTACTTACTCGTGTAATCAGTGGATTGAATATTAACATTTTGCACTCGGTGCTGTCTCGACTCCAAAAGCAAACGCTTCCTCCAATCTGGAATATTTCCATTCTAGGATGTGGTCATTTAATTTTCTGAGTACTACGAGACGATGGGTAACTGTTCAATATTCCAGAATATAATTCTAACGAGCCAATCGCCAGTAGAGAACAAAGAGAAAAAAGTAGAAAGAGAAAGGTGTGCTTCGGTGACTTCCCTTTGATGTCGCAGAGCCTAGAGTTACGACACCGGAGAACAATCTTCAAGCTGAATGCCGACGGCGTGTGTAGTCCCAGCGGAATATCTTCGCAACAACAACGAGAAAAAAACCGGATGTAACACTTTCGCGAGCGAGACACACCCACGCCGCATGCGAGCGTTCCCATACAGCAGGTACGGGGTCGCGAATCCCTGCGATCGATCTCGATCTCTCGCAGAAGCTTGACACGGGCGCACAAAAGCGTCGGTTGCTCGAGAAAAGAGAGAAGAGTGGAAGAGCGGCGCGGAGAGGTTTGAGGGGTGGGGGGCACTCGTACTCGTTTTAACGCCTGGCCGAGAAGGTGTTGGCGTCGCGTCGCACGCTCGACCTTCTTTTCACCTCCGGAGTTGGTCCGTGCGACGTTCTGCACGCCACTTCCTTTTCACGGGGGCCGCGTGTGAATGCGGCCTAAAGCGACCGGGTATCCAGGAGGCGGCTCGATCTCACCGCATTGTCGTTTACGGTGGTCCCCTCGACTCTCGTCGCCCTTCTCCAAACCCTCCTCGGGGCCCCTCGGCCCCTCCGGCGGCGGCCCCCGCACGCACACACACCCCTCTTCTTCTCGCGTGAACCCTGGGGGATGAATGTTCGAATCCGCCGGCCGAATGAATGGCGGAGTGATGTTTGTTTTGAGTGCAGGTTCTCGCCCTTTGTCTCAGCGGGAGCCGACACAGTCGTACCCCTTCCTCGTGCCCCCTCGTTCCCTTCTTTTCCATCCAGCGGGCCAACCGCGTCGTCAGTCCTTTTTCTTCTTACGATCTCCCCCCCTCCCCCGCACCCCAACAGTTTTATTTGATCACTCTCTCTCGCGCGCCGATCGAGAAACCTACGCCGGTTTCACCGGCAGCCTCGCCCTTCATACCCCCGGGGATTTTTATTTTGATAAGAAAAAGAGAAGCAAGCACGTCTGCGTCCTCGCGGACCTGAAACGTCCACTCTATCTCACTCTGTCTTTCTTTCTCTCTCTCCCTCTCTTTCTGCTCACCGTTGTCTTAGAACCTCTTTTTCTTCTCCTTTTCTTCTTCTTCTTCTTCTTCTCTCTTGAGATTTTTCCTTTATCCTTCTCTCTCTCTCTCTCTGTGTTCTTCTCTTTTTTCTGCTTTTTGTTTTCGGTACCCGTCCAGACGATCCAATGCGCGATCAACGAATCCGATACTGGCAGTTACTCCGGACGCCCATTGTTCACCCTGCCGGGAGCGTGGATTTCAGGAAAACGATCGCACCGGAATAACCGTTCGACCGACCCCTGCTCGAACACGTCGCACTCCTTCTCGAGGAGTGGCTCCACTCCGAGAATTTTTGTAGTCCCCTTCTAATATCCGAGAAATTGATTGAACCGCTGATTACGCTTAGGAAATTGCGTGCAGCTTCTCAAACCCCCTAATCATACAGTATTAACCGGGTGTCTGTTGAATCTTGCGGACATTTTCTGGCAATGATTCCTCGGGAATTATTGCAGAAAAAATTCCAACAGTGTTAGTTAATATTTAATATATTCCAGCGTTTCCCGAACTAATTTCGAAATTCCTCTCCCATTCCGCTCCTATTCTCAGAGGTCCCGGGCTGCACCCGAAAGTTTGTATTTCAATTTACATGGAGAAATGGTCGAGGAAACGCGTCTTCACCGAATCCCCGGCGGGTTATAAAGCTGAATCGGCGATCTGCTCGACCCATTCACACGTTCATCCTCTGTTCCCTTCATTCGCACTATCTCTCTAATTTACTCGCACGAGGTGAATGCAGGCATTTACTCGGTTCCCGTACACGGCGGTTCGGCTATCCAGCCAGCCGGCTACTGTTTGCCTTTCGTTTGAACATTTTCGTCGGCTGTTTTTTTTTAATGGTAACGGTAAACACAGTCCGGGGAACTTTCTCAGGCTTTTCGTGGGCGGTTAGCTGGATTTACCAAACGCGATCTTCGGAAACACCCGCATGTGTGGCTGCTCTCTAAACAAATCGTGATGTTTAGATTACTTTAAATGTCGGTCAATTTACATCTTTCCCGGCACCTTCGTGTTGCATGAATCTGAGAATTTTGTAGTTTAACACGGTCGCTGCCATCCATCACAGTTACATCATTCTATGAAGTAATTTTTTTCTTTATATTTTGTGTACATTGATTTGAATTTCAATAACGATCAACTTTTTATTAATTATTTTTATCGTAGAAAATCTCTATTCCTAAGTAAATTCCTCTCGCTAATGCAACACCTACGGTTTGTTCAAAAGTGCCAGAGGGTTTTCGCTATCCTCTATTGCCGGACAATGGTCACATTCGGTGACGCAACGCGGAGCAATATTTATGAACAGTTTAACGGTTCCACGGTTTGATTCCCGGATCCTTTCATGAATCACTAGTTATCCGCTTTCCTCAGTCACTTCATCAGGCTGTTCCTTAAATCCGACGGGAAGCCTTTCAGAGACCCGGGAACATTCAGCCGGCTAATACCTCGAAGTGGAAGTTGTACATTTCTATGCAAAGCACTTTAAGGAGCCCGTGTTTGTTCCGACGATTAAGATTCCCGACTGTCCACTGGGATTATGTCCCATAAGTGTGCAACAGGCCGCGACTGTTTCACTGGAAACCATAAACGGGCTCCGTTCTACAGGTGCAAAGGCGCAGGGCTTTTTCTTTAACCCTTTTTAATGCACTACCAGCCAGCGAATCGAAAGCTTCGTCGTTGGTATTGCTTCTGGATCTGGTCTTTCGGACGCTGATCTCATTCCTACAATGCGGAGACAATTGAGACGTCTCCTGATGCAACCAAATTAAAGTGAATATCGAAAGATCAAGATTTATCACGGTGATAACCAGACTGTGGATTTTACGCATTTGTCCGCATATTTCTGGAAACAGGTATAATTTGACTTTTCTTTATGAAAAGATTTTATTGCGCACATAAAAATCTACATGCAGTGATAAATTTTATTAAAATCCTTGTGCCGCTGGATTTCGCGTGTTACGAAATGCCATAACCGTGTAAACAGCGGCACGTCTACTCATAATACTAGCGAATTGCAGCGTAAATTTCGTGATATTATGAGTTTCCATTTTATGGCAGGTCACGGGGCTCCTCCAGAACTGCGACTGGGTAGCGTGGTTAGTGAGTTCAGCGTTGTGAAATATTTGGAACAAAATGGCACTTTAAAGTCAGACTGTGGACTTTTAGAGAATAAACATTTTTACAGAATATCCTCATGATGCTTTCAGGAAAATGCATTTTTAACAAGTGAATGTAACCCTTCAAACAAAAAGGTGAAAAGGCTGTTTCTCGCTCGCTCGGCTAAATGTGAATGGCGTTTCACCTCGGAGCGTGACGGATCAGACTCATTCACCGCCCAGCAATAGCGTACACGTTGCACCTAAAGAAGTTTCCACTTGAAAAGTTCTTCAACGAGAATTTACGTGGAGATCGCCGGTTCGTGTTCACCCGAGTTTCCAGTATTCAAAATTCCCGAGGAGCATCGAGACTCGGGGAGAGGGAAGAAGGTGGAATTGAAGGAACTGGAGGAAGGAAGGAAGGAAGGAAGAAAGGGGAGAATCGGCGGCGTGACGCGACGTCGAGGGCCCGGTAAATTACCGGCGTACGCTGAAGAATCCGAGCGCGGCGAGGGTAATTCCACGGACGGGCGAGGTGGTATCGGTGGGTCGCATCTCCATGACAAATACTGGCAGGACCTCGCGCGGACGCAGATCCTATCTGCATTTTATCCCCGCAGATAAATGGGCCCGCGTATAATGCCGCCTCTCGGTGGTTGCGTACACGTGTACAAAGCGGATAGAAGGCCACCGCGGGCCGATATCGCTCGCGACGCCACGCCAAGGCAAGAAACCCGCGTTCCCGATGGACTAACTCGCCGCGTGGACACACTTTTATGACCGCGGCACGCCGCTTCACGTCCATCGCGACCAGACACGCGCGTTTCCACGCTTCTTCGACGACCTCTTCCGCGGAAACGAGCACCGGAGCCGATGCACGTCGGCCCCATCGCTTTCCATCGAAACATTTGCTATGCTGCTTGCAGTGCTCCTCTTCCACGCCGACGGCGAACACGCATTATTCCGACTTTTCTAACTCCCCGTAGGATTCCTCGGGGCAGGTTCTTTTTACCTTACAAGTCTTACAGGCAACCTTCGCATCGCCCTCTCGAGTTTTCCTCCGTCTCTCGTGACTACTTGGTTTTTGTTGCGGTACATGATGCACCAGCATTGTAGAGGCTACGATTTTGGACGTGCACTGAAACCTAGTTCTTGGAAAAATATTGGACGCTTATTTTTTTTTATAAGCGATCGTCCTCGTTGAAGACATATTTGGTCGAACGTCTCGGAAACTGTCAGAGCTAGAAGGGTGGTCCAGTGTCGAAATGGTGAAGTTTTTTGTACTTGTTAATTGTTTGTTGACAATTATTCTTTGGTGCTTTTTCCAATTAACACGTTCGCTACCAGCATTTGTTTCGTTGCTTACTTTCCTTTTTCGAAAGTTTTATTAAATTCAACGCACCCAATTTTGAATTACTAAAACAGCTTAGCAGAAGAAAGTCACAGGTTCTCTGAAAATTAATTTGACTGTTTTTTTTATATATTTTATCAACATGTTAAATGTTAATTTTACTCCCACATTCAAACTAGCATTATCCGAGATCGCCCACCAAAGGTGTGGTCAATGCTAGTCAAAGATATGTCAATCATTTTTATAAATCTACTCGGACGAATAAGAAGCGGATTTACCGTCCGGATAAAAGGTTTACGAAACATATATTCGAATAAATAATTCACCCCATATTTTCATTGTATTTTGATCGTAGCTTAAGTGACCATCATTGCCCCATAACGAATAGCGTTTCCTGTAGGAGGGCAGCTTCCAAGTGACCGCGTATCTATTATATTTATTGTATCGCGACCGAAGAGCCGGCAATATCCGCGGTCGCATCGCCGCGCATGGACACGTAGGTTCGTGCGTCGGAACAGATGCGGCGGAGGACGGTAATAGGATGGTGGACGTTCTCGTGAGCCGGCACGGAGTAATTTCATGATATAATGTAACATAGTCGCGTGGATAAATGGCGGACGCAGTAATGATGGCTTTCGGTGTTACGTAGAGGCGCGAGGCGCGTGTATACGAGCGCGGACGTACCGATATCGATCGCACGGAACACGGTCCACGCGGCTAGAAATCTGTAAGGGACGGTTTCACGTGCACGCAACGCGTTGCCCCGTGAAATTGGCCCCCGTCAGGAATGGAATACACGATGAAACGGTAATCACCGTGAACTCGAGGCTAAACGTTCGATCGTACCGCGGGTTTCCGCGAGACGAGACAACGCCTCGGTCCAAGACGTTCGCTTCTTCGATTCGACCTGGCGGATTTTACAACACGCGGCAATAAACATAATTACCGCCCGGTTGCCTTTCGCAGTGCCATTCGATCGCGTTCCGTTTAATCTTCCCGGATCGCTTCCTTACGCGCTAATAGGACCGACCGTGCTGTTCATTAGCCGGCTTAAGTAGCCGTGTGGCCGTCGATAATTACACCGAAAATTGTGGCCGCGTAATTAAGACATACGTAACGGGCGGCGCAACAGCCATTCCAACCGAGCAATTTAAACTCGTTCCTCGGTGAACCGGCCGGAGACAGTTAAGCAAGCCCCGATACCATCGAAACGGTACCAGCCTCCCCCCGATTCGAACCTCCGCCAATCGGTTGCGCCGCGGGCTAATTAATTCCGCCTCCTCCGAGGGCCACGGTAGACCCCTTATCGAACTCGAATGACGCGAAACGCGGTCTTATCGCCGAGGAATTAGCTCCTTCGCGGGGAATTATGCGGCTAACTGTTCCCCGCGTGTTTCTGCAATCGGGGTCACCGCTGCGGTTAGCGGTCGCTGTACGGAAGACTCCTGCAATGATTAATAGAGTTAACATAGTATTTCGACCTCTGCGATAATTGGGTCGCTCGTTTAGATCTCATTAGTGCCTTGAACATTCTACTTGGGAACCGACGTTCTCGTACTCTGTTGTCTAGCGAGTTTTCTACGGGCTTTCTACGGGCCAACAAAGGAAAGTGAAGACATCGGTAGCACTGTTAGCCTATCTGGTTACATTACTGTGAGATATAGATATTAACACATTACCGACCGGTGATTATTGCATAGTCTTAAGAAATCTATGGCACGTTGCCAAACACTTTAATGGAACCTTCAATAGCAACAGCAACTTTCTATGTGAACTAGCAAGACACCCTCAAGAACGTTATCCAATAGTTTCATCTAAGATTGCAATAAAGTAAAAGAAAATTTCTATGGTTTCTTTTGGTACAGCACAATTATTGAAAATCCTATAAATAGGCTTCCGGTAGGTAGAGTGTTAAGAAACCCAGAAGTCGAAGCAAATATTGATAACGAGACGTATCGAGTAAAATTCACGGCGGCAGGCGTCGAAGCTTGAATAATCCCGAGAGCACGTTCGACTGTTCGACGTATCGGCGCGGATTCCCGCTTTATTGGCCCGTTACAGCTTCAGAAATTGCTATTGAAACAGTCGACGTGGGTTATCGCAATCATTAATCGCATCGGCGGAGGATCACCGCGCCACACCTTCCGCCGGCAATCGCACAGCGGAAAACAAACTTTGTCTTATCGCCGGCTAGAAACTGGCTGGCGTAATTCCCGGCAGTGGATATCTCGGTATTACAGGGTGCCAGGACGTTGCGCCAGCGGCGCAGACACCTTCGGCTCTCGAAGGATGCGGCTGGCTCTCCGAAGGAAGAAACAAAAATGGCAGGAACGCATACGCAAGGAATTTCGCGTTATCGTCGAAGATGAGGTACGTGCTGATTACCGCCGCGCTGCTTACACCTTCCTGCCCACTTTCCGGCTGTACCTCTCTCCCTTTCTCTCTCTCTCTCTCTCCTATCCCCTCGTCATCCCCGGCGAAATTACAAGACCATAGACAGCATCCTAGACCAGGAAGCCGCGCGAGGAGGGGGCGGCAGACCGGTGGCGGGAAGGTGAACAGGGTACGCGCCGCGCCGGTCGTGGAATCGAAGGTGAAATTACTCCGGGGAAACAACGCGCAGCGAGGCGTACTTAGAGTTTTACTGATTGCGAGACATAAAGCGTAATTGCGTGCTGGGCCCCAGAAGATGCGCCACGCAAAGTGGCCTGCCTGGCCGAGGTTTACCGCGATCTCTTCGAATGCTAAGCACCGGCTGCATTCGAATCCGGTTTACCGGTATCCGCGTAAACACGTTATGACATTCTCGGCGGAGCTTCTGCACGACCGATTCACGCCTACGCGGAGCGGCGCCGCGGACGCCGATTGCCGGGTTCCACGGAAAATCACCGATCCCTCCAGATCGGGCCAGTAATCCTCGGGTAATTATACGGATCCGGGGCAGCCAAGTCGATTTTAACGGACTGGATATGTGTCGTAGATGCTCAGGAATGGAAATGCAGGAATCAGATCCGGACAGTTTATTTTCATCTTGCATACTTCGCGTATTTATGTGCTCTGTAAATGTATTATGCGGAAGTATAGTGCATTACAGAACACTCCCGTTTGAATTGAAGTACAATATAATTGAAATACAATATAATTAAAATACAGCTTTCCAAATTATAGCCCAGAATTTATATGTGAAATTTAAAAAATGTGTAATGCATAAATGATCTCTGTTCGGGTATTATAAATTTATAAATAATAAATTCCTTCTCTGTGTGTGTGTGTGTGTTTGTGTGAAACTTTCATATGAATTTTTCAACCTCTTCTTACCTGTTACTTTATTATTCTTTAATTCTTTTCTGGTCGATTCTGGCGGCACTGCAGTAAATGTACAGTGCATGTACAAAACATATACACAGTAATCTTATTAAAATTTTTTCATCGCGTTATATGGGAGCCCACTGTACGTGAACTCATCGTAAATCCAGCCTGCAGTTTTTAAAGATAATCAAACTAATTTTGCACACTTGAAGAAACCGAACCCCGCTTACAACTTCCCTGCGCGATCTGTACACGCTCTAACGCATAAATATCCCCGGTGTCCGGTAACGCAGGAATAAATCTGTGTCTTCCGAATCGCATTTCCGGCGAGGATTATCTCCTCTCCGAGGTAGCTTATCCGAAGCCTCGATACGTATTCCTACGGCGAGGAGATCGGCGCTTTCGACACGCGTGTCAAGCGCCGAGCTCTCGGCGCCGCGCCGCGTTTGATTAACGCCCGAGCGCCGTCCATTAAGATCGATTATCTCGATACATAGAAATCCACACTCTATTTGGATGAGGTTGCAAAACGACCGTCGGTTCTCCGTATCCCGTCGGCCTTGAGGAATTCGTGTGTACAGCGCGCGATCATCCGGGGGATGAGCTAGCCGGGAGCGTCGATCGAGAAGTATCGGGCCGGGCCTGGGATCGGATCGGCCGGGCGTTTATCGTGTCGGGAAGACAAATCGTGAGTCTGGTAATTTCCGTCGATCAAGGTCGCCCGATTGTAATATACGATCGAGCGATCCATCGATCGACGCCCGATTTTTACCGGGAACCGATTTGAATGAAACACGCCGCCGCCGCTCCGCAACGCGCGGAGGTTTTCAGGCAGCTGGCCAGCAGCCGCGCGCACCATCCCCGGTCCAATTAGGGTCTAGACGCCGAAGAACCGAAGCAGAAGCCTCTCCTCCTCTCTCTCTCTCTCTCTTGTTCCTCGGCGCGCCGCGCACACCTGAATCGCCGCTGGAGAAGGCGAGAGAGACAAGGGAAGCTTTTAACGGGCCCCGCAGCCTCCTTACGGGCTTCACACTTTATTTATCTACATCTCTGTTGCGAGCCGCTCGCGACGCCCTTTCGGTGCGAGTCCGCGCGCTCCGCTGCCTGGCTCACTCGCCTCTCCGCCGTTTGCCTCGCATGTTTGCCTGCCTCCGCAACCTACTTACGTATATGGCGCACCGGGGTGCAAATTATGCATGTCGCAAGTAGCCTTTGCTCGACCCGTGTGTTTCTGGCGATCGTCTTCTTATTGCCCGGAATATTTTAAACCCGTGCATCGAGCCCGCTCCATGGAAATATATGGAGATACCGGGCAGCTTACAAGGGGGGAACCGCGGTTTTGAGGATGTCGCGGGAACGACCGTGCGCCCCGTCTGCCGGCTTTCCGTGTTAATTGTGACCGCCGTTCTCCGTCCCCGAATGATATTATAATAAATGGCTACGAGGCTGATTCGTTTTTTCGAGATCCTCGCCGATTCGAATGAGCCCCGTGTTCGCGGATCTCGAAGGTGCTGCGGAGCGGGTGACACCGGATTCGAACCAGTTTCCGTGGTTGTCTCGACGCTCGGGATAATCGTAATATTATGTTGGAGTTATAATTATTATCCATAAAACGATGCCATCGGATTATACAGAGCAGGGAAACCAGTTTCTCGTCAAGGGGGAGCAGCGGGATTATTAACGTTTGGATGGAGCTTAAGTTATCATTAAGCTTCGATAAAAATTCATACGTTGCGCGCATGCGACGATGAAGTCTGTTACCGTTCTCGAAGAGCATGCTGTCCCCTCGGAACTCCAAAATTACAAGCCTGCGGATTTTTATGTATTCCCTTGCAAATTACTGAGGTGCTCATATTAAGCGGTAATGATGTTTGTCATTGATGGCTACCGCCAGTTGATTGGCTACCTAGAAAATATCTTGAGGCAACGTACAACCTGAAATTTTGCCTGTCGGAAACGAAGGTAACGCGCTTCTGAACTTCTGTCCGAATAAACAGTGATCTATCGATCATGTCGCAACATTCATCCTCAACTTGGCTCAACTTTCGATGACGGTGAGTTAGGGGAATTGCTCAACGAAAGTCCGACCCAGACGCAAGAAGAATTGGCAGAAAGATTGGGAGTCACCAGAAACGATTTTATTACATTTCATTTATTACATATTATGTATAAAATCTTGAATTCGGAAAAAAAGTGGAAAGAACTTATATATTTGCACGCCTAATATTTCTGTTCCATTTATACCGAGAAGAATCTTCCTGTTAGGGAGCTGAGTGTTTCGCTGGCGCCGATTGCTACAAAACGGAGATGCGCGGTCTATCGATTACTATACCAGGAAACCGCGATCAGTTCCGCTCGCAGGGACCACCCTCGATGCCCTTACCCTTTGGAACGCATCGATAAAAATGAATCCTCGATACATTACGAACCCCATACAGTAACTCGATCCATTCCCTCGGCTTTTTCGCCCTACCCTGGCGCAGCTGCGTCGCGGCGCGTCGCGCTCGTCCGCGAGGGAAATGTATGCGGCTCGGTGGACATTAACGTGGCATCGGCATAAATTTGTACGCCGCCGATACACCCTGCACTCGCCGGGGCCCGCGCGCGTCCGCCATTTTCTTCCTGTTTCTCCTACTTCTGGGCCCGTACACGCGAGACCCAGCACGCAGACGCATAAGTCTTCCGTCTGGCCGCGGGGACACCCAGGGCCGCCAATAGCCACCATAGACAATCTGGGGCCCCCGAAAATCTTTCGACCTGCGAACAAATCGTGTAGCTATCTTTATCAAGAAGAATTTAGTGCGGAAAAGAGAACGAAGTCCCAAAAAATGAACTCCCGAGAGCCTATACCTTGCAAGGTTTCTGATATGGACACGATTCTTTAATCAGATTTTAAAGCTAATTTGAAGCTAGATGGTATAAGAGGAAGTAGTCAACTTCCAGATCGATACCAGAGTATCAGATGGAGCATAATGAAGAGATCAAATTCAAGTTTTTAAAAGAGATCCTTGCCCTTTGAAAGGCAGTTGGTAGCAAAATCGCAAGAATACTGCCGAATGCGTTGGTTTGATTAGATCGGACACATTGAGGATAACGAGGATAATGTTCAAACTCAACATTTTAAGAACAAAGTGCTGGTAAAAGCAATGTCCAGGGTCCCCGAGTGAATGCGTCCCTGGTTTCTCGTGTATAGGATCGCGATCGAACATTTTCCATGGCGACGTCGCGGAATAGGCGCCACGGAACAGGAACGGTCGCTTGCTGCGGCGTTCAAGATGTCCTTCCGCTCTTGGGCGAAGCTGTACCCGTCTGTTTCGCAGGTTGTTCGGTTTCGACGTTAACGCTTCGGCCAGTGTACCCGCGGACGCATAAATACGTGTAGGCGACGTGTTACCGGAGGGCTCTGGCTACGATCCTGAGTAGTTTTCGTGTCAGACGGCTTTGTACTAGGACCTGGACCGTGTAATCGCGTGAATAAATCTGGAGGGTCTGGTAATTGGTCTCAGCGATGAGATCTTGTGTCCTATCGCGTGTATTTACTGATTGGTCTATTCGTTTCTCTGGGAATTGTCTTTCGATCCCACTTCCGTGGGTGGGATCCACTGTCTGCTGTACCGGCGGTCTGTGTATTGTGTGTGGAAGCTAGAATCACATTATGTCTTGCCATTAGGGCTGTTACTTGTCCGAAGTACCGATTCTTCGAAGATTCTACGCCCCTTCGACTAGCGATGAGAAATTGCGAACAGCTACGTTGTAACGCATTGCAACGCGTTTTAAAAAATTGTCGCCTCTTATCCGTTAACTGGAAACGAATCGAACAAATCGCAGCTTTGAAGTTTCGAAGTTTCGAGATCTCTGAAATCGGATCTTCGACATCTTCGACCTTCGAAGGAAAGTAACAGCCCTACTTGCCATTACTTTGGTTACTGTACTCGCTAGACTTTGCTAGTGCGATTTCTAATTAAAAGTTTTCTGTGCGGTTTTGTATACAGAAAATATATTTGCGTACGTCTATCTACAAAGATTACAAAAATTAGGATGGGAAAGCGTTCAAAATCGTGGAAGAGCGTTGACGTCTGGAGGCCAACTCGTCGCCAGGCATCTAAACGTCCGGGCCGGCCGAGGGAACGTCCGCGCGGCGATGAGACTTATGAAAGGGGCCGAAATTCTCGCAAAAAGATGCTTATCAGCCCGGCCAGCTCCGCAATAAGAGGAGTCCGCGGAACGTGTAACTTCCCGACAGTCGTATGCATCTTGGGAGTACTCGGCTCGGCGCAGCTACGCCGCAGAACGTCAGAGACGGAGATTTAGAGGCCGCGACGGCGGACAATGCACGACACCTGCAGCACCTCGAAAAAGAAGAACGCGGATCGCCGGTCTGGGAGAGAGCGAGAGTAGGAACGGTGCGCGAGAGCAGCGCGAGGAGGATGCCGGGAACAGTCTTAGGCCTGTTGCACAGCTCGGGGAAGAGTATCCACGATCTGCGGAAGATTCGATGCTCCCTGCACGATGGAGCGGCCCGTCTGCGATCCAAAACAGGCCGATTATCTCGGGCTTTGCTACTGGCTCCCTTTCCTGCCTTCGTTCCCTTTTCTAGCAAACGAACACGAAAAGTCCTACGTTTTTTTTCACCTGGCTGGCGATGTGAGGACAGTCTGGTTCGGTTGAAATTATAATGATGCTTTCACTGGAAATGATTATACACATTTTTGTATCCAAGCATATATTACAATTGGACTGCGGATGTTTATGCAATTTTCAATTGTTGTAGGCAATCTTTAAGAAAGTGAAGACATAAAATAAATTTGAAATACATAAAAATCGTACTAAATTATCTATGGAATTTCTTGAAAATTTTCGAAAGCTATAAATCCATAAAGATCCGCAGTCTAATTATAATCAGAATCACAGAAAATCTATATAAACAAAGTGTTAAGGCGTACTTTTTTATATGCCCCTCTTCTTGAACTATAAACCGCTACAATTTCAAATATTCTGACTTGAAAAAATTATATCATTTAGTCCTAATAGTAGAAAATATATATGGAAAACCTCAGTCCAAAACAGTTGACCGATTCCACTGCAAAGGTTCCAAACGGAGCCTACGAAATAAAATTATGTAAAAAATTCGCTGCACCCCTCGAAGTAGGTCGAAGCAGGATAGCGTCGCACGAATTCAATCTTTCGCTATCGGTTGAATGAATCGGCGAGTGCGCAGGTGTTAGAAGGCACCCGGTGTTTTCGGAAAAATACTCGGTGCCGGAAATCAACGAAATGAAATATGCACGGTGCTTAGAACGCGGATACTCCGGTGAACTGTGCAACAGGCTTAAGAGGCTAGACGAGGAGGCAGCGAGGCGAAGGAGGGGCTCGGGTTCATCGTTGACGACGAGGCAATACAAGAGCCTGGCTTCGCCTATGTGCAGCGTGCCACGGGGAGCGGAAACTGGTACCGGTAGCGCAGCGGGGTAAACTCAAGGGACGTCTTAAAAGGTCCTTAACATACGTACCCGGGAGAAACGAGTTACATCGTTCCGGTGAGAGGCCACGATGCATGAAAAACGCTTATTCAACAAAGGGACACAAATCAAAGGACGTGGCGCGGAGCGCGGACATTCTCCACATTGTTGCAAAGTGCCGACAACGATCCCCGGGGCTGAAATATAGAGTCGCGGGACTCGCGGGCCCCGTCACGAATATCCCTCGGTTCGAACGGAGGCTGCAGGCGAATCGTAAATGAAGCGGTCCGATGTTATTCATACGGTTTCTAGAACCGATGGTCGCTGTGCAAATTGGGGTGGAACGAGGTCTCATCTTTGGTATATTAGCCATTGTTTCGCGCCGGCTTCCCGGGACTACTTCGCGTCGAACTTTAATTTTTAATCGATCTTGTGCGTCGTGGTATGACGATGGTTTGCGGTGCTCCCTGCCAATAGTTAGGTCGTTCGAATTAATTGTGTGAGATTTTATCGACCACAATCTAGTTCGTTTTGCTACGATATATGCTAGCTTCGGAAAGTTTTACAGAATAAGACAATAAGAAAGGTGAGGCCAAAGTATCCATCTTACTCAACCGCCGAAGAGCGACTTCGCTCATCGACTAACGAGAGGATTCATCTCACTTAAATCAATTTGCTGGGAAAATGTGCGTTTCGCTTCTCGAGACGATAGCTTCATCAATCTTCAGCATTTCTGAATCCGCGAAGATTCGTCAAAACCGATATCCTGTCCGTCAACGGGGACCAAATGGCGACCGAGTCGCGAGAACCCGTGGTTTACAGGATTGTGCGTAGATTAGGCAAGACGCGATGAAAACTGACTGATGCATTGCTGCGAGAGACTTAAACTTGTCTGCCCTTTGTTCAACGAATGTATTAGCTAACGGAAAGACCTAATTTTAACCTATTTCGTGGCAAGAACATTTTTGACTCGCGTCCACCTATTTTGTATAAACGTTCCACTGTACGGCTTGTCGGGTGGTCAAGGCTGGTTAGTCGGAAAATCAATTGTCCAGCCGGTGGTCGACGGCGGTCGCGGTGTTCTTGTTCGGTTTGCACCCGAAACAGTTTTCGGTAGTAGTGGACCCCCGCTGACGGAGCACGCGGCGACTTTGGGGGACCAGCCCCCTGAGCGAACGCTGGTGAAAGCGAGCGAACGCTATGAACACCGGTCGGAGCGAGGGAGACGGCTCCTGGAGGAGCCAGGGGTAGAGCGGTGGGTGCGGTATCTCGAGGAGCGGAGAGTTTTTTTTATCGAGATATTAATTGGACAGCCAATTATATCTTACGCGGGGAGGCATAAATTCATAACCTTTAAGCTCGCAGTTAAAACGAACCAATTACCGGGAGCGGGGGCCGATGGCGGGACGGGCCGGAAATCTGCCCACGAAATTGCCCGCAAGAACTCGACGGCCTGGCCGGGTACGATTTCTTGGTCGCCGACGAAAACGATCGTTGCTCCCGGTTCCGTTTCCAGGCCGCGAGGGCCTATGCTTATGATCGCGGAGTCATTAACGGCGAGAGGAAGACGAACGAACGGCCGTGGGTAATTAGCGTTACGGTGACGGGAGCGCGTAACGACTCCCGAAATAATTATTCAATTACGGTGGCCGGGGCTAATGAGGCGTTCGTTTAATTTACATTCGTCAAGCGGTAACACTTTGTCGATGGTGCTCGCCGAAGGATAGGTGAAGGGGATCGTGATAGGTTGAAGACGTCCCGGTGGGAATGAAGAATGATCCACGGCGATGATCACAGGCTATCGTCCGTGGAGATCTCGTCGTTGCTGTTGTCGCTGAACCGCGGCTGCGTGATCCTCTGAGTCGCCGGGCTAACCGGCTTATCCGCCGCAAGGATATACGTGCCGAGGGGTGTCCTTTTGATTCTTCCCAGAGCAACGCCGACTTTCAGGACCTCCATCACCATGTAGCCCGCCCGCGAGCCGGTCAGCCTCGTCTTCTTCGTCACGTAGTCCACGATACTCTCGAACGTCGCACCCTCGATCATCCCGTACATTCTTCCCGGCCTCTGGACACCTGGAGGGGTAGGTCAGTGTCCATTTTCATTTGTACATGCGTACGTCGCGCGAACTAGCTAACTACGTTATTTCATTCGTTAGCTTGCTAAACACTTTCTGTACCCGAATAAATAATTCTTATCGCGTGTATTGTAGTATTTACAGTAATCCTGTAAAACCCGATGTACTGGATCGAACGTATCGGACTAATTACGGTGTTCTCCGAGTAGAAAAGCATAGTTAGAGCGCGGCTCTAATTGGATTACACAGGGTCGCTCGGCAAGGGACCGACGGAGAGGAAAAACGTCGGAGGGCGCGCGGGAGGACGTCGGACGAAGGGACACAGCGGTATCGGTTTTATGGGTCGTATATTAATCCCGTAATTGAGATATGGTTCCTGTGCGGCAGCTGCGCACGCAATGCCCATCACCGGCCACTTCGGCCATTATCTGCGTCGAGCTCTGCCTTCTGCCGGCCCGGAGAGGAAAAAAACCGCGAAGAAGTTGCAAATGGAACGTCACCGTGTCGACGATCTCCCGGGTACGCTAGACGTCCTCGTAGAATAAGCTCTCCGCAGGGGATATCGGGAACGTGGTCGGGGCGACGTCGAGCTAAGAACGGACGTGGAACGATCATCGACGAGGGAATCCGCGAGGTTTACGTCCGCTTGGAATCGTCGAACCAGAGCAGAAACCGCGCCGTCTCGGATACGCAGCCGGTCGCTGGACTAATTACTTTTTTGCCGATTTTTTGCGTTGACCTACAGCTAAGAGAGTTCTTGCGGGCCGCGGCTCGGTTAGGGGAGGGTACGAAGCAGAAAAAGGTTAATGGGGTTTCGTTTTATGGTAAGATGGCGCGTCCCGATCGTATAATTTTTGAGTCCACGACGTCGCTGCTCATCTTCGACGAGCCGGAGCCAAGGGGAGCGAACGTTATTAATTACAGACGGAGTTAAACGTAACGACACGTTCGACGCGGGGAAACGTCGCGCTCCGAGCGCGGCAGGGTGCTTCCCCTAGACTGATGATAAAATCAACGGGGCCGTTCATGCGCATTCCACTCGCGGCTCGGTCAGTTGCATCGCTATTGGAATCTGCGCGGATTTTATCGATCCGGCGTCTCCGGAGCCATTTCAAACACCTCGACTATCACACCAGATACGTTCACCCCTCTGAAAGGGAAGCTGTGTATTGAATAATCTTAAAATACGACATAGTCGACTATGTAGGGGATCGACTCGACACGGTTGCAGCATCGACGTCGCTGTACAACTTGAAACAATAAAACGAAGAAACGACGCCGAGCGAAAGACAGTCTATAACCCTTTGTCCCGTTTTACGAGGGAAAAAGGGGCATGATCGGCAAACCGGGACGAAGATGATAGCGAACGGACAGTTACGAGACCGCGCGATGACGAACATTCTTGAGGGGTGTGCGGGTCGGTTCACGGTCGGCGACGAAGCAGAGTTTTTCGTCGACCGGCAATGGAAGCAGGTGATTCCTCGAGCTAATTGAAGGGCGCCCAGTGTGCTTCGGTAACGTGTAATTATCGGGTAGAACGAGCTCGAGAATGTGGCGGCTCGAGCGAGAATAGAGACATTATTCCGCTGGTATCCTACCCCTTCTTTTCCCTTGCGTTTCTTCAGGGCGAATAGGAGGCGGAGATACCGGATCGGTTGCTCCACTTTGCCTTGTTCCTTTCTAGTTTCTTTCTTGGGCCACGAGACCGCGGCTGCTCCTGCCACCGGCTTTCCGCTTCAACGATTCATTGGGAACGACAGTTGCCATTGCTGTGCTCCCTACGCTGCTCCCTGCCTTGCTTCGACTCATGAAAGTCCCCCGGATTATGGTCTTTGATATTCAATCGCGTCGTCCAATGATAAACAGCCGAAAGAATAGCTTCAGCCTTTGTTCCGTACGACGATAAGTATGTATGTACCTTTTCGACTCCTTCGTCTCCAATCACCGTGTCCTTGATGCGGAAAGATCATTCTTTGCTTGAGCTTAAGAAGTCGTTCGAACGAGTCATTAACCAGACCTCGCCGCATCAAATGATCGCAGATTACTTGCTCGATGCACGATTTAAAGAGGCGCAAGAAGGCATCGCAGATCACCATCCTTCTTCACAGATTCTTCAGGGGTTGCCTGCTCCCAGACACTGTACATCTGCTCTTTAATCGCGAATTTACGAATCAAGCACAGCTTGTTTCATTAGTACGAGCATCCGCAAGTATCGCGATCTCGATAATTGTTGAAAACGTCCCGGAGTCAAAAAGAATACATTTATATTATTAATTCGAAAGTAGTATTAATACGAAACATTTTTTTCCTACTTCTGATAATTATACTGTGGATCTTTATGCAAAATAAAAATTGTTTGGTGGTTCCATTAACTTGTAAGAAATACGAGATACTTATAAATTCGTCTAATCTTCCTACTGTTTGAAATTACACTCGCCCATTTTTCCAATAACCGCGTAAAATCCGCAGTCTACCGATGATTTTCGTGGAATTCGGTCGAGAAGACCGGCTCCGCAACGAATTGTGCAGCGCGCCAGGACAGATACACGCGGGAAGGTGTTAAAACGGCCAGCGACGATTAAAAGCGGCCAGTGATTCGCGGAGGCGCGAATAGCTGGAGATACGGTCGGCGATAAGATCGCCGATCGTGGGCGAGAGCAACTCCTCGACAAAGAGATGGGGAAACGCGGGGGGAACGCGTGTGTCTTTATACAGCGGCGCGGTTTGTCCCGAGACGAAACGGACGAATCCATTTTTGCGGCCGCGGACAGGAACATTCTTCCCCTTCCTGGAAGAAATGCTTTCGGGACGCAAAAACTGCCTCGTGTTCCTCGGCCGATCGTTTCACGCGTTATTACTCCCGAGCCAGTATACATGTATGTATATCCGTGCGAGCGGGGGGACACACGTCTCTCCGTCGGAGAACAGTTTTCGTTTAAGATAATGTCTCGCATTGTTTCGCTGCTAATTTATCTCGGAGGAATCCGCCGCGCGTTCGTTTTTTTCTTCCTCGGAGACATTCTCCTCTTTCTCGGAAGAGTTCCGGTGGCACGAAATCTGCCTCGTTTCTCGGAGATGATCGCGGTGTCCCGGTAAAAAGCTAATGGTTTCTTTGATAAGGATGTGCAGCACCTTGAGATCAAGCAGTGATGTTGTTCCCAGAAGGAGGGGCGCCACCAATCAATTTTAATGGGATCGCATCTCGTGCAAATGGGACAAAGGTTGCTTTGATAGCAGTACCAAATCGATCAGTGATAACAAGATTTCACGTATTCCAGAGCTACTACTTCGAAGAACTTTCTCAGCTCGTTAAGCTGTTCCGCGTAAATAATGCTTGGTTGTATGAAGACGTTCGTACTCAACCAGCAAGCTGCAGTCAACAACTCGTATTATGTAATACCGGCTTCGTCGTCGTGTTATTCCGCGGTGTCAGTTGTTTTAGACACTCAGACATCAGCGCTGCCCTTTCTACATTCCATTATGAAAGAATCTTCCCATCTAAGGCTCGTCACGCAACGAAAACAGGGAGTGTGACCAATTAACTCATCACTCACGCTAATTGCCTCGACACGATATACGTAGGCGTTCTTCTATGCAACCACACTTCTGTGTAGAGACGCTGTTCGGCTGTACGTTCTACGAAAATTACAATAAACAACAGCCGGGGACCTCCGACTTGCTTCGGAGTAAGTGATTCTTTTTGCTTTGGGCCGTATCTTATCTTTGCAGTCATTTTTTAGGTGTCCACGGCGGGGTCGGAATCACTTATTTGATTTCATAATTTGATTCGGCCGGTGCAATAATTCTTCAACCGGGCCCCTGAGACGAGACAAATTTAGGTCGGCTAATTAATATAACCATCGCGAATCTAATCTGGTTTATTCAAATTTCTTTACAAATGTATTCCAAGCTATAACATCCTGTTTCCCGGGAGAGTTAAATATACGAGGGCGAATGCAATTATAAGTGTCTGGGCTTTCAGTAGAATTTTGTTAAAAATTTAATATATAATTAGAAAAATGTTTTTATCTTCGTTCTTCCAGCTACCTGGCAATATAAATAAATTTCAAGAAATAATCTTGGTGTTAATGATCCATCGTCCGATTTCTTTCCAGGAGCAGCGTGATTTCTCGATTTTTTCGCATCGATGGCGTCTCCAGCTGCGAAAGTCTAGGGCCGTAGATTATCTCCCACTTCCTCCTCGGTATCGAGCAACAACTCACGCAGACAATCGTGCACCGGACGGCAGGCGAGATAGATCAAGCCGCGCGTTCACCGCAGCGCTAACAAATCGGTATTACATTCGTTACGTCGAACCGGGCACGTGGTCGGGCATCGAAAGCCGCAGCATAAACGAGAAAGTAAGCGGCTAGGCAGGAGCAGGCCACGGATCGGGAACAGCCGGGTTCCCCGTACGTGTTCAAGGAACAGAGGAAAGGCTGCCAAGAGAGCCTGATCCCTTCCGAGCGGAGGATAGTCGCGGTCAACCATATAGCCACGGACTATTACCGTAACACCACCGGTTCTTCGTGGCATGGTCCCCGCGAGGAACGCGCCTCCTCAAGATAGAGTCATTACCTCTGGCTCGGAGAACTTTCCACCTGCGCCGCATAACTCGTCCAGGTAAACACCTGTGGCTAGACAAGGAGGGCTCTCGCCGGATCGGGGAACGTTCATCATTCCCCGGTCAGATATCATCGAAATTCGAGGGCGTCTCGAATGATCAGAACGTTCGCGCCAACTTCGGGATTCTCGCCAAGATAAATGAGAAACGCTCCGCGACGTGATGATTCATCTTGATCTTGTCCGCGCTGGTGATTCAGTGTTTGCGCTGCGTGAACTGCGGCGGCTTCGCCGTACTTCCGGGCTCGTCGTTGTAATAGACGGGAGTGAACATTTTTCTTTAGCACCGAGAAAGAAGGAGATTTAATTGAACGCAACGGAATTTCGATTTACAGAGATTCAAGATTTCAATTCCATTCTTACCAATAGGGATGGGATCGAGTACCTCGCGAACAGGTTCGAACTTTGATTGATCGTAGTACTTTGGCAAACGGAAATAATATGTACTTGCAAGTATATTCGAATCTTGGTCGAACAGATTCGAAACTTTTCTTGTTACCTTTAAAATTAATTATGTTGTCCCTGGATAAAAAAAGAAATAGGATAAAACCAAGTATTGTAAATGAAATATTATTCTCAAATACATAGTTACGAATTCAATAAAGAAAGTGCTTAAAACCCACTATGCAGTTCTGATTTCCAAGATTCGAGTACTACTCGTGAAAGATTATATCCCTTTCAACATCGGAGTACTTATAAGTATCTCTTCGAAACTTGTAAGAACTCATTCCGAGGTTCGATATCAGGTTGTAGGAGAGATACAATCTCGCCGAAACTTTATCTCGCTGAATATTTTCGCAAATCTGAATTTACGATCAAGATAATAAATTCGATTTTAATGATAAATTTTTAAGGCTTGTTCGAAGTGTTTCCCCATCACCATTCGCAGCGAGAAGACTCGAAGGTGGACGAGGAAAAAGAAGCACGGGAAGCAGACGCGCCGATGAAGGTATCCCCTAAATCACCGAGTTTACGTTTATCGGTTCCCGAAACCTCGAAATGGCAGTTTTGTTGCAACGATGACGGGCAACCGATCTGAACGTTGGGAAGCGCCTGCCGAAAATCCCGTGCACCTGCGGCCACGGTGACGTTTATTATCCGAACGCGATGTGTCCGAGTGTTTTGAAAGCGTGTTGGATCCTTCGCCGCGCTCAAATCCCCCTGACACGCGTACTTTATAGGTGTAATTACGAGCCTTAAAACTTAAGCCGCGCGTATCGTGACAGCGAAATTGCGCCCCGGACGATGATACGATAAGGGTCTTCGGCCTCATAAATTACCGGGAAGATAAGGACCTTTCCGTTCGCGGCTTTTTCTTTGCCGGGGGAACTCTCCGCGCGCAGAAATCGACCAAACTCCTCACGATTACAAGCCAGTTACTCTCCTTTTGACACCGTGTTACTTCCGTTCCAGACTCCTTTGTGTGATCGATAAGTAGCTCATTACTAAACAATGGATTTTATGCATTTATGGTAAAAATGGTTAGGTGTAGCTTCAAACATTGAAAACATTTGACGAATTTAAAAATACTAACCTATTGAACATATATATATTAAGAGAGAAAATAAATTTCAATGTTACCCAGTTTTCTTTGCAATTCTTCGTCTTGCAGTTTCGTTTCACCAATCGTGTCAATCATAATCTCGCGTATGAAACAGGCGTGTCAAATTACGACACAATCGTGAAAAATAAAGAATGATGTTCCGCATTCACGACACGGGTGTATGACATTAGTGGAAATTAGAGAATGAAAGAGAAGATACATTTTCATTTAATTTTTACCTTGCATAAAGATCCGCATTAATGAAACACGCCGGGTACGACATTCGGTACGATTATAAAAGAGTTATTCTGTTTTAAAGGGCGCACGAACACTTTTGTGGGCCACAGTATGTGACCACTTGTGGGTTGAACACGACTCGAGTTCGATTAGATAAGAGAGGAATTTCTGTTCGGGTGGGAGGCTCGAGGAAATTGTAATTATGGAATACTGCGAAGGCTAAACCCGCTCGGCGAAATGGTCACCCGAGGGTCAAGCCGATCGAATGATTTTCCCGGTGCATCTTTAATCCATGTATCGGGATTTTTGCCGGTTTTTCCGATTCTAATCTGTTCTATGATGCTCGCGCGAGGAACAGTTATACTCGAGCTCGCGGAGGCGATTACGCCGGCATTTCCGATTAGCTACGTTTCCCCGCGTTGCCAATACCCTCTATCGTGCCTTTTCGGATTACCATTACCGTCTAATGACTGCTTTCCCATAGCCCGTGCCGATACCGTGGAATTATGTCCCGCTCCTCGGCCTCTCTTATTCGCGGCGACTCGCCGTGCTATCGCCAAGCCAATGCCGGGGCGCCATCCTCGAGGTCGGCGTTAATGCAACGATTCACGGTCGCCTCGGCCGTCCTCCACGGTGAGGTCATCGCGTCACGACAGCCGGGTAATCGGAATAGAGTCATTAGCCGCCGGCCGGTCTACGACGACGCCGGATCGGGATATGTAGGTAAACCGTGCGTGCGGTTGCGGTTTACGTGCGTGCCGCGTCTCCGCTGCACTGGTGAAGAAAGGGAATGGCCAGCTGAGGTATCAAATTGTGAACACGGTATCGCGGTAATTGCTCCATTATGTACGGCGTGAATCGTGCCATTCCCTCCCGTTCTTCTCCACTAAGCGACCCGTTTTTACGCCAGCCTTGCGCAGGCTGAGGACATCGGCTCGGCTTCAATTTTTTCTCCAAACGTGTTACCGCTTATTTTCGTTTCTAATGAGAGCAGAAGAATGCGAAGTAGAACGTCCATTATCCCGACGTCGGTTCTCCGGAACGCCGATTATCCGAATTTCGATTGTCCGAATACAGAACGCACCTGTTTTAAGTGGCCCCTACGCGACCCATAATATCTCTATATTGCTCTATACTGAAGCCAATATTCTAATTGACGCGAATATTGACAATATTATTGATCGTGTAGAGGCCACTCTACGAGCTGAACACGCTGATATTTGCGCGATTTAATTCGACCTGATTTAACTGCTTTCCTTACGTTCCTATTAATTTGAATACTTACGTTCTGGCGAGTAATCATGAGGCAAGCATCCAGAACAAAGATGGCAGTAATGACGGAAAATGACACGATTCCGGTCGTAAAGAGCCGGGTAATGGTTATTAGTTTGAGAAACGGTGTCGTGAAGAAATGTACCTAATTTATTCGTATAACTCATAATTTTATACGAGCAGTGAAGTGGAAGCGCGTCGTTCAGGGACAGAAGCACGCACTATGCCCGTAGCGTTTCGCTTCGGTACGCTGAGTTCGAAAAAGAGGGGGCGCCGTTGCGTCCGTCGCGCCGTCTTCGTCTCTATTTATCCTTTAATTGCTGTGTCCGTGGAATCAAATGACAGTCATTACAAAACGAAAGCGAATTTCCTATAGCCACGGATGCAAAAGAGCCGCCGTCATAATGGTCACACGCGCACGCACGTCAAACCACCGAAACGATCCCGCGTTTCCGAATCTCGTTCGTGCCATGCCAACAGGAAAAGGGCAATAAACAAAATTGCGACGATAATTGACATATCATTGCAACCCTGCCGGTAGATGTATTGAAAAGATACGTGCTGCGCCGCGCATGCTTCCAAGGAACCGCGTTCTTCTCTGATTATATGAGAAAAATCCACGGTTAAGATTTCCTTCTCAAGGTCGCATTCCTTCAGGCCGGATAGTCGACGGTACTTTTTTTATTTTTCAACGACAGTCTGCGAAGGCGGCGAAATTAAAGAATGTTCGCCAGTCTGTGCAGGCGGATCTTCAGAAATCAAAGGAAACTCAACGAAGTTTTAAGCACGTAGGAAATTAACGAACCATACGTATTTATAATTTCCATAAAGATTCAGAGAAATGCATCAACTTTTCGCCGAGCCACTTTCGCGAAAAGAATTGCATTCCGCGAGTCGCTCGTCCCGCATGATTCGCACGACTCTCGGCACATTCGCCGCCGCGACGACGCGACCGGCTATCAGCCTAATCTCGAACGAACGCCAGCTTAAACAATTCGCCGGCACGACGACGAGGCAGACGAAGTCGCGGAACGAGAAACGAACTTTTCCGAGTCCGGTACTCAACCAGTTGCTCACGATTATTTGTCAGTTTCGATGGCAGCGCTACCAGTGACGCCCTCTTCGCCCTTTATCTCCGGCAGCCATACGTCCGACCGGTTTCTCCGCTCGAAAAATACCGATTCCTAGCGTAATAATGACCACCTTGCGATGATCGCCGGTGTCGTACGGAAAGAAATTATACAGGATGTTTCATAATACGTGGGGCCACTTCGCGTGGCCGATCGTACGAATTAAGGTCATGGAAACGGTTCCTGTGCCGCAGACCCGACGCGCTGAGGATAAAGTAAAACTATAAACAGGAATTGGAGAAAAGTAAGAAGACATTTCGCTGATACAGGCCTGTACAATATGCCGATCAACAATCTCGTACCGCGCGTTCGAAAATAGCAGCCGGAAGGCGCTGAAAAACGCGCACTATTATGGAATCTGAGCAAGTTTTTGACGCGGCGAAGAAACGATATTAAATGCGATGGAATATAACGGATTACTTATCGGTACACCTAGTAATTAACTTTTTCCCCGCGATATTTTATAATCCCGGCAAAAAGCTGACGGTGTACGGCTTGTACAGGGCGTTCTGCTATTACCGGTCCCAGCTAGCACGCTTCGGTACCACCCAGATACTTCCAATCTCTGATGCGATGAAACCGGCCAGCTGCGGCCGACCGATTCGAAGCGAATCCGAATCTAACGCCGTTCCAGGGCATCTGTTCGCATGTCCATAAATTGCCCTGCTATCGGCAATCAAACGCACCGGACAAGCCGTTCGGCCGAGACACCAATAAAATCGCTGGGATCGTTTACGACCTTGCTAGTTCGTTGCCGCGGCATCTGTAACGAGCATCGTAATCGCGAACACGGCTAGAGGAGGAGGCACGTACTACCCTCCGCGGCGGATATCAGCGATCATGTTCCGTAGCGCGGATAAAAAATACATCGCATTCCCTGGACGCATAAACGCCGCGATTAATTTCGCTGGCCGCCGTTTAGTGTCGCCGGCGGATTTCAGAATTGACGGGGCGGGGCGCGGTGATCCGCGAAATAAAGAAAATCGAATTCCCGGTGGCACGGGGGCCGGACAGGTTTTATTAGAACGTTTTAACTTAGCCAACCGGAGCGGACCGACGCGGCGCAGCGCAACGTCACTCTCGTTACTCGCTACTGCCGGTTCTGTCCTCGTCACTGTCTATGCCGGGGGTTTCATAATGTAGACGTAAGTATCCGCAATAGCGTCGCGGTTTTCTCTTTGTCGCAGTATTTTATGCTTAATGGCACGCACACGCGACGCCGATGCATTCGATCATTGATTCCTTACACCCCTGTCGCATTTCAACGAGTCACACTCGCGATGAAGAACAAAGTCTAAGAAATACGAATGTTATGCCTTTCTTTTTGGATGAAATAAAATTTGATTGCAATCAATAGACTGCGGATCTTTATGCATTTATAGGGAAATTGAGTAGATGAAAAATTCGTCATTGTTGAAAAATTTTCAAAACTGAAGATGTCAATATATGATTTCTCCTCTATTATTAAGGGATGAAATAACATCACATTAGTTTCTATTTCTTGCTATAGATGCAGACAATTTTTCTCAGTAATTAGTAATAATTTAATAATCAATATTGAAGCATTGAAATAAATGTAGCCATGCGAAAAATATGAATTTTCTTTTCCGATCTACGAAAATTTTCGGGATAAAGACGTTTTAATCAGTGTGACAATAAAGAAAATGTTATGGCATTAAGGGAGTATTCTGGTTCTTCAAAAAACTAATTTTTTGTTTTAACCAAAATTTGTATTATACAAGCCCCGTCAATTTGTTGAAAAATATAAAAATATTTTGGGGATTGACTGCTTCATCCCGGAATCCAGCAGCAGCTTGAGAGCCGAATGTTGTTTCCCTTGGGTAAGATTGACGCGGAGGTCGGCCGTAGGTGAAAAAGTGCGAGAGAAAGGGACCGAGGAGAAGATGAAGAAAGGACCCGAGTAACCGAGTAACCGAGAACATCGAGGAAGGAAGGAAAGGGAGGCCACCCTGCTCGGGGATTACCATAAACACTCGACGGTCGTGCATGCACGTTAGTGCAACGCTAGCAAATACACGTGTAAATCCCGTGTTTCAGCTCTTATTCCGCCTCCTCCGGTTCCAGGCCGAGCTCCCTCCGCCGGCGCAGCGCACCCACGGCCCTTTCGCCGGTCTAACCTTCCCTTGGATCGTACGCGACCGCCTCTTTCCTGCCCTTTCCCTCGTCCTCGATCGGTCGAGCCTCCTCGTGGTGCTCGTGCCGGTGCACGAACGAATCGGCAAAAAGAAGCCCCGGTGTATCGCGGTCGCGTGACTTTCATGCTCGCCGAGCCGTCTTCCCTCTCCGGTGATCCCGAGCGTACTCTTTCCGTGGCGCAGTGCCGTATTACGACTTAGGCCACTTTTCCGCGACACACGCTCGAATTGGCCGGGGAAATTTTTCGTCTCCGCTCGAAATCGCCTCGAGTCGACCAAGGAACTCGACTAATCCAAATACTTGATAGTGTCTTTTCCAGACACATAGGTATTTGATAGAATCAGTGGAACCTTGCAGGGAGAAAGACGAGAAATTTCATGCAATTACGAGGAAGGTGTAATTTAAAACAGTGGACATAAATGCAGAAATTAAAAATATTATTTTCAACGCGCATATGAAGAAAGAAAGTAAATGCCCATTTCCCTTCAATTTGTTGCAACGCGGGTAGACAATTTTTAATTGAAGATCCGCAGTCTACTCGTTATAAAAACTTCGTAAAATCCGGAAAGTAGAAAATTCGTTGAAATCTCATGCTGCTTTACTTTACTACAGTGGGATAATGTTAGTGAGAAACGTCCTGCATGATTGTAAAATTCCTCATTGATTAACCCACTTGTTTCTTAAGGCTTGCATCTTGCGACACAAAGTGCAAATTTATCGGTAGACCGATGCAATACCGATGCGAACGCATAGCGAGCATTGAAGCCAAGATTTCCAGAGAAAGGAGCATCGGCTCGCCTTCTGGTAGCCAGGAATTTTCCCTCGGGAATTTTTCAGTGAAATGAAATATCGTAGCCCATCATCGGGACTAGCCCGCGCCATTGTTCTCGATCGGAGCGTATCGATACGGTTCAGCATCTCGTCGGAGCGTTTTAAGTGGGTTACGAATGCAAATCCGCGGCGGGGAAATTACGAAACGGCGCGGCGTCAGCGTCGGCGGCGGCGTTGGCATTCCGTATCCATTGGATTCAAAACAGACGCCTCTCCGCCATATATTTCCCCGGGAAAGCATTGTCAGCTTCGAAACGGGAATACAAAAGCGAACGATGAAAGATAGCCGGCAGTCGCCGCGAACAAGTAAAACGCCATTACGCGTAGCCCCGTGAACGGGACATTAAGGCGAGCGAAATGAATGACTCCGCGCGGCGGAACGCGCTCGAAACCCGTCGAGTATAAATAATCGAACGGTCGCTAGCCTGTTCTCGTTAAAGAAGCGTAGGTACGCTACTGCCGGGCCGGGCCGGGACCGAACCGGGCCCGCGCCGCGGTAGGTTTCCTAGATCTGGAACAAACGATCGGCCAAGGAATCGCGCGCGAGCCTTTCCTTCTTGCAGACACGATATCCGTTTCTTCTTGCGCGCCGCGATATCTGTTTCACGGAATTCCACAGGCGCGCGATCGTATCGGGGAAATCGAGACAAAAGCGCGCTAACGCCGTCGAATCGGACGCAATTAGGGGGACCGGCCACACACCGCTCGCCGATTTGTCCATTCGGTGGTTAATGCTTGTAATTAACACTCGGAGACCGAGCGTGATTTATTGACGTGGCGATCGCGCGCGGACCGGTTGCGCTCTGCTCGAGCCAGCTCGTGACACAAATTGTTCTGCATCCGATCCTCCTTCGCGGACGTGTCCCAACCTTGGAACAACTTATTCTCTTTTACTTCTTCAAAACAGCGAGGTGCAAAGTTTCTTGATCGAAGGAGCTTACAAAACTGCGTGGAAATACTTACTTGAATTGGACCGGTATACGTGGTCTGTCCGGAAAGTATCCGACCTTGTGCTGTGGCGGGTGGAACCTGGCTCGACTCGATTTGATTCGACCAGAGTTGGGCAAAAATTTTATTTAAATAAACTCTGGGCTCGACTCACTTGACTCGATGCTTACGAAACTGCGTATCGTTTTCGAATGACCGCATGCAGAGATTTGTTGGTCGCAAGGTCGCCTCTAATGTAAACATGCTGCGCATGATCCGTTTTTGTACGTTTTGGCCGACGTCCGACGCATCTGTCTCTCTTTTCGAACGCGCGGAAAGTGCAAAGGTCGGATACTTTCCGGACAGACCACGTATAACGAGTTGAACAAACTTGGTAGGCAGCTCGAAGCCATTCCTCGAAGTTGCAAGCCCGACAGCTCATTTTTCCGTCTCGATCGCGGCTTTCGGTTAAGTAGCTTTATTAACCGGTTATTAAAACCGCTCGGTTTCGTAAACGTTGAGCCATCTCGATTTTATCGACGACGAGACGCGACGCGACGTACGGAACAAAACGAAGGTGCGAGGCGGATCGTACGCTCGGATTTTCACCTCGGTGGCCCCGAGATGTTATCGGGGCCGGTGTTATCTGCCGCTGGATCCTCTGTACCTTCATAGATGCGCAATCGTGACGCACCAATTAAAGCCAATGGCCTCCCTGTACTCGAGACCTTCGGCCACGCGTCCTCTCTCGCCGGGGAAAACCGTCGGGCGATAAAGTATCGCGAACATTACCGGGCACCGATGACTTATTGCCAGACGAGGGTTAACGTATAGTTACGCGGGGCTGTAATCATTCGTACACATGTTATAATTACCGTTGCGTGGCCGATTAATCACGTATGGACGCCGCGCCGCGGCCGAGCCCGCATTACTTTGTTGCGCGGGCATTTCAGATCGCGTCATGGACCGCTCTCGCGCGACGACCGATGATTTCGTTTGTCCAAAAAGGCGGCCACGGTTTTCGCGCACACAAACACCGGACCCGCGAGTCCCCCGCTGTAATAACGGTAACGATGGTTACAGCCTCGTAAATATTCCGCCGTCCCGATTATACATTCCATCGTTCGCGGGCATCGACACGGTTTAATCGTGACCTTATCGCAAGTGTTTATCCCAAGTACTATTTTCCCGGTGAATTGTGATCTTAAGTGGACGCGGCGGGCGTTGCTTAAGCTAAACTTAGTGCAACTCCGCGCTATTATCGTTTATATGCTCGCTAGGTGAACGCGGTGCATGCGAGTGGAAGCGAGCAGTATACTGTTGGCCAGTCGGACAAAAATTTAGCGCATGGTCTCGGGCATTGCGAGTTACGATCATTTAACGTAACGTACTAGACGAGGTTCAAACCTTCACTGGTACCGCGGTTTCTTAATCGGAGCAATTCCGAATCTACAGTCATTGTCACTCGACGGTGGAAATTTAGGGGAAAACCAGGAAAACAATGACAGGAAAGTATTATTCAAACCTTTTTGGATCAACTGGATGCACAAATTCGGGAGAAAAGACCAGGTTATAGCAGCCGCAGATGAGGATTTTAGAGGTCTCGAGGAAAATCATTTCAGAGATGGGGTAAATGAACTAGAAAATCGCTGGAAGAAATGTATTGAGCTTAAGGGAGAATTTACTAAAGAATAAATGTATTTTGACTCATTAGTTCATGTAATTTCATTGTTAGGCTGCGAACTTTCTGAATGACCTAGTACATTAATATATTAGCGAGCAAAGAATGGACATTCAGAGAAATTTTGTAATATTTTCTAGAGGAACATGAACAATTTGTTGAAAGAAATACAGTAAACGACTACCCGGTTGACTTGACAAGGGTTAATCTGGAGACCGGAATTCAGACGAGATGCGAAATTCAGTCTTCCCATTGCCAGGTCAAGCTTCTCAAGCTACTCTCTAGTTCAGCCATTCTTAATGTAGGGGTGCGGCCGCGACCGATACGGAGGAATTAACATACACGGTTCTTAATTTTCGAAAATGAGATCCTCCGGGCAGTCACGTCAGTAGAGGAACGGTACAGAGACGGGCGCAAGAACGATTTCGTGTCTCTAACCATCGTCGTTGATTACCGTCCGTAGCTGTTCCGTTTGCTTTTGCGCTGTTCGCCGACACCCTCGAGATTCCGTGCGCCGCGGAACCTAGTCGTTTGGATAAGGAAACGCGCTCGAAGTCCGCCTATTAGTCACGTTAATGTGTCGCAATCTGCTCCACTGGGCGGAGGGAACGGTTCCGCCACCGGTTACGAAACCCGTTACGATTGTTATTAACGCTTCCCACGCGAAACCTTGTATAATGTTTTGCCGGCGCGCCGATACCCGAGAGCTCGGGTTTCAGTAGCCGCGGATTGCCGGTTAAGTAATACAGTTATTGGACACCATCCCGATTCACCTGCGTGCAAGGTGAAGTTCACGGAGGCAGCGGTCGACGCTGATTCGACTTATCGAACGATCACTCCTCGCGACGCGTCGCCGCACCGCACCGTAGTCCTGTACGCCCACGCCGCTGCTGTTCCAGGTCCGGGACCTGGATTTCTAGGCGCGCTTCAAATCTTTCAGCACGGTCACTGGCCTGCCAATTGTTTTATAAAAGTATTATTCATTGGATTTACAACCAAGCTCGTTATTCATCATTTACAAACGTAGGATTTTTAAAACATCGAATTTCAGACAAAATAAAAATGTCCTACCTGAATTGCAACAAAATGGAGTGAAATAGAAATTTATTTTCTTCTGTATTATGTTTAGTAGGTGAGAATAATATAATAGTATGTTTAAATTTTTCGAATATTTTTGCTAGTTTAAATTACACCTACTCATCTTTGTCATAAATGCATAAAATCCATAGTCTAATAACGAAGCTTGCACCTTACATTACTTATATTTCATTTTTACTACGAATTATTCGGTAATGCTGATCCCAGAAGACTAAGATGGCTACATCGTGTGACCCGATCCGAGCCTAAGGCAAACATATGTTTTTGCCGTGTATATTAATTCGATATTAACAGTTCATACATACTGCAACTGCACTGATTTGTCGAACCGGAGCGTTAATGACCTTGGAAAAACGACAGGATGCTGTAAGTGGATGCAGAGTTCTAGATATTTATAGATGCTCTAGCCATTCTAGCCTCACTGGGTGGCTCGTCCCGTAAGCCGAGATCGTTTATGGCGATGCTGGTTATAAATTACTAATACGCGCTGCTTAGAATATCGTAATTTGCCTGTGCGTCGAACTATGAATAATTAAAACGCGACCGCTTACTTTATACTTCTTCGGAAATTGTGTTGCAGACTTTTTTGCCGGAACTGTTGAGAAGTTGATGTAGTGTCGCAAATGAGTAGGTTGATAAAGCTTATCCAGCTGTTATGACGCGAACAACTTCGCAGCACGGCGCAACATACGGTCTACTAAATTATGCTTGCGATTCAATCCAACGTGTCCACCGCCAACTGGTTTTCGGACTTCCCCGTTTCTAGACTTCGTCGAGCCCTAACATCTCTTTCCCATGTTAAAGTTGTGTCCGAGAGTTTTAAATTTATTGTTCTCCGAGCGTTATGTGTTTCCGTCGGTTGATTTGGACTCGTGAGACGCCCACGTGAATTTCACGACGGGTAATCACGGCCGCAGCCAATCAAAATTCAAATCGGAACCGTTTAAACCGCGATAACCTCGATGTAGTTTTTTGTCGCCGTGTATACGGTCCACGTCGTAAATCGTTTATACATATTAATTCAGGCTCGACGACAAAATTTACGACGGACACGAAAATGTTACGCAACGGGGGAGCGCGTACTAGAACGAACTTTCCATTTGGCGAGCACGAGATTATTTCAGGCCGGGCAAAAATCTCCCGGTAAAAATCACGGCGAAACAAGTCGAAGAGGAAAACCAGAACTGGATCGTGAAAACTTGAACGACACGTTAAGGGTGTGTTTCCAACGATCCAAAAATCAAAATTATTTCATTCAATTTCAGCGAAATTGAACCTGCGAAATTCCCTAATTGGTAAAATGTTTTACGATTCGAAATCTCGCGTATCGAATTTGAAAGTTGCGGGGTACAAAATTACGTTTCATCGATTCGGACTCGAAATTTGCATCGTCCAATTTCACCGGGCCGATCCGCCGTATCTCAGAGCGGCGGCCACAAACCAGCTATCGATTAGAACAGAAAAATACGATCTCTCGGCGCATTGGAGCCACAATCGAGCCATGCATCTACCATGATCCAAGAATTACGCTCGAAGGACAAAACGAAAAGGTCCATCGATTCCATTGAATTCCCTCCGTCTTCTTCGCCTGTGGAATCGTGAATCGAGCCGAAGTTGCTCATGCAAGGCGACTCCGATATTAAAATCGAGAGGCACATGGGAAGCTCTCGTACAAACGCGCGCTTATGCACGCTCGAGGTACAGGTACACAGAGAGAGAGAGAGAGAGAGAGAGACACACACCTGGAGATATCCTCCGGTTCTCGTCGAATATAAAGAATTTCGTTGGCATGGATCCGCAGACTGCGCGATCCGACAGCCAGTCGAACAATGGCTGGATTTCTCAATCGTCCTGGCACGTAATCGATTACGGGTCCTTCTCCGCGAAAGCTGAAGTATTATCGGTAGTATCACCGCATGGTAAAGGTGCGCCCAGGTATTCGGCCAACCTAATTGAATGTGAATCGATGAAACCCCACGTGTGGGATTCGCGTATAATTAACGGCGATCGCGGCGATCGATCCGGAGGTGTGTCCCTTACGTCACTCGATTTTCTCGCTGGACAAGAAGGATCGGAATCGCTCGTTAGCCGGCAAACCAACTAGCTTTTCATTTCCAAGAAGCTTTCAAACACAATATATCAGATTAAACTGCACCGTAGCATATCTCATTATCCTGGCTAGGGATCATAAGACAGCAGGAGAAGGTTCCAGCCGGGTAACGGCTGATCACCTGCATTTACGGAATCATTTACCACTCGACTTTCCGCTTGATAACCATGGGTCGCAAGAAATTGATTGTGAAATGAATAACCGTCGCGCGACTAATGGAAAAATCTATTATCGATTTAATGTTTTTATAATTACCGAGTGTTATTCGGAGAACATTCACCAAGCTCCGAGCCTCGTTGTGTTCCATGCTCAAGAATAGCATCGTCTCTAATCCCTAACGAGCTCTATTGTTTACCCTAGAGTAACATCGTGTAAGTCTCTGTGCGAGTCTCGCCGTCGAGAGTAGCTTTCAGGAGAAACAATCGAAGAGGCTTCGACCTCTAATGAACTTTCGAGCACAATATCCGAGGACAGCAATATCGGACGTTCGGGTGACCTCCGCTCCATCCGCAGAAGTTTCCAACGAGATCTATTGTTTATTTACTAATCCCGTACGTAGGATCTAAGAGAAGAGAATATCGGACCTTTGGCCTCGGGTCCCCTCGAGACCTACCCTGAAATGTATCTTCGAGGAGGACGCTTGACCTCCGCGGAGCTTCGAAGCGCAATTTCCAAGGGAAGCAATATCAGACCTCTGACTTTAGGCCTCCGCGTTGAAGAGTAGCTGCGAAGAGTAACAATCTCGGGTCCCCGACCTCGGCTACCTTCCACCTGAACAGTAGCTCGGTAGAGTAGCCCTTCTGAGAGGTCTCTGACCACCAGTGACTTCGACTGGCTAGACCAGCTCTCACGGAGCCCGGAGAGTCGACACGTAGCACGACACATAGCAGCCGTTGGGACGTCGACGACGACGACGACGTGCAGGGGGCAGGTATCCCTGAACGAGCAATTGATTTTTGCTCATAGCGTTTCCCGTCATTCGAGCCGCATATTGCAGCCTTTGAACGAGCCACATGGCGGCCCGGCACAGGTACACCCTGGCTATGCTCAGGTGTGTTCAACGTGTAACGCGGCCCCGCCAATAAGCGTAACACGACGTGGACGGAACCCTCGCGCCACCCTCGCGCAGCCTGCGGAACTCGGACGTTACCGAGCACCATGTGCACTTCTTCTCTCTTCTTCTCTCCTCTCCTCTCTCTCTCTATCGCGCCACTGCACACGGACTCACCTGCGCCGTGTGCACAACACGCGTGCACCCGACTGTGCGTGGATCGCGCATTCCCGATGGAAGTGCACGCGTTGCAGTCGCGCACCGAACCGCTCCACGCCGTGCTGCAGCTATTGCTGGTGCTGTTGCTGGTGCTGTTGCTTCTTCTTCTCCTCCTCGATCCTCGCCGGCAGCTCCCCTCCCGCCCCTCCTCTCGCCGTCGGAGCCGGTGTACGCGCGTACATAAGCAAACCTGTTGTTACCGCTCCTCCCCGCCATTATCTCTCTCACGCATCGGCGCCGATTTTTATAGGCGAGGTGATTCACGAGGCAAGTTCATCAAGTCTCCTCCCTTACCTTCCGTGGGCACACAGCGCGCACGCTTTCACGGGGGATTACAGGGGACGAGTCTACTATTTGTAACCTCGTTTCCACCGGCCCGGAATGGTCCGCACAGGACCGACCGCACCGGAAATCGCCGAGCTACCTCGCTCGCGAAGCTGTCGCCCTGCTGCGAATCGAGGATCCAGATGATGTCAATGCAATCTAATTTTTAATACCAGTTGCTGGGTAGGATTTGGACGATTTTTATGCAAAATGAAAATTGTTCATTCACTTCGAAACGTGTCGCGCTTTTTGAAAAATACTATTTTCTTTTTTGTTTGTGTTACACACGCATGGAATGTACTATTAATATTTCTTCTTGTTTTTTTTTTCTTTTAATTAACTCGCTCCACGAGTTCTTTCACGTGATTTTATTGCGGCGACGTTTACTGTCTTAATCCAAGATGCCCGGTTCTTACGTTCGCATAAGTTTCCCAGAACGATCGAAAATTATTGTATTTCGCGAGTGAGGGCACTTAAATGTGGAACTTTTGTTCCCTTTTGTTCGTGTATACTTTATGAACAATTCCGGCGGCCCAGTGGCCGCTCCATACCGATTATGTGGTTATTCAAGGACACGGGGATGGATCGACACATAAATTCGCCGAGCAGTAATTTAATTGCCTTGCACGATAGGAAACAGGGTACTTAAAGCTGGACCTAACGAGATCCGTAATCCTACACGCGCATTACTATGCTATAAAATCTTAGATAAGTATAATTACGCGTTCGATGATTAATTATACGCTTATGAATAATTAGTGAAATGGTAAATGGTGGTTCACGGATTTATGGACAAGGTGCTTTACGTCTCATTAAATAATTCAGCTTGTACGAAACGTCGCGCGTCGACAGTCCGGGAAATCACTGGAAAAATCGACGATATTTCACGTTGATACCGCGACATGTCGCCGCGGCTCGTTTCTCGGGACGGTATTGCGACAGGTCATTGCACATTGTTCGTATAATTGCGATCGTCGCGATAAGCGACTGCATACATAACCAGGGTAAATTGAAATCGTTTCGTAACATCCGATGAATTCTCTTTTCCACTTGAATATTCGTGTGAAAAACCGTGTGGAATAAACAACGTGTTTTTCTATGTGTTCAGACCTTCCATAAATTACATAAGTTTATCGCGAGCTGCAGTGCATCATTTAGATTTCTACTTTCTTCAGCAATACTGCAAGAAATAGGAATTCCTCAATCTGCATGCAATTGCTATTTATAAATAGTCACTAAAAATCATACGTACCTCTGTTTTTGTACACAAAACTTTGCAAAAAAAAGTGGTAAAAATTGAAATTTTCAGAACGTGTATAATTTATACGAGTTGACCAAACACATTTTCCAGCTAAAAAAGATGTAAAAATCAATTTTTATGAAAAAATGCATTTTTTCAACATATTCTTTAGACATCATTTATTAAACTAATTCTTCTAGTCTTACAGGGAAGTTGAAGTCATTTGGTCCATTCATAAAAAGCTATTCTGATTTAAAGTGTGTGTGATCTTTATATGGGAGTCTACAAGCACAAACTAATGTGTACAGTTAGACTTCTATTAAACTATGCATTGCATCGTCTACTAAAAATGATCCCGTCTCGTTCCAGACATCACCATATCATATCAAAGAGGCTTACAAACGAGCCAGTCAATCACTAAGCTAGAACAAGCCCGGAGGCAAAAGAAGCTCCGAAGAAATATTCATCGTGTCAACGGAGGCGATCAACATCGTTCGATTCGGTGTCGAGAGGAGTCGACTAAAACCAACAATGAAATCAATTTGATCGTGTCGGCGAGGACGGTGACACCGGGCGATGCGGAGACGAATCGAAGGCAAGGCCGAGGAGGACAGAGAGCGGAAAGGGAGCCGAGTGGGAGGACACGGCCGAGATACGATATCGTTATCGTTACAGTTAAATCTAATACGGATGAAATTCCAAGGCAAGGCAGCCCGCGTACAAATGGATGCGGGGACGTCCGCGGCTTCCTGCTCCGGCGTTCCGATCAACGGCGACGATCAGCTGTTACGCGGCCCGCCCACCCACACACCTGAGCGAATCTGGCCGAGATGGTTCCGAGCGCGCGTGCACCAGGAATTCGCTGCCGGGACGTGTCCGTGACCGGTCCGGCCGCGGAAACGTGATCGGGACACTTCTTTCGATCGCTTACATTTTATGCACATATTACGTGTGCTCCAGCTTCTAGAAAAGTTTTTAATGAAAAGTTTTTAATGTAACAAAGTCATTAAGGGAACGAAATAAATTTTTATTTTATTCCTGTTTCCCACAATTAATCAGAGTTGGGCAAAAATTTAATCGACGATTGACGAATAAATTTCTACTTCAATCGTTAATCGAAATTAACAATTAATCTCCTAGTTTAGTCGTTAATTGCGATTAAATACTTATTTCTGCTTTAGTCGTTAATCGGATAATTGATTAATGATTAACTGCTGAAATTTCGAAATGAAATACGAAATCAAAACTATACATATGAATACTGAAAAAAATGTAAACTGAGTTTAGGTGTATTCCTTTTTTTAATCAACGATGGACAATTAAATTCATCAATCGATTCGTTAATCGTACACATTAATCAGTCAATCTTGATTAAATTTTTTTATCGATGAATTCCCAACTGTGCAATCAATGCAGAACATTTTTATTTTACCGCCACTTTTGTTGGGACAATTCTCGGAATGTGACGTCACGTATTCCTCGGAGGGAATTTTAGCGGTAACGTTGCTCGTTGATTGCAGTTTACAAAAATTCGTTTTCGACGGTTCGGAGCGGGCTGATATCGGCCATAATCGATTGCGAGCGTCGTAACGGTACGACGTAGACACGGAACGACGCCAGTGCTTACTTACTTACATGTCCGTATGAAATGGATACCTGGCCGGCCCATTTCAGCCCGGCGATACCACTTATCGCGGCGTTGAAATCACCCGGCCGACGGTAGCGCGGCGTAGGTACTATTAGGTTGCGCGCCGGTGGCTTTCGTTATTGTTTTATGAATGAAAATTGAAGATCGGCGTGGTGGTTTCGCTGTTCAATTAAACCGTGTGTTTTATTGCGCCGGCCACGGTAATTGGTTTTGATAATGGGAACCGACGGAATGCTGTCCGGACGGAATTAAAGCGATCGCGGATTAGATTGATTCTGATACGAGCAATTTCATCGAGGATGCATAGAACCCGATATAACCTTTATCCTATCGCAATTTGTTTGATATTCGAGGATGTTGAGAGATCGCTAATTACGTAGGCAACGGTCTGGTATTATATCACGTGTTGTTCCCGTTTAATCGGTAACAGGTTCGTCAAAGCCGTATTAAACTTCATTTGATATCGTATTGTATTTGTTAAAATAAAACAGTCCTCGCGCGCGAAAGAACTGAAGATCGAATAATTGTTGCGGTGTCGTATCTGCTGTTACAAGTGAGCCGTGAGTTGCGCGTCGCCCCGTAGTTTAGTTCGACGGAAGAGTCGGTTTATAATTTAACTATAGCATAGTTTTTATTCGCCGTTTTCATCGACAATAAAGTGTAGTTTAATGTTATCGACACTAAGCTGTGTCTCTTTTAATTAGAAAAGAACTCCACTCCATTATTTTTGCCGATCGTAAACTACAATTCTATTTCAAGTCCGGCTCCTTTGAAAGGGAATGTATGGTGGAAGGGTTCGGAGACGAACAGAGACGTCAAAATGGAGGATTACTTCGCTTTCGTCGCGGCCGAAAAGGCGGCACCGTCGTAAACCAGATTCCATTTCTAATATAACAATATGTATTCCAAGAGGACCGTATATAATAGAGTTCACCTAAATCACTGGCATAATACTGCCGGGACGGAAACGAGAACTGGGATTATAAAGACAATGACCTCGAAAGCAAGTCAGGTACGGGTCGGCACGATAATTCAAAAAGATGTCTAACTCATGCGAGAAACTCGTTTTTATCCCCGCTACGGGGAAAGAAGTGATCCTCCCGTGCTAGATCTACCGAGCTACGGGGATAGAGCCGCTGCTGCGAAGAATAAATTACCGCGTTTCACAACTTCCGCCGCCATGGGATCGAAAACGTCTCGTTCACCGCCACCGCTATCCAGTTGAACGAATCTAAAAAAGAAAAAGGAAGGTCTCCTATGGTGGAGGTCACCCCTATGCTCGCCCCGGGAATCAAGACGAATCCGAGTAAACGAAAACCCGCATGCACCTCTCGAAATCGAGTCTGCGCTGATGGAATTCACAGAACGACCGTCGGAGGGTCTGTTCAGACCCAGACGTTTCTGTACGTAAAAATGGTCATTTAGTTCATTGATTTTGTAATTCTGTATACTTAATAGTGTATAACATGTGACGCGACTAGTACTACACAATAAATGTAACTATGTTGTGTCACTCATGACTAGACAAGATTTTACGCATTCATGATAAGAATTTTCACACATTTTCGTGTCTTGCAGTCAATGTAAAGATTCGTTATTTTGCACGAAGGTCCGCAGTCTACTCATCACCGCACGTGTCACCACAACTTAAAATTCCAATAAAAAGAAATAACAAAATTACCCTAACAATTTGGTTACAAGGGCAGAGAGACGGCAAGATCGCGTGACTCGATAACAAGACAAAGTCAGCCACCCCATCGCACAGAAGGAAGGGTTGTTCCCGTAACAAGATGGAAGTATGGCGTATGGTTCCGATCACGCGAGTATTCGGCGTGGCCGTGGGTCGCGAGACATCGTGCGTAAAGAATAAGGGCGGTGCGCGAGCCCTGTTGTATCGTGCACGCTCGGTAAACCCGGTCGAAAAAGAGGGGTGTGAGCAGGGTTAGCGGGGGGAGTCGTGGTCTGGGCGTTCTTTAAGATGGCCGATCTCTTCGCGGCGCGGAATCAATATTGTTGGATTGCCCGATAACGCCTCGTAAATATAATAAAGCCCTCGGAACCCTTTTGCCTGTTGGTCAAGGGGACGGAGTCCGCGGTGCCTAACAGAGATAATGGTCGAGGCCCTAGGCACCCGGTAGGCCGTTGGAGGGGTTCGATGGAAGGGCCCCGGAGTCCCCACTCGATTTCCAGGGCTCGCTCTCTCCTTCTCTGTCCGATCCATGGTTCTCGTCCCACCGGTTCTCTCCCTCTCCATCTGGGCGCAACACGTCCGCGGCCAGAGCCGGCGGCCACCGCGCGACCAGAGTCAGTGAGATTCAGCCCGAGCCGGCGGACGGTTGGCTCTCGGCGCGTCCTTTTGTACTCGATCGCGCGACTCGCCGGCTGTGTTCTACGAACTCTTCTCTTTCGTCCAGGACTGTGTGTGTGGTCCGGGTACCTCTGCCACCGGCCGCGGTGCTCCGCGATAAAAACGGACCAGGCCGGATCGAGCCAATCCGGAGGACCCGCCGAGTATGACATTGTGCCCCAAAGGGGTTCGATCGGCCGCGTTCAGGATCGATCGGTTCTGCTCGGTAGCAGCCACCGCTGCCAGATACATTGTGCCCGACGACGATTACCCGTCGACGGATCAGAGGATACACAACAGCTACCCGCGGAGACTTCGACGACCGGTACGAGGATGTCGCGGACCGAGGACCACCCTGACTGTCGTTGTCACCGTGCACCGGTGACGACGATCCTCGCGTCGATCCCGCGGTGAGATCGCGACCCCGCGCGTGTGCGTGTTGTCTTCCGGGATTTGTGGTGCGCGAATCGACTATCCGCTCCATTCAACCATCTCGTCAAGCTTACGCCGGATAATCGAACCAGAAAGTGCTCCAGTTCTTGTTCTTCTCCGTTCGGTAGAAAGTGTGATCCAGTGAAGGTGTGTCTGTGGCACATTGCGAGGATTAATAGATTCTTTCGTTAGACCGGAGATATCGGTGTTATGAATCCGCGGAGGGTTGCACTTTGCGAGCGGAAACGAGGAATACTCGCCGGATAGTGACAGGTTCCGCGGTGTTCCGTTCCAAGCGATGATCCCGCGGATGACAGCGGTTCGGCCGATGTCAGGTGAACCACGGAACGCGTGATTACCCGGTGAACGAGGGGGAGAAGGCGATTGTCGAGAAGTGCGATCCTGGTCCGATAGTAACGCGCGTGTGCATGTTGCTACGCTTCGCACGACGCCCGTGGGAAGCTGTACGAATCACGGATTTATGCACGCCGGAAATCACAGCATGGAGGACATTGTGAGTACATCAGACGTTTTTCGCTTCCGCGAGATGCGGACGCTACCATTAACCCTTGCCGGCGAATAGTTACTCGATAAGACGCCGCGTAAAGTGATCCTTTCGATATCTAACCATAATGTTTTGCTATTTATGTTGTAAGTGAAAGTTTTTTTCTACCCTCTGCCCTCGGAGCTGGTTTAACTCGAGCACCAAACATTTCTTCCGACCCAGAATTTTTTTAAATTATTTTTTTTTTCAATTTAATAACGTAGATAATATTTTGAATGAAGGTACAGCAATTTTTTGTGGCGCCTCTCAGAATCGCTCTTCGAGCGCTAAGGGTAAGGTTATTCAGTCAGAAACATCAATCTGATACTATTTTTTAAAAGATACTAGTTCGAAGGTATTCGCCATTCGAAAAACTTGACAGAATTGTCGCAGAACGTATCGGATGAAGAAAGTTAGATGAAGGATCGTCGATTTTTTCGAAGCCCCCGTCTAAACGTGGTATGTAATCACAGGGCACCGCGAAAATGATGTACGATCGCCGAACGCGGCATAGCTCGTAATTACGAGACGAAAATTGTGCAGGCGTATAAACACGGCGGTTGGCTTCGAACAAGCCGAGTAATTATTCGAAAACAAACATGGTTACGCGGCGCGACTTTCAAGCACAGACACGGATGTTTGATTATAGACGCTTGAACCCTCGACTATCTTAAAGTGCTCGAACACTATAATCATCGAGTATTTAGACTGTCGTTTGACGAAGGTCTCGGTGTTATAGTATGTAACTCGTTGGTGGGAGACGCGAACAGTTAAAATATGCAGACGTAGTAAGTCTTAGTGGGAGTGCACCAGTTATCAAGAAGCCATTATCGATTTATGTATGAAAAAATTGGGGGGTTCAAGCTGAATCGTGTTTGATATGTAGAAAAATAAAAATCTAATTTATTAAATTACTAATTATAACGAAATTGGGGGTTAAACATGAATCGTGCTCGATCTTCCCGATGTGGTGAATGCGAGTCGTGGAATATAAAGATTTAATTTACTAAAATAATTGAAAATTAAAAAGGAGAATTCATCAAGGAATATTCTAAGATAATTTCATAATCCTAGACCCAAGTCGTGCACTGGTTTTTTGTGTTATGCATTCCCGCTTCTGCTAATAAGATTCGCCGCGCGGTGGTATGTGTCACGGGCATATCGGTGAACCTAAGTAAGAAATCCAGCAAGGTCTGGCTGGCGAGGTGAACTTTTTGCAGCTGACTGATGGGACGCGATTTTTGGAGTACAAATGGTGGAAGTAACGCGGCACCGGGTACTTAGCGCAGCGCAAAGCGAAACGAGCCCGCGGGTCGGCGCGGCGCGTCGGAGAAATCGCACGTGGGAACCGGCAAATTAAAGCGAAAAGAGGAGGCAAGCAGCCTCCTCGCGGTGGTTGTACCTGCCAGAAGTACTCTGGATGGATGAGCGTCGACGCGCGTGACAGCCGGCGTATTAAGGCAGCGACAGACAAATTTCCGAATCGCGCCGGCAAAAAACGCGTTCGCTCGCGGAGACGAAATTCTTCGGGCGAAGAGGGATCGTCGCTCGGTGGCTCGTTACGCCCCGGTCGATTAGTCTTCCTTCCTCGCCGCCTGCTACACGCGTGTGCAACCTGCTCTCTCGCGTACGCGCCCCGCGAGGACGAGCAAATTCATTAAAACCGGTTCATTTAATACGCGCGCGCATTACGCGCTCGCAGAAATTCGAGATGGACGGCGAACGAGCTCGTTCCGCGACCTGTTGCGGCCTTCCCCTTGATGGATACAGATCTCGCGGCGAGATCGAGCCCGGCCCGTCTGGCCCGGCATCGACCCGAAGCAGATTAGAAGTCGATCCTCCGGCCCACCGGTCGCGATCATCGGACTCGCATCATTTTGGTTTTATTTTTCACGAGTGGCCGAATTTAGAACAGCATCTAGGTTGATCCTAGAAACATTTTTCCTTTTTTTTATTTTCTTGAAGCATTGTTCTTTGATCGTTCCGCATGAAATGTAAGATTTTTAACAGGAACGCGTTTTTTCTATAAACGTAACTTTTATCTAAGTAAGACTTGTTGATCAGAGTCAGCACCTTTGCAATCTGTCAACGATTTGCAAATCTTTCTACTAGTGTACCTTAAAAATTCCATTTTCTGGTCTTCGTTCTTCTTATTTCTCTCTCTTATTTCGATGAGGTTCTACCCTGAAGAAGAACAATCCAATCCAGGGGTCCCCGGTGGCGTTGCCGGGTCGATTAGTCCTGGGAGAGTGTACCCGCGCGATAGTTCTCGCGTCTTTCTGCTGGAACGCCGCGCAGGGGCGTGTTCGCGCACGGCGCTTATTAGTTCGCATTGGTCGGCTCTCTCGCGCCTTGTTCGCCGGGACAATGAGCCGGGGATTGCATATTGTTGTTTATATTTACGCGCCGCGGCATAAATCTTCGTTTAAGTCGCATTCAGTGGACACACGAGCTCGCGCGAGCGGTCCTCCCTCCTCGTGGACTCGCGCGAGTCTTCGCTGAGAAGTCGGGTCGCTCGCGATGCGGACGCGTCGCGCTCTCTTCGTCACGGATAAAGCGCGGTCTTCATTAAACCTAACCCCCTTTGCGTGCCGGTTGACCATTAAGGACCAACGACCGGCCTACGACTAATTTGTACTGTAAATGAGATCTCGGGGATCGTAAGCCCCGTGAAACAACGCCGGCCGCCTCGAAGAAACCCCGAGCGCATTCCCTTGGGAATTTTGAGGCCACGCTCATTTGGCCCTCGATTGTCCATCCCCAGGACCGCGATCCAAGCTGCAGTTTTTTTGTTAATGCAATTAGCTTCGTTTTTTCGATCCGCGGGGGGCCTCGTAGTAGGTGGTGCCGAAGCGGAGCCTTGCAGCCAAAAGCAGTTCCTTTTAGCTGTGAGCTATATACATGGTCAACACTGTTTTATGTTACTCTGTAAAAATAACGAGATCCATCCAAATTTTAAATCATTTTTGTGATATCACATACCCAAATGAACTTTATTTCATACCTTAACACTAGAACTACCGAGCACTAAACGCGATTGGCATACATTGCCTTATAATAACGACAAAGTTTTGCTTAAATATGTACTTCAATAGACTATAATATTTCTATATCAAAAGATTTAATAAAATTTTTGCATTCTGAAACCGGACATTTCATACCCGACAACCAAATACTGAAGGATATGTTGAGGGTAACATTCTAATGCGCGGCTCGACGAATCCATTCAACAATGGCGTGCAGAAGCGGCTTTGAAATTCGACTAGCACTAAGAAATCCCGGCGAACATTTCGACCCGTCCGACAGGTTATTCTGGTGTCAAAGAGTCAGCTTCCTCCAACTGCGCGGAACATCGTATTTAACGGGCGCGTGATCCATCGAACAAGGAACAGTCCATTGAAAGGCTTTCCTGCCTTTCAAAGCAGCGATCCTGTCGACAACCACTAACCGACGTAAACACCGTAATCTTCGAATCATCGAAGTTCCTAGAGAAAGTCCGTGCCGCGGATAACCCGTGAGTGACGACCACGGGCTGTGAAAGCGTGAGTCCGGGTCCTGGCTGAACCGAAAATTCCCAGACGAGACTCCTCTCCGCTTAGGAGGTCGGGAGAAGTGAGACGCGCGATGGAATTGACGCGAAACCGGCCGATAAATTAGCCTCGCGGAATAACTGCGCTGCGTGGAGAAATACTAGGCACGATATTCGTAATTTTCGCGACGGCAATTTACTGATAGCTGTATTCTCCGCGAGAGCTACCCGTGGACAGGCGAAATATTGCGCACGCCTCTGCGTCCGCTCGCCGCGATATAAATGCTCTCGCCGGGGAATAGGTGTATCCTGATCGCTCGGCGAACATAAGCAGGTAGGTCGCTCTCGGTGGAAATTGCTTTCGGAGCGATCGCCGAGGGTAGTCATCAGCAGTGTCTCTACCGGCTCTTATTCCCCTATCCTTCCCTCTTTCTCCGCCCCGGGTGGAAAACTTGCAAAATCCGAGAGAGGCTCCGCGATTCTACCTATGTCTTCACTGAAACTAATGTCTCAACTCGCGGAAACATTACACGAGCATTACCTGGCGGGAACGGGGCCGTCCCGGAGATCGTTCCCTTGTACTTGGAGAGCACGAACGACCCGTTATCGTGTCATTATCCGCGGCCATTTAGAAGTTTGTCGTTCGATCCTCTAAGATTCGCACTGTGCCATCATCTCTTTGCGAAATAATCGAGGTGGGGCGACCGTCGGGCTTTAAAGAGACTTGTATACAACGCTGCACAGATTTTCCGCGACTGGTACGGGTATCATTTACCCCATTCGCGGCGCGGATAAGCGTTTATTAGCCCTCGTACACTTCTCGGGAGTTGCACCGATTCTCGGGTGGTGTTCCGCTTATTACTTCGACGTGCGTTTAGTTGTCGTTTCGTTTTACGACGTCAGGTTATGTTGCAATTGGAGAATTGATAGCACAGTATCGAATAGGAGCTTCACCGATTAACTGTTAAATCAAATTTCGACTACGATAACAATTACTTCAAACGTTGTTAAATACACTATCGAATTTTCTCTATAGCAACACTACGAGTTGCAGGATTTTTCTCTGGGGAACGTTATCTGATCGATCACGTGTTAATAAAGATTCCGTACCATTGTAAATTCGTTTCGCGCGTTGTCCCACGCGAAGAAAGAAATACGACGCCGTGGGTGCAGCTGGGGATTGAATGAAACATTCACGGTGGTCATCATCTACAATTTACGGACGATACGCACGTATCAAAGCCACGCGCCGATCGTCGCGTATTCCGCTCACGCGCCGCATAATCGCCGGGCTTTTGTTCGCGGAAACGTCTACGTGGTACGGAGCAGCGATTACGCTTCCGTTTCGATGTACGCTTGCGCTAGGGGCGGCTCGGCAGCGAGAATCTAACGTGGATTCGTAGAAAACGGGGTAATGACCAACGAGAAAATTAAAAACTCATTGCTGACCGCGATTACCATATTCTCCCCTAAATCTCGCGCGGCGGTGACAACACAAACGATTCTCATCACGCTGGTTTCTCTCACGAACACACGTCGAGAGGGCTTGTTCCTTCTTCTTCGCAGCCCCGGTGTGTACTCCCGTCGCATTCGGAATTCACCGGGGCGATCGGCGAAGAGGAGGAGCATGGCGCGAGCGAGAACACCGTCGCAAGATAAATCTTGCTCGCGATCTGCCTCCGGGAACATCGTTATCCGCGCGCACACGCACGCTCGTCCTCGTCGCACGAAAATGGAGCGTCGCGTATCGGGTTGCATCGACAAGGGTGGAACGCGATGGGAACGGCCACGTGGATCGCACGCTGTCGATAATGGGGGGCTGCCGCGAGGGTGAGTCTCGAGAGTGAACTCGACAGTGTGAATTAAAATTCATGCGAAGTAATCGACGGAAACTACTGTTGAGCAATCCGCTCCCTTCTTTTATAAGGGACTAGGGGTGGATTGACTACAATCTGTAGTCGTTGAAACAACTGCAATCGATGATAGCATTTTGCAACGAGGGTTTGTTTTCTACCTTCATTAGCAAGATGCGCACGTCGACGCCATTCTAGCATAGCTATTCTCTCTTTTACGATTTTCACTGAATACATTCCGAATTTTTTAATTAATTAAAATATTTTAGCTTACAAAGATGACAACGATTGTGTGCAATTTTTATTACAACATGTGCTTGGATAAAGAAATTTATCGAATCAATTTGCACGTAAGCAACTTCGTAATTTCAATAATTGTAACATGAAACATGTAAAAGTAATATTTAGTGTTAAAATATAATAGTAACTTGCTGAAAAGCAAACGTGAACATGCAAACGTTTGTTCAATTTAGCTCGAGGACACGTCCCTTATCGAACCACACCCTTAAACTATCTTATCAGCAGTTTGCTCGACAAACATTGTGCGACCTTTTCCGAAAATACTTTCCGTGTCTCGCATAAACCTCGGACCCTCTTCACCCGATATCAAAGAGATAAGTAAAGACTATCGTCGCGTTCCTCGCGTAATCTGTTCTCGGTATTAAGCGGACGATTTAAAACAAATATTTCACCGTGAAATAAACCGTGCGTCCCGAGACGAAGTTTCAACAATGTTTAATCCCGCCAGTCTCTGATAATATGGTTTCCGAGCAATTCGGTGTTTGACTGCGTCCTATATCACAACGGTCGCGAGCGGATTCGCTTTTATAGCGGGTAGAACCGTTCATAAATATGAAACGAGTCGGCGCGGCCGGTCGCACTAGAAACCAGCGGGAGTTGCCACTACGGGGGTTGCTGCAAACGCTTAGAACCAGAATGCCGTTCATAAATAATTTATCCGCTTAGAAAAAGAATAACTGTATGCTCAGTGTACTCGCTCCTACGTTCGCTATCCACGAGCCGTTTCGCCGCGAGAACTGGATTTGTCAATGAACCCCGGGGATGAAAGACTTTCACCGCAAACTTGAATGAAACTAGCCAGCAGTGTGAAATTGTCGTGTTGTTCATTGCATAGTTTTTAAGACAATTAACCTTCTCTCTGTGCACTGCTATTAACCGTGTATACGGGGGTAATTGAACCCCATACATCCTTCGAGCAGAATGAAAGAAAAAATTTTTCTGCGTTTGTGAAATTTTATTGATTTTTAAAAGATTGTATACAATACATATAGTGGGATGAAAAATGTATTCAATCAATTCCTATGAAAACACCCTTATAATTTCAATAATCATAAAATAAGAAATCGAAAACCGGTTATTTTGACCGGCGGTGGTAGGTTTAGTGTTAAATCCGAAGAAACACAATCCAAAGTGTTAAAAAAATTACACGGTAAATGAAACATTAATTGGTAATTTAAAGTGTGAAGGAAAATTGGGTGAAGTATGATCAGGAATTATAAACCCATTATCTTGTTACCGTTAAATATTGATTTCGTTTATTGCACACACACACACACACATTCGGCCTTTCATATTTATAATATATAAATAATATTGTTCTTTCACCTTCGTTATTTCCTCTTAATTGCGGCGAACGCAGGGAGTGTAATTACCCGGGTTCCGGCACGGCCGAAATTGCATTGACCCCTCGCGCTCGGACACCTCGAATCACTCTTTGCTCCCCGGTGGGGTTAATTACGCCAACTGGATTTAATTATCGGCGGGAACTCGGACAGGCGGTCGATTAACCGCGACACAAATTACACGCGGTTTAACGATTGCAAATAAATAGAAACTGGAGTAGGAATGCCCCGTGTAAAATATCGATGGGAGAAAAATGGGGCTGGATCACGCGACGCCATATGCGGCGAACTTTATCACCGTGGATCACGAACAGGCACGGGACCATCGAGGTCCGGTATCTCCGTTTTCCATTCCGTTCCGGTGTCAGCCCCTAATCACAAGAATTTTCCCGTGCATCTGGCAGTGCAACCGCGTGCAACCATCGAGCTTTCCCTTCGATGCATTTCCCAGCCGCTGCGTTCGAAAACAGCTGCGTCGATTCTCAAAGGGTGGGTTATGCGACATGCACCAACGCACATCGAACGCAACCCGGCCCTCGAATTGCGGGAGATCATTAGTATAAATAAACCGGGCGATATTACTATAATTATTTGGGTTGGAGCTGGCCCGGTCCCCTCCGCAGTGAGAATAAACTTCTGATTGATCTGTCATTCTATACACTGTGCATGTTCTTTTTGTACTTTTATGAGAATAATATGTTTGGGAGATTTATAATAGGGTCGGTTTGATTGTACACGGGAGTGAGAACAATTGTTTTGGGTATTCGTAGAGCGGATTACGTGTGGTTTGGCTTTCACAGGATATTTAATAGCCTTTACGCGAGAGCGAAAGTTGCAATAAAGTCTCATCGTCCGGGGAAACTGATTAAACTTTATTTGATTCCAGTTTTTCGAAATTTATAGGCAAGGTAACTTTGCATTAACATACATGGAGAGCCAGTTCATAGGTTTCGATTTGCGATTTATGAGATTGTTTTGCAAGCCTGAACCTCTTTTACTGCGGGACACTTTATCGTGTAGATTATAACATGTTAAGTCTGCTGCTATCATTTGTGTATTGTAACATGTCGGAAACCTGTTTCGCTGGTGAAGAAAGAAAACACGTGACAACCTGAATTTAATTATTCAGCTCGCGGTAATCAGTATAGAAATAGCACGAGAAACTGCATTACACGAGTAGCTACAATGTCATTACATCGTATTACGTAAACCTATTAACAGATATTGAAACAATTTAGTCTGACTGAAACGCTTGCAATATATCCGATACGTACCTACTAATTTTATTAGTCATTACAGCGTACCTCACTTCCTGTTCGCTAACTCACGAGAGCGCTGAGGTGTGATAATAGCAATTAGAATGCCACCAGGCACAAATTGTAGTATACACCTACAGCTGCAAAACAGTCGAGCGGCTCTTCTACAGAGACGCTGTTTTTTAGAAGTATGTACATACATACGAACCTATGACCTAACATTCGTAGGGATGCGCACGTGTGTGTGTGCATGATCGTGAATAATATTAAGAAAGAGAGTCAACGGTCGTAGGCGATGTTAACAAATTCAGAACTGAATGAAATTTTATCTAACAGTACAAACAATTTCTTCAGTCAAGCTCTGTCTTTGAACCATTGAAAAATCCTTTGACTCTAGTAGAATATCATTTACAACATATCACTCAATCTTTAATATAGTAATATCGCCAACGGCCATATCACGTTGCAAAAAACCGATTCTCGTCCGATCATCGAAGTTAAACAGCGTTGAGCGTAGTCAGTACTTGGATGGGTGACCGCCTGGGAACACCACGTGCTGTTGGCTCTCTTTTTTTTTATTTCTATCCAGCATTAAAACGATTAGAAATGCGTACTTGTTAGAATTATGAAACGATGACGAGTTTTCAATACTTTTTACTGCTAAGCACAAGCTTCTCAATCAACTGCGATAATTTCAACAAAAGGACGCAACGTACACTGGAAAGTTTTTCGGAGGAAAGTCCTGCAGTCAAAGATTCCCTGCTGTTTTTCAGCAACACGCGACGGGCATTCGAGAAATCATGGGTGAAAGTGTTCCCAGATCTCCCAAGGGTTCAAGGAAGGAAACCTTCCCTCGAAATGTACAAATTGACCGTGTCGATGCATCTTTATGACCGAACCGTAGGTTCTGGCAATCGTCAAGTTTATTGCCCATACTTAGGACTCACAGTATGGGGTGTGAAAATGAGCAAAGGAAAAGCGTTATTGCAATCATGTTCATGAGAGCCAACGGTCATATCACGTTTTAATGAACGAGAATCGGCTTATTGCAACGTGATATCCACAGCGAGATTCTGGAACTCTATATAACTTGAATATCATGCAATTTTTAGATGTTCACTTCAGCCAACGGCCATATCACGTTGCAAAGAACCGATTCTCGTCCGATCATCGAAGTTAAACAGCGTTGAGCGTGGTCAGTACTTGGATGGGTGACCGCCTGGGAACACCGCGTGCTGTTGGCTCTCTTTTTTTTTTTACTTTTATTTACGATATTCCAGTAATTGTTGCTCAACATCAAAATGTACACTTTTGTTTATTCCATTTTGCGGCGGATATCGAAACGCATGTAGACCACTGGCGTCATGTTGCATTTAATGGAGTTATTCAAGACTTGGTTAATAATAGTAGAAGTACTTATCTTTGATTGTAAAGACCGACATTATAATTCGGAGTATCAACGGACTAGTGGATTTTACAGTTGATTCTATTCTAGTAGAATATCAATTGTGTGACATTCAGGTAGTAGAAGTTCTTGTACTACCAGCAACAATTTTCCAACAAGCAGTTCAATCGCGCACATTATTCGGGTTACCACAAAAGCCACTAATCCAGCAGTACAATTCAAGAACGCAGAAACAAACTATAATGATTGAACGTCTCATTTCTCGTGCGTGTTTCACGCAGCGGAAGAGCCGTCAACGATAAAACCGCTCTAAAGCCGTGGCAACAGGTTCGGGGCTCACGGCGAGGCCGAGAGATTCCCTCTCTACAAACCAGTTCCATCGAAAGCTACGGCCTCAGGTGTCGTCCTTTTTACGATCGCCCCCGTGAAAATCCATGAATCCTCAGAAACACCCAATTCGACGATACAATGTCGCCGCCGCCGGGCAGCGTGCATATACACAATGAAAAGTGAGTCACCGTCAAGAGAGAAGGAGAGAGAGAGAGAGAGAGAGAGGGAGCGGAGGCGGTCGGTACTCGGGTTTCCTCCGTTGGGGGCTGCCGCTAATTGGCAGTTATTTCCTATCCGACGTCTACCGGCGTCGCCGTGCACGCAGCGGCCGCGCATGCATATGCATACGAGCGGAGAGTGCATCTCTGGAAATTCTTGGAGCTGGACGCGCGCGCGACGGTGCACGGATTCGCGCGATAGCGTGCCCTCCGCGACCTCCACAGGCCGAACACCGGAGGAACACTAGAGGAACACCGGTGGAACACAGGAGGAACCTTATCCACTAACGTGCAACCGATGCACCCGCGCCACAAGGGCCACGTTGCATCCGGGGAAACCGCGGATCTCTATTTACATATCGCGGTGGCCCTTTGAACGCTGACGACTCGATAACACGGACACGACTGTTCTCGCGGCTACCTTTGTCGCGATCCCCGCGGATTGAGTTGGAAACCGCGGAACCCGGGATTGCTTAACGCTTCGCGGTCTCGCGGTGATAACTGTCCGGAGTTTACGCGGATTCACGCTTTCAGCAACAGGAAAATAAACGAACGACAACAATCTGCACCGCGGATTGTTCGGACAGAGATGCGACGAGCTTTGTTAACGGACCGGCGATATTTCTCTGGAATGCTTTGCTGCTGCGAGATCCCGGAACGGTCAGAGAAACGTTTGTTGCTAATGTTACGACAGGATTTACGAAGAATGGGCGTAAAGTCGAAGTCTCTGGAAAATTAGGAAGAGTAGTAGTACTGTCCAGAGAAAGAGTGTAAAGTAGACGGACGGGAACGGGGAAAGAAGCCCGACCATTCAGATTGCTTTTGCGTTCCTGTAGCCCCGTTCCCGTCCCGCTGGTTTACACTCTTTCTCTGGACAGTACATTTGGTCACAGGCAGGACTGTGGCTATAAATCCTAGTACGCTGACGGTGTCCAAGGTCCAACATGTGTCTATCAGCTGCGTTTCCTTCGGGTGTCTTGAATAGTCTAAATTACGATGCGTTTGCTATTTTTTGGGCATGCTTTTCGTAGTTTACGACGTTCACGGTCGTTATGTCGCCAGTAGGTAGTCCAACTGTCCTTGGTCGCGCGCTTCTCCCTTAGCACGGAGGGTTTTACGACGGAACACTCAGTCTAGGCACAGTCTTAGAATTTTGTATAGATATACGCTGTAATGCGCATAAGTCCACAGAGACGTCTGCGTTGGCAAAGAAAATGAAAAAGCGGAACCGGCAATGATAATTCGAGAGGCACAAGCGTTTCGATAAATCACAATGCAAGTATGTATTCCTAATTCGAAATCCTCGCGGCAGAATTCGCGTTGACACGGCTAATTTACGACCGTGTCGCGTCATAACCGGTGATATATCGGTAACACGGTTTGCAATGTCGTCGAGGGAGGGGAGAAGCGGCTCGTGCAATTTTTAAGGTTCGCGTATTAACAAAAAGCAGGGGGGGACGGTGGTACAAGAGCCACCCGGCGGATGCATGCATATTTATGCGCGTTTCTTTTCGCAGCGCTGACGGCTTACGGCGGCCAGCGGATCATCGCGAGCGAGAACGCCGGATTCGCTAGCAAGAAACGCCATTAGCTGCCCCGGGAAAATTTATCTTGCTCGGCGCGGTGCAACGGAGTTCCGCGGAATCGGCGCGGAGGCATCGCCGCGGCGGCGTTCACTCTTAATCGCGTCATTATCAGCACTTAACCATTGCCGGTGCGCATCGCGACACCTGCAGCGACTCCGGCGAGCTCGTAGGCGTTGTCGATCACCTGGGCCAGCGGGATTACTACCGGATTCCTCGTTAAATTATTTCAACGACTTCTCAATTAACAGGGTTGACGCCTGCGAGCTACCAACTGGCGCAATGAGTAAAACTCGAAGCGATTTTCTATGGTGTGTAATGGAGACCTACAGCACTGTAATGTTGCAGTTCTTACAAATTCATTGAGCATTAAGCTAACGTACTAACTTAGCGTTAAAAAGTATATGACATCTGTAAGTGAATACAAAATTCTTCATCAGTTTTTGCTATTACTCTTTTCACAGTTTTATTATTAATTCTCATAAAAATGAAAAAAGGAGAGAGCCAACAGCACGTGGTGTTCCCAGGCGGTCACCCATCCAAGTACTGACTACGCTCAACGCTGTTTAACTTCGGTGATCGGACGAGAACCGGTTTATTGCAGCGTGATATGGTCGTTGGCTGTGTTAAGGAATTCAGAACTGAATGAAGTTCTATGATACGAACAATCTCTTTTGTCAAGCTCTCTTTTTAAAACACTGAAAAATCCTCCGACTCTAGTTCCTTGATGCTCCGAATTATAACGTTGCTCTTTACAACCAAAGAAAGGTACTTCTACTATTATTATTCAAGAATGCAGCACCACTAAACTCAACATGATTCCACTCGTCTAAATGCATTTCGATATCCGCTGCAAAATGAAATACGCAAAAGTGTATATTTTGATGTTGAGCAACAATTACTGGAATATCGTAAATAAACGTAAAAAAAAAAAGAGAGCCAACAGCACGCGGTGTTCCCAGGCGGTCACCCATCCAAGTACTGACCACGCTCAACGCTGTTTAACTTCGATGATCGGACGAGAATCGGTTCTTTGCAACGTGATATGGCCGTTGGCGATATTAGTACATCGATAATTGAGTGACATTCAACTGATAGAAGTTCTTGTACTACTGGCAATAATTTTTCAATAAACAATTCAATCTCGCACATCTGGGTTATCATAAAACCAACCATCAAGCAATATAATTCAAGAATACAGAGAGTCTATTGTGTCTTTCTGTGGTAGGTACTTCTACGAAGAGCTAACAACATCCTGAGCTGCAGTCGCAGGTCAGTTCTCTAGCGTGCGACGCAGCATTGGGAAGGGTCTAATTTATGACACCCTGAAGGGTCTACCATACTTTCCCGTCCCGAGTCCCGTGGTGACGAAAGCCACATGAAACTAATTTGCGGATCCCTCTCCACTTATAGTATTTCCTAGTACAAAAAAGATCAATTGTTCGTTCAATTATTTTAACGTTTTACCTCGCAAGATAGAAAAATATAATTTCTTAAATTAGTTCATTAAGAAATGAAAATTCCATTGCGTGTCGACTTCGTGAAGTTTGCTTGTAAAAACTGTTAAATTCATTACATCCGCGTTCTAATTAAATCAGCTTATTCCGTTTATATCTGGGAATTAAACGCTTTAGCAATAACAGGATGGAGAGACGTTCTACAATATAATACGGTTGCATAGGTGCACCCATAGATATCCGAAGATAAAGCCAGGCTACACGGAGGGCTCATTAAACATTCCGATTCGCGCAATAATTCGAAGCTGCGCGGCAGGTTATTACGCGAAAGAGCGTATACCGAGCTAGGCTAATTACGCGCTGCTTGCACCCTGGCCCTTTCACGTGTGGTTTCCGGCGTTTTCACGGCTAAACGAGGCGCAACCGGCACAATGGGGCCCTATTATCCGCGAAATACGTACGGACTTAGCACGAAAACAATTCGGTGTACCGGTACCGATCGGGTGTCGGTCGCGTTACGCGACGTGTAATCGCTGTTAGATAAATCCCGGTCGCTTCTTAATTAGCGAATCGGGTGTTCGCGCGAGGGGAAAATGGAAGTAAGGAAGCTCTCTTGCTCGCTCGCTCGCGTCGCAATTCACGGGAACGAGGAAGAGATGCAACCGTGTACCGGCTCATGCATTATGTATCGTACGGAATACACCCGGGTGCTGGACGCCTAGGAACATTTAGCCGGCTACTCGGACCGTCGGTACAAGCCACCACACCGGTACCTGCATTTATAGAAGTACGCAAATTGGTTGCAACCGCCTGGCGCGAACGCCTTCTCCGCCGAGCCGGCGAGAGTATGCGACCGAGCTCGGGATCGTTTCCAACGTCCTCCCGTATAATCTCGCGGGGATAATTATAATTGTTAATCGCCACGAGGAACGTGGAAACCGGCGATCCTCGAGGTGTCGCGATCCCCATTGCTATTTATGACGACCGAGCGTCCATTATCCGCCAGGGGATTTAATCGGGTCGAGGACGGTGCTGTTGCTCCTTTTGCGACGAGCCAGCTACTACTCCTCGTCAATGGAATCTCGAGGATGCTGCGATTCTTCCGAAAGTTCGTCTCTTTGAAAAATCGTAGAAAACCATTCAGCAATATGAGTTTCAGTAAGGGGATTCTCAGGCTATGGAATTCTGTTCGAAGGAATCCTGTTCGCGTAATTGATTTTCGATCAGACACGGATTAAACGTGACTCGAATCGAGAGTCTAATAAAAGCCTCGACAAACCGATTATTTAACAGAGTCCCGTGTATGCGGCTAGAGCGGTTTCCTGCGAGATAGCTGATCACCAATACGAAACGCTCGCAACATTGTATATGCCAGCCTGCTGCAGGGAATACGAGCATTTACACAAAACCCGTCATTAAAAGCCTCGCCTCTGCAACACACGATGATCGCAAGAACTTCCCGCATAATTCTAGTGCTTGTTCCATCTCTTCCTTTTTCGCCATAGAGGATGAAAAGGATTCTGAATCGTTAAATTTCTCGCGCATCCACCCGTATACACCAGCAATTAAGGGGAACTGGCCAATAAACGACATCTCCACGTACAATTCCCGAAAGGATACACTCGCGCGCGCGAAAGCCGCGGGAGTATGACTTCATGAATTTATGTAAAACCCCGTCCGTTATCTCCGCGGCGTATGCTTATCGGTCTGCGATAATAGAGTCATAAATGAGTCCCGCGGACCACTTACGAGGCCTGTTACGCGCGTTGCATAACGAGAAGAAAGTGTGTGAAAATTCTGATGCCCGAGATATCGATCTGTTATGCACTCGTATGGGAATACTCAATTAGGCCTACTGCAAGTGCTTGTAATCTCAAACGAAACGGCCGAGATGCTCGAGAATTCCAGGCTCTGTTAAGATCTACTATTTCCGTAAAATACTGCTCTCGGGACACAAGTTACCGATCAAATTAGCATGCATTACGCACCGATCTCCCACGTTTCCACTTTCCGAATTTCTTCCCCCATTTTTCCGCGTTCTATTCCCAGCATTGCGAATTTCCATGGCTAAAAGTTGAAACTGCTGTATATGTAATTCCTATTCTTTCGTTATCTGACAATTGCCACGCTTTGAAATTTCCGTGCTCCTTTGTTCTATCAAATATTACAATCTGACTTCCGCCTCTGTAATCTCGGTGCTTTGTATTTACGAATTCCGTAGCTGCACGATCCCATTTGTCGCGCTTCTATTTGCTAATCTCAATTGCCAACGTCCCTAATCTCTGCGCCACGAATTCCTACATTCCAATTCCTCGGCTCTGCCCCCGTACGAGCCAGTACAACGAAAGCACATATTCCATTGAATTCAGTACGCAGAATTGATTAGTCAACCGGGCTGGACGGTGCGTATCTATTCGCAAAGTGGAACAAACGAACAATAAAACTGCTTCGACGTTGCGACACAGGCTCCCTGTGAAATGACGACGATCAGCGTAAATTTCCTTAATCAGATCCCGTCCGGGACAGAAACGCATTGTTACCAAGGCTCGACCTTCCCCCCCGCTTGATATGCATCATCTACCGGGGGCCGCGGCGAGTTATTCCGATCGTAAAACGATGCGATCGCGGAAACTCTCTCTTGAGACCAAATGCAGAAATGCGTGAAATGGAAACGCATTGTTACCCCGCGTAACGATACCACCTCTCTTGCGTTCCCGTTAAAAATCATAATTTCCCACATTACGAACGGTGAATGGCGTCCGCGCGGATTCGTCGTGCATCTCGGCATTCTCATGCGATCTTTCGACAAAGCGCGTGGGCGTGTGTCTTCTTCTGCGATCACTCGTTTGCGCTCTCGCGAGCCTCTCGCTATAGGTGTTCCGGGTGAATATAAAGGAATTGGATTTTCTTCGCGGACCTTCCTGCGCCTGCGTTCTCCCATCGCCCAGTCCTTCGAGTGTTATGCAACACGGCATTGCGCGTTTCACATTTTTTTTCCCTTTTTTTCGTTAGAGACTTTCTAGTTGGCGTGCAAATAAGTTCTTTCTAAGATTCTTTCTTAGTATGTATAATAGGTCGAAAATATAATATAAAAAAGTATTCTTAAATTCTTCTAATATTTTCATTTTTTCGGATAGAATCCGCTGTCTACTCATATAAAATACCAGAGTCTTAAAGAAGTCCGAACGACGCGCTAATTGAGATCTCAAACACTCTGTGTATTTTCCTGGACGGAGCCAGAGCAGTGCCCCACAGGGCAATCCGTAGCCACGCCTACCTCGAACGCTAACCCACTGCCACCACCGTTTTCTGCTGGCCATGTATTTCTGCATATTTTACTCCAGTAGACCCGAAAATTGTGTGATACATTGTGTCTAAGGTGCCTCTTAAATTCAGACGAACCTACGTGCGATCTGCTATCAGAATTGTAATTTTTCCCATGGCTGAGCTCCGAGGCTATCACGCAGTACCTGTTTGCGAGTGCATACTCGAAGGCGGAAGGTTCTCATTAATCACGGGATACGTTGAAATATAAGAGTCAACGCAGAAATGAGACGCACGGGCTCGCGAATCGACGGTCTAATGGTAGAGCAGAGCGCGTGAGCGTCTCGTATCAATCGTTAGGTGGTGCGCGATATGCGATCAACGTCAGGGCGTAGAATTATTAGCTTTATCGCGTATGAAATTAAGACGTAGGCAGCAGTCTGTCGGTGTTCGTCCGGGTTCTACGTGCGTCGACTACGCTCCGAAGGTGTAACACGTACAGCCCCGTATTAGGGCCGTGAACACGTGTATGCACGGTGTTTTTTCGTGATCGGTGCAAGCACGTCCCTGAAGTCACGTTAGCCGTTGCCATATAAACCGAAACCGACTCGTTAGCTCGGCGCAGCCACCGTTCGCGAGATTCCACCGAAGCCCCGGCCGCCGCACGGTTTTTGTCGGAATATAATTATGTTGTTGGTTTAACGAGCTCTGATTATGACAAATGAGGTATTACAAGTCGGTTCGGTTGATGAGTACCAGCGAAACAGACGTATTACAGTAGACGATCATCTTCTCTTCCCGGGAAAAACAGCATCTACTTGCTTTCCACCCAACAGCGCTGAGATACTGGCCAAGATTTCTCGCGCATGCGACCGTGATTTATCACAGTGATCGCAGAATCACGATCACGGTCCGGCTTGCAACTTCATTCACGCCGTGATCGTGATTTTTTAATCTAGAGTGAATTTGCTCAATGTCATCCTAATTCTTAATTAATTTTATTAATGCATCGAATCCACAGTCTACAGATGATGGAGTGTGCAATCGGAAATTGTTATATACTGGGTCAATCCGGAAAGTAATGTAACCACATTTTTAATAAAAAATCTATTGAACATATGAGTACGAACCTTTAAAATTCTTCGAAGGAGAACCCTTGGTTTCGTTTGCTCTCTGGGAGGCGTTTTCTGGAACCTCTCGTAGTAAAAATGTTTTACCTGAATTACAAGAAACTGGAGTGAAATAGAAATTTATATTCTTTGTCATCATGGATAAAAGGTTGAAAATAATATGACAGAATTTTTAAATTCTTCTAATCTTTTCACTGTTTTAATTTCACCTATTAATTTTTGTTATAAATGCATAAAGATCCGCCGTCCAGTCATTACATTAAAAACCAAGTCTTAAAGAACGTTCTCTTCTCAGGAAAAACTGAATTGGTTTTCGGGCAGTTCCGTACTTCTACCAACCTAGAGCGCGAAGGCTGCTCATCAGGGTGTACTATCGATCTTCTAACACCTCTCGCATTCCGGGAGGAGGAATTGCAAAAACGCTCGACCCTTTTACTACCCTGATCCGCAACCCCTTGTAAATCTCCGTCGAAGCTTGCCGAAGCGCTAGCCCAGATTCCAACATTAACGAGTGTTCGAGCACTCGTAACCCGAAGAATGCGCCACAGGATAATGAGGTGAGTATTAGCGGCGGGCATTATCCTGGAAGGTGAAATGATTCTCGGCCGGAGGAACGCAGGTCCAAGATTTCCTCCGGAGCGATTAGCGGCCGAGGCACGAGGTAACTTCCTTATGTCTAAGGGGGCCCTCGGATGTTAGGGCTCACACTTAGCTCGAGTTAGGCGTTAGTTAAGTCGGGCCAACGGCGATGCTGAAGAGCTGGCCAGCGGCGAACGTGTTTCCTCTCTTCTATTCGCCGCGATCAGAAGCCGCGAGCGTTCCTTTCCGCGCCGGAAAACGTTGTTCCGCGGCGCGAGCGAAAGGGAACACACCGCTTAACACGCGGCATATTTATACATCATCGTGCTCGTAAACCGTTTCGAAGAGACCTGCTCGGAGATAGACCGTGCTTGGCTTTTTCAACGACGCTCTGCTCGGAAACGTTTTACAAGCGCCACGGCTCCGAGCTCCGCGGGATCTTCGGTGCTAAATTAATGGGCTCGAGGAAACCCCGAGAGTCATACTCTTCAAGGTACTTACAGCTTTGCGCTTGGATCTGTTCCAAAATGTTTTCTCAGTGTACACCAAAATGCTTCCTTTTACAATGTCGGTATTCCCTTCTGTAATTGCCAGCTCTTAGGCGTAACTTATGGACCAGTTCAAGAGTTGAGGATTCACAGCGCACAATTCACCAAAAATCAATATTGTATATCCGTTTTAAGCATTCTAACAAGTACAATTCTGGTCTTCCTTTAGACGCAAACTGAGATCCCAAAGTCAGCTTCACAGATAGCACAGAGCCGTCTGTTGTTGGACATTCAGGCGTCTTCTGAACGTCTTGTGCCGTCTGGGTTTATAGAGTCTCATTTTAACCTAGTAGACGTCCGAACAGGATTTAGTGCTAGACAGAAGAAGAGGATGAAGACGAACGATGCTTGGCAAACAGAACGCCCACGCAAGACCCCAGCCAAGGCCACGTGAAGTTCAAGGCGAGAAAAAAACGGCTGGGACGGGACCGATTGAGATCGATGTACAGCATCGAGCGTGTAAAGAGACGGCGTCGAGGGCTTGATGTTTGTAGCTCGCGTTTATGGTGACGTTAAATAGTAATGGCATCGTGGCGAGGGTAATAAACTCTATTAATGAGTTCCGCTAATGGCGCTTGGCGCTTTGAGACGCCGTGAAACGCGCCGTACTTTGTTAGTCGCACTTAGCAGGAATCGCGTAGAATGGGCGAATGGTCGTTTTGCGATTCTTTTTACGCTCCGAGTTTCTGACGTCCTTCGGTCGGAAACGTGAACTTTATCTCCGTGGTGGAGTACGTGATCAAAAATTGTGTACACAAACAACGATAAACCCCGGAATTTCATCTCTCCTGATTACGGAATTACTGTTGCCGTGATGCGTTTAGGATGCATCTATACGTTAAGATAGCAGTGCAAGATAAACGCGATTTAATTCGGGACGTAAAAGATAACGAGGATAATCGTACCCTGGGAATCGAGATGCATTATTGCAGTTTTCATTACGCAGATTGAATACTTGACTGATGTATGTGTTGAAAATTGTTATGGAAAAAATCGTTATGAATAAGTCTGGTCTCAGCCGTGATTTGTTGCACATTTCGCGGAGCTACGCGACGATGATTCGCGGCTCGGTTCCATCGTGAAGTCGTGACCATGCTCGTGCGGACAATTACTCTGGCGTGCAGGTTCGCGGCCTACCTCGGCACGGTGTTATTTGCTGGAAACGGCGAGATCGGAACCGGCCAAGGAGCACGGAACCTCGCGAGGCGATTTGCGCGGATGGATCCTGCGATGTGGGACACCGGCGAGATTTCTTGATCGCACGTAACTGCTTTCCATGACGGCCGATTACCGATTTTCATACGCGTTTATCCCCTCGGGGAAAGGTGAAATCGGTGGCCAGGTGATACGCAGCGTCAGCTGGGACTCGCTCCGTGCGTGTATCGCGGTGCGTGATCGAGTCCTGTTATTTTCATCGGATAGGAGGATTCATTTGCGAATTAATGCGGGGGTACTGGAGGTGTGTGGGACCGGGACGGGACAAGAACGGGAACGGGAACGATCTTCGTTCCCGAAAATGTTCGTGTTTCCCGAAAATTTTTCGGGATTTCTTAAACTGCTGTGATTCGGAAACGTGTCTTGTTTTCTTGAATGTGACTATAGTGTTAGATTTATCTAAATAAAACATCAAGTTTTATTGAACTTGATAGTTTACAGCAAGACAGCGGATGTTTATGCAAATGCATATTTTTATAGGAAGTAGGTGAAGTTATGGGACCTGGACAGAAATTTACGTTGTCTGAAGAGGATTTCGAAAGTATAGTTTGTAATAAATAACCGTTAACATTATGTTTACTGTTTCTGCGACAGCAACTGTTAAAAGACTCTCGTAGCATTGATAAAGACTAAAAAACAGTATTAAAAGATTCCTTACAGTATCAAAAATTCCGAAAAAATTCACGGGAAACCCGAACACTGATTCTGCCGCGAGCTTTCTGCTTCTCCTCGGATAGAGAAGGTATAATAGCTGTGTACACTTGACGTGTTCATGTACACAGATATTCAGGAAAATTATTCAATGCCGCGAAAGGTTAAACTTCCTATTGCAACGAGCTGTGAACGTTGTAAAAATTGCAGCCGCTTGAGCCGACGTCCACGATCGATGGAAACAGAAAATCGTTTGAGGAAAGGTGGACACAGAAGACGATCACGAGATCACGCGAGTGTAACCGCAACCGGTCGAGTGGACGGAGACGCAAGTCGGTATAATTCGCGGAACCGGATTATTGAGACATCGAGGAACCCATTGATTCCCGATGAAGATGTCCGGTGGTTAACGAGAGAGATGAATAGGTGGCTGGTACGGGGTTCGGGAGGAGCAGCCCGCAGGAACCGCAGAGAAGGCCCAGTTCCAGGGCCCGACAAAGCGTTCGCGGAGCACGAAACGTGTACGAAGCACGCCAAACGTTCAAAAAATAAATTGCTCGGTGCAGGCTGGGCGTCTTTCTCGATGATGGCGTGGCCGAGGCATCCTCTCGTGCTACCCGGAGCGAAATCGTGCGGATCGGTAGGCAAATTAGGAGACCGCGAGGCCCGAAGGCGCGACGGCTTCTAATGGAGACGTTCGTGGGACGGGAAGAGAGCGAACCGAGCCACGTGAGACCGAAACGAAGTAAGAAAGAGAGCCAGATAGAGTGTGAGTGAGAGAGAGAGAGAAAGAGAGATCGAGGAGGGCGGAGAGAGAAAGAGAGAGGTGGGCCGCTTTGGGCGAAAGGACCGTAGTCGTTTTCCCAAGCGAGGTGGAAGAAGAGGATGAAAGGAACCGCTCCTGGCTGGACCACTAAGCAATGAATAAAAAGGGGATGCGGAGCCGATTCGTAGGTAATTCGTTTCTCCTTTTCGAACCTGTATTTAGCCTCTACGCCGAACTCCTTCCCACCTCGACCCACCCCACCCATTCTCATTCTCTCTTCGTTCCACGCGCACGAGCAAATAGAGGAGGAGCCCCTCTGTAGGCTTGAAGCGATAATCGATCGGGGAAAGGTTCGGAACGATACCTCGTACGATTTATTGGGAGACGCTGGAATTGGAGGAAAAATCAGTTTTACTAGGGTGAACCTCGTGAAGCGTTCACGAAACAGCTTCAACATATGTATTTATTTTATTCAACCTAACGCCACTCGAGGAACAAGTGGGCTACGTGTTAATTTGTTATACAACAGAGATGCGAATATGTGAGTGGCACTCGCTTCTAGTTTGTTGTTCCACCGTGCTCGAAACTTTTTTCTGAACAATACTTGACCTCGTAAAACACTCTTGAAAGGAAAGCAAATACTCCGGCCGGGCCGAATCAGATTATTTAACTCTCAATTCACAGCCACTTGTGGACAGACCAAGACTATAAATGCAACGACTCTCGTGTGTCACGTCGGGAACACGTTGGACACATTTCATGCGCGACCGCGTTCCGTTTCGGTGTTTACACAAACGCGATCCCTCGAACCCTTTTTTGGCCGGTCCCCCGTGGCCGAGGAACATGTGGAAGGACGACCGTGGTCGGTTAAAATATCGTGAGCAGCTGTCTTCTTATAAACAGTACAATTTAATGCCCCAACTTTCACCGCGTACCGCACGGGAACGGAATGGAATATGAAAACGCGGAACTACCCCCTACCAACGTTGCTCTAAAATTACACTATTTTCTTTTACCGGCTCGTCAGTTCCAGGTATCCGACCTACTCACTCTGTTTCAACCGAACTTCAAAATTACTCTGCTTCGTCATTGCTGAGAAACTGAATTTTACAGGCTCGCGTTATTCTCCAGGATGTTATATAATTTCGTAAAAATGCCGCAAGAGTTACCAGCGAGTTTCCAGTACCTACCCGCGGTTCCATAAACTTCGACGGGTATCAGTTTTTTGGCGAAGTAAGTCGTTCAGATAAAAGAGAGGCCGAACCAGTCCGTCCACAGGTTCTTCGAGTTTCTCCTCCCGAAACGGAGCCACGGTCACGTTATTTTACAGTCCCATAAGAAACAAAGTCTCGGAGAAACGTGCTGTCGGGAACGATCAGCCGCGCCCGCGGCGGGGAGCAGCGTCGAAATTCCTCGAGGACAATTTTCGCGCAGCGGAACACGCCGTACCCGCCGGCCGACAAGCGTTCTCGCGAGGGAAACACCGCTCAAAAGCCGCTATAAAAGGACAGAACGCGGCGCAGGACAAGCGACGCGCGACTCCACTTAAAACCCCTTAAAAAGAAACAGATCCTGCGAGGGGAACGAGCCAGAAACAGCCAGAGAGAAAGAGAGAGGGAGAGCGAGAGAGAGGTAGATAGCGGTCTCTCCGTGCCTAATTAGCGTTATCAAGGCTCCTTGGGAGTGAGATACGACCGCGGAATCTTTCTCTCTCCCTCTCTATCTATCTCGAACCAGGAACTAAGAGCACGCTGGCGTCCGGTACACTCGAAAAGGACGCTCGAGACGGTTTCTGTTCCCGCTTAACGAGAACTCTATCTCGAAGAGGAGGCCGGCCCTCCGCGTCCTCCGAGGTTCGTAGAGTTTCGGGAATCCGGCGCAGATAATGGCGACCGTAAAACCGCCGTAAAAGCGCCGGTAATCCTCCCGACCGCCTCCTTTTCCCGCGAGCACCGTAAATGCGCCGGCAACTTCGTTGTTTCTATGGTGGCTCGCGCGGAAATCACCGGCTAAAAAGTCGCTTCTAAACGCGAAACAACCGGACCGTGCATAGCCGCCCAGGTTTCCTCGCTTGCCGCTCGCAAAATGGCGGTCGAGGACACTGTTTACGGCGCCGCGCCGGCTTGCGAACCGTTTCTGTTCACTGAACTCTCGCCAGCTAGCCTCGTTGGTGGAACGACGGTACACTCCGTTGCCGGGAGAAAGAGAAATTGGACCTAATTGGATGTGGGAAGAAAGTTCTAATGATTTTAAGCGATCCGCCGGCGCGTGACAGCCCCTATGAAAATTTCTCATGGTTCAAACCTATTGTGTAATTAGGGGAACGTTGTTCGGGCCTCTCGAAATTCCTTCACTCGGCTACATCGAACTTGTTTCAACTTTCGTTCGTTAAATATGGAGATCGCGAGGAGAGAACACGAGGTTGTTGCCACGAGATACGGAACAGCGTAAAATGCGAACATAACGATTGCTAATAGCAGATGCGCGAGGCGATCGTTGTCTTTATTTTTATTGATTCGTTGGTGGAAAAGTTAGAAACTAATTTCTTCGTGCTCGTTACACTCCTTTGAAATTGCTGGATAAAAAATTTTATAGATAGAATCCTCGGTGGAGACGCGAGTTTACCTTGATGCCAATTTCCCGGGGGATCGCCGCATAAATATTAATATGTTGATAAAGATCCGCGCGTCTGATAAAAAATGAATTAAAAGAAGAGCGGCGTGTAATGCCGAAGCTCATCCATTAATCATGATGCAACAAAATGGTAGCTATCGGCAAACCGATCGGAGAATCGACGGTATCCGAGCGGCGCCCGCGAAACGGTAACACCGTCGAGAGGGCTCGCATGTTCGGTGTGTCCACCGGGTCGATCTTGCGCGCGGAGATCGAGGCACGGTAACGGGAGAAAAGGGGGAGAAAAATCGGCGATAATCGAGGTGAGAAGAAGATCCCAAGGGGCCGAGAAGCCCGAGATCGGTTCGCACGATCTCCCGGCGCACTTGGTCCGCGGGAGTGGAGGGGGGCCGGCCCGAGCACCCCGCAATAAATATCCCATTAGGAACGCTGTGTTATGGGTAATATTATGTTAATTGCCCGTACGCCCGCCACCATTACGCATGTTTGCGCCGCACCACTACACGGGGAGGCTAGCTTTCGCGGAGTATAGTCGCGCCGTGCGCGCACCCGAACCCCGATCCGAGATTCTAGAGGAGAATTCCGAGGAGAAATTATGGTAATTAACGTTTCTTAATCCCCTCCGCGTCGGTTTACCGCGCGATGAATTATTCAAGCATGGATTATCGACCGGGATCGCGAGGAATCCGTGGATAATTTCGATGATCGATAATTCCCCGCGGTAATGTCATAGAGCACGCCACTGTCCCTCGACGAACCCGACGAATTACTGATACATTATAAACTTTTGTACACCCGCCGGGTTATTCCATCGGCTCGATTTTGAGTTCGCATTATTTCCGCGAACCTCCTCCGCGACGACACTCCGCTCACCGTAAACGGAAACTCACTCGACGACTTCTCGCCTGAGAGACCTTTCGCAGTCTTAATAAAGATATTCTTAGTGCTCTGAGACTCCCTTGAGCAAGCGACTTCACGATGGGATAAGAATCGTCGAATTCAAGGAGCGATCTTTTATGGTTCGTGCACGCTGCAGCGAATTGGTTACTTTACAGTCGTTTCTACTTCCATCAACAGGTACCTAATCGTGTACCGTTCAGTGTTATCCTGAAGCTCGGATCCTGATTTGTTATTTCGTCGTTTATGGCTGATTAGTGGACGGTTATTAGTTTTATTCAGTGCTCTACAGCAGTACAAAATTGTTTCCATGCATTCCTCGTTCGCAGGTGTTCACGGCGATGTGGAAAGTATTCCCGCGAAACATTAATTCACCGGTTCGAATACGTTCCGGACTTGTAGAGGGAAGTCTCTCCTGGATTAGCTGTAAAACTGCGTTCAAGAAAGACTTGATTTAGTTGAAGTACGTGAACCATGAACCATGTCGGATCAAGTGGAAGCTGACGTCTACCGGAAGACGTTGCGTTCCTCGGAGTCGCACGCGTTAGAAAGATGAGAATACGTTTTGCATTGTATGGATGATTGTATTCTATAGAGACTAGGTATCAGGGTTTCTTATCGGACAACCGAGTACTTTTCCCCCAATACTTAAACAGAGGTAGAGGGAACGTCTCGCACTCGGCATTCGATGAAATTCTTCGACACTCTTCTCGCGGGAAGAAAGTGTTTACGCAAAAATTTTCTACGGGCGAAGCGATCGTATCTCGGGGCTCGCAGGAATAAAAAAGGAACGGGGCTCCCCTATAAAAGAAGATTTAACCTCGCCCGACGTCTGAAATAAGGACCTCCAACACGATCCGATCTGATCATCGAAATTCCGTCGATGGTGAGACTTCCTCGAGTCTTGAAGAAACCACGGAATTCTTGCATATATATACATTTAAACCGAGCATCTTGTGCGATCGAAAAATGCACGGAAATGAATGCAAAGTGGAGAGAGAGAGAGAGAGAGAGAGAGATCTTCTCTCGAAGAAAAAGGAAAAAGATTGGCGAACCAGAGTGGAGGAGGTCTCGCAAGAATCGGAGACACCGGACGTCGATGGGCCGCGCGATAGATCGGCTCGCGCACGGGTACCTGCCGAGGTCCACGGGGGATTCCTAATTCCCATGCAAATCAGCCAATTTATTTGGCAGACCGGCCTCGAACGATTAGGCTAATGCGGCCTGCTAGCCCCACCGCGGACATCCTCCGCTCGTAAAATCGTGTTCTCCGCTCTGCCGAGACTTTAATTCGCGGCTCCTTCTGGCACCGGATTGGCCATGGTGGTCTCTTCTTGATTAACAACGATCTCTATACCGATCTCCCCCTTTCTCGCGCGACATCAACCGACCGGCAATTACCAAATATCACGCGAAAATGGTCCTCGCTTCGTCGAACATGTCGGCAGAAAAATTCCGAATATTTTTCATCCCTCTTTTTCTTAAATTTTAAAGAGTACATACACCTTTATTAATCAATCATATAGTCACCATTCTTTTCTACAATTAGAAAAATATAATTATACATATAATCACGATTCTTTTCTACAATTAGAGAAGAACATCATCTATGAATGATGGATATCTATCGGGCACGAAATTATGCAATCATCTAATATTTCCAATATGCTTTGTCCCTTGTGCAAATTCATTGATAAAAACATTTCGAAGTAGCTCTGTCTTGCCTTTTGAACCATCGTCCCCATTATACGTACAAGACTTTGTTCTGAACCTCGTTGTTGCGTTTCAATTGATGTTGCAATTCCTCGGGCTAGGAATCAAAGAGGTGAAAAATGCGTGAAACGAGCGATGTGTTTGGGCGTGATTGCGTCGCGAAACGAAATCGGGGGAGGTCGATTTTTCTTGTGGTAGTGAAATCGCGTCGCGTGTGCCGTTGGCAGGCCTGTCCCGAGATTAGAAGTTAAGGTACGCGATTGAAATTTATGGCCGGTGCCTTGTCCCGCGATTTAACCGAAGGAGATCTCTCGCGATCGGCAGCCAACGCGAGCCGATCGACGCCCACGCGGGGCCCCGCGATCTACCGGCATTCCCCAGGGCCGCGAGCCAGGAAACGTCGACTGGAAACAATGGACGGCACCGGTGATATTCTTAAATCAGAGTCGCCGATTAACGATACCCCCGCGGCCCGTTATAGAAAAACAAGCCGAGCCGGCACGCGGCCCGTTCCACGCGGATTCTTTGATCGCTAGGCGTTCGTGGTTCGCCAAGAGAAATATATCTGCCTCGTCCCTCTTCGCCGAGTCCGTGCATTCGGATTATACTCTTGTCGAATATGATGTATGGAACGACGTCCGGCCGAGCGTACACAGGCCTCTCCGGAACATGTGATACACATAATTCCAAAGCCGATTCGGGATGCATCGGTGGAACTCGAAGGAAGACCATTCCAGATCGGTTAGACCCGTTGAGAAGAAATAGCGTTTAAAATAGTTTTAGCACACTCGTTTAGTTCTAAAGCGAGGCGAGAAAACGATCAAAATGTGATGAATAAAACGCGAAGATAATAAATCGAGAAAATCACGTTGAAACACGATGGAACGAACATTCACTGATTAATTTTCTGGAGTGGCTATTTTAATGAGCATGGGAAGCGGTTGGTCGTCACCTGTTCAGGGATAAAATGGCGGCGGCCGGGGCCGTTTACGACATCGATTAAACCGTGTAACGATAGAAGAGGCCGATAGTATGCGCTAGGCCCGAAGGTACAGCCGATCCAGTTCTCGGTTTCTGCGTCGGCTAGTCTCCAGGCCTCCTCTTTCCACGTAGCCGGTGACGCAGGGTCCGAGGTCGTCTGCGATGCCTCGCGACCCAAGATCGAATGTGCGATCGAGTGTGTAAGTGCGAGAGCAGGCCACCAGCAGAGCTCGGACCACCTCGACCGCCGGTGCAGCCGGCGCGGCGTATAGCCGCCCTTCTCCCTCTTTCCCATCCCTCTCTTTCCTCTGTCCCTCTTCTCCACCTCCCTCTCTCTCTCTCGTTCTCTTTCTTCGTCTTGTTCGTCCTCCGAGTCGTTCTCTTTCTCCCCAATCTCTTCCTCCCTCTGTTCTCCCTTTCGAGCCTCGCGGACGTTCCTCTTTTCTCCGGGCGCGGTGCAGCCGCCTCGGCTCGACTCAGCTCTCTCGACGAGAGACCACGATCAAAAAGAGACGCTGAGACGGGCCTCCTCCGACCGCCGCGGAAAGAATGCGTGGGCCGGACATAATGATTCGGACTTTGTCGGGCCGGTGGCGAGCCACACAATCGCCCTCGTGAAAGTAGATTAAACGGCGAGTGTATAAATATTCATGCGACCAACCCCCGATTTCCGGGGAAATGCATTCTCCAATAGTGGCCCGAGGTTTCTCAGATTGTCTGGGTCCACGGGTCGTTTCGGCGAGGAGTCGTTCCTTTACCGTATTCTGTTTCTCGAACAGTCTACTTCGCGCTGCCACGAGTTGGGAATCCACGGCAACCGACGCGGGATGGACAGATCTCTTCTTCCTAAAAACTACCTACTCTTCGAGAACGTACCTGTAGATTTCGTCGCAGTATATTCCGGCGTTATAAGTCAGCCGGAGTCCGCAGAGTGAAGGATCATCAGATGCTAATCTTTGGTCAGGTATACGCTGCGGAGATCCCCGAGCTTACGGCCCGGGTCGAAAGTATTAGGACGTTTGACTAATGAACGGGACTAATGAATGTCTTGATCGAAATCGAAAATATTCGTGGACTGCCCCGTGCCACATTCCAGTCTGTTTCGGTGAATGATCACGGCGTGTTCGCTAGGCTCGCCGTGGAAAATGCTAAGAGAGCTCGTAAGGTTCTCGCGACTTCAGGATCGAAGGTACTCGACGCGGCCGAGGACTCGTTACCCGGGCGAACGTCTGCGAAGATAATTCGCCGTGTTACAAAGAGGAAGCGGCGCGCAATCTCCCATCGCGGCTACGTAATTTCATCGGAGGAAGAGGAACCGTTAATGACTCGAAAACGGTTTCCCTAATGAAGCGCATAGAGCTCGCGATTTACGCACGCGTTACCATCGCTAACGAGAGGTATAACTCTCGAAAGTAGGATACCGGGAGGTAGGCGATCACTTTTCCAGATACCCCGCGCGCGCGAGGAACAAGAATTTTCAGGAGGCTCGAGAAAGCTCCTCGGCGAGACCGACTCACGAACCGGCAGCAGCACCGTGTCGCTCAAAGTAATCGCAGAAAAGGGCCCGAGAGCTAGGAGGAAGTTACTATACACTCTAATCACGGAACGGGCCGATGGTTTCCGCGTATCCGATCATCTCGAGGCGATACACCGGACAGGGGGCTGATTAAAACGGTGAAATATCGTCACGATCTCGCAGGTGCGCCTGTGCTCGTTACGTAACACAGTCGGAGTGATGCCCACGACAAGATTGTAATTACTAGGCCTAATGAGGCTGAGACGCGATCGATGATCGCTCGTAATTCGGCTCGCAACTTCGAGCAGAAGCAATGTGATACACGGGCCGGATACGATCGGGCTCCCAAAGACCGGAGTCACAGAAATCCAGGACGCAACCTCAGGCCGAATCAAAGTCAGCCTTCAAACAAGAACTCGAACTTCTTTTTTATAGAGCAGGCAGGCATTTCATAAAACATTTTAATGGTGAAGATCACTGAAGAGAATGGGAGGTGCTTAAATTAGGAGCACTCAGTCCTAAGTAACCGAATCAGAGACTTCCCTAATCTACATAAAGACCTGAGCCATGGGATTACCGGATCCAAGGACACAAGACACTCTCTCCGGATCGAGGGATCTCTGGGTTTCAATCTATAGATCCAGGAATTCCTTAACTTGTTAGATGCAATCGTTGAGACACGAGGTTACCGGCTAGGAAGGATTTCTGAATTAGATCTCGTTCCTAGGCTCCTCAGCTTTTGGATCTACGAGTCCATGGATCTTCTACGTAGGTTGTGAGGAATGTGGACCGAGGTTCTCCAACGGGGGTTTTCAAAATTGAGACTGTTATCCCCTGTTCGATATAAAACTCGATGGGCGCAAGCGATCGCCAGTATTGAAACGAAATCGCGATAAAATTGATCACAGCAAGATCGACAGATTAAACGCGGATCGTGCTGGGAAGAAGAAGTACCTCAATGGTAATTAACTAGTTCTGAGCAGCTGCAAAGAGGATGACCCAGCTCCTCTGACGGCGTTGACCCCGCGGAACAGAGATGCGAGTCAGAGATACTAGAACGGCTAATTAAAACGTAGGTAATGCCAGTCCGAGGGATTTCCTTTGGTCATCGCTGTCTGGGGATCATTAGACTTATTCTCGGTCTTCTATGATTCTAACTAACTATTATCAGCGCCGCGAAAGGCTCGCTTCCTAATGGTGCCTATTTATCGAATGATCTAACAAATTCCGAGAGAAATCATTTATTCCGAATCTTTTTCTTACCGCCGCGACGTTGATTGGTGACCAATCAATTAAATAGTCAGAGACCGTCCAGTGCAAGAATAACGACACAGTTTCTTAAGTACCGCGGATAGAAGCGCGGCCAAGAGGCACAGGCATTCTTGGTCGCTACAAAAATGGTCTCCGTCAAACGGGGAGAATATTGAAAGCGGACGTCGATGATTTACAGTCGTCACGTAAATCTTCTCAGCTTCGAAAGGGCTTCGATAGGTATCTTAAATCCTTTCCGAAGCCCGGACGGCAGGCGGACGCGAGGAACGTGCTCTTAGGGGCTTAAACGTCGTTTCGGGCGAGGTTGTCGCGTCGCGTGTATCGCGCACGGAAATCAACTTTGACAGGTCCCGGGAGCCCAAAAACGCGGGTTCTATTTTCGGGAGAGGGTGCGGCGAGGAAACCCGCGGCGAGCGTATTTTTAAGGCCCGGGCAGAGAGGAGCCACGTCGGCCATAGTATTAGCGACAGATGCGTACCCCGAAGAGCCAATTTAACGGTTGCCACAAAAGCGAATCGAGCGAGCCGGAGGATGCGTGCAGCGACTCCGAGGTCGCGCGAAGAGAGCAAAACGAGCAGCGCAGAGGAAGAGGGGGACACGAGGGGGAACTGCATTAAATCTCACCCTCTTCTGGCACCCTTGCCCCTATGCACCGCGTCGTGTGACGTGTATCGGGCTCACAAAAGGAACCGACCTGATCCGCGACCTAGAAGGGACCACGTACAGGGTGTCCCCTTTCAAACGATCTCCGCGGTCCACCTTTGCTCACGGACCCGGGAAAACTGAAACGCGTCTTAGACAATGCTCTCGCGCGGCTAACGTGCACCTTTCCGTTGACTTCCTTCCCGGCGAGGGGCGAATTTTTCGAGAAAATGATTCTCCGGTGAGAACTTCTGGGGTGCGTCACCTTGAGAGTTTACTAAATCGCATGTTTGCGCAGATGATACGGTGGTGAATGGATTTCCCATTCGTGGGGAACGTTTCTGTTGTCGATTGCTTAGCACTTTTTCACGGTCCCGTTTCTATTGATCATTCCCCTTCAGTCTTTGGACGATTTCGTAGCAATTTTATTCTACATATTCTTGAACGTACTTATTTAAGACGAACTTTTTCACGGTCCCGTTTCTATTGATCATTTCCTTCTAGTCTTTGGACGATTTCGTAGCAATTTTATTCTACATATTCTTGAACATGCTTATCCAAGATAAACGTTGATATAGAAGAGCCGCTTAAAGTATATTGAACTTCCTGTATCTGAAACACACAGCTTTAGAGCCCGAAGAGCTACGACCAGTGCATAGTGTGAATATTACCCATCAGTTGTCAAAGTGTCAATCATGGATCGCGAGCGGCGTTCTGGGAGCAACGAAAAATTTGCTCCAGACCGGAGGAATCTGAAATATCGAGTCCCTTTTCCCACGCGAGGCTCCACCATAGCTTCCCACCGGTTGTCCGTCAAACTTCTAGCATGGATCTCTCATCGAAAGCACTCTAAACACTGGCGTGCACGTGCACGCACGGGCCCCGGGGATGGAGGACCAGAATACGTACTCGCGGTTGACCTATCCCGACCCAGCCCTTTGTAACGTCGACGCGTCGTTGCAGCGCTGGAACGTCGAGGATGTCCCCCCTCCCTCCACCCGATCGCCGAGGGGAGCACAATGGCATTGCTCGCGTGCAGAGATACGCGTCCATTCTCGTCGCTCCCTCGAATAGATACGTTTTGCCGGGCGGCCGACGTGCACGTACACGCCTTCTACGGATCTCGACGGACGGAGGAACGCGTGGACCCGACGGCAAACAGAGAGACACAGAGGGTGCCCGGTTTGTCTAGCGACACGATAGACCAGCGACACACACGCATGTGAAGTTTTCGACGTGGAGGGCGCTCGAGAGACGTGACCGGGCACAATGGACGCGCTGATTAGGAATTCGTAGAAATGTTTGGTGTACACACGGGAACCAGATCTTCCGAAAGTCTCAATGGCGTCTTTGTTCTTTGTTGGGACGTTACCCTCCGCCAGGAGAAAATATTTCACCCCTTGCGCCCGCGAGCCATTCACAGACAATGCCCAGGCACACGACTTCATTTCCACAGAAGCTCGTCATTGCCTGTTCGGCATGGAAAGCTCGCGAGAAGCTACACCGAGAGCTGAAGAAGTCAGTATGTATTCTTGGAAAACTGTACCGACATGTAAACAGGTTCTCATAGATCTATCTTCCACTTTTCTGAATATTCTTGAAACCGTTCGTACGCACAAGTATCTACATTGTGGGAAGTCTCGCATGTTAAGAGCGGATTCCGCGAGTGCGGCTCCGAGGTAGCATATTGCAAATAACCCGGAGGAGAGATGCCCTTCATGTAGAGCGGCATACCGAGAACGAGAACCCATCCAGAAGTTCAAGTCGGAACAGCTCGGTGAAAAAAAAAAACGCAGGTTCGCCGTCTAGCGATCTAACAGCCGGACGAGCATCGGGAGACCCGAAACGTCAGGAAAGCGTGTGTCCAGGGGAAGCATGCGGATCACGCGATTTCTCGAGGTCGCCGCTGGCGGCCCGAGTCCCGTTGATCAAAGCCGGCATCCTTTGACGCCGGCCAATCCGCGGTACGTACGAATTTAAAGGATTTCGTGAAACTCCGTCGAGCAGACGGGAGAAAGAGAGCGCGCGAGAGAGAGAGCGACCGGATCGCGTCGTTCTCCCCCTCCCTCTCTCACTCTTACTCTTGCTCGCTCTCTCGGAGCACAGCTTGAGGCAGGATGAAGACGTCCAGAGCTTCGTGGCAGCTCAAGGTCTGCCACTTCTCCCTTCTCCTGGGAACGCTCGCTGCCCTCTCCTCCGCGCGCGCGCTGCTTGATCTCGCTCTTTCCTCTTTCTCGCTCGGATTCCTACCTCTTCGGGCTCTCTGGGCTCTCGTTGTCTCTGACCGTCTTTCTTGCTCTCCCACACCCTTCGTTCCTCTCGTTCTATCGGTTCGTGCCGCCCTCGGCGGTTCGGCGTTCGCGGGACGAAGAAGACCGCGATCCCGAAGGAGAAAGAGGAATACGGGGGGCCCTGGCACCGGCGAAAGGGTGAAAAGGACGAGCGAAGGTGAGCAGGCGGAGGGAACGAGAGGGATGATGACTAGCAGAAAACAGGGAGGGGGCAGGAACCCAACAGACTGAAATAATAGGTTGCGCCTGCGCGCTCATTAACCTTTATACCCCGGCTGGCTACAAGTACCACCGACCTTCTTCGTCTCCTTTCTTCTTCCCTAAGCGATACGTGTCTTCGGCCCTCCGTCGAACCCCCTTTCCGCCGCGGTAGACGATACGTGTGTTTGCTTTTGCCATGATCGGGCACACATGAGCCGCCGATTTCTGCCGTTCGACTCTCTCTTTCCTTTTCTCTCTCGCCGTCGTTCTCTCGCTCCGTCCACCTTTCTCGCTCTCACCACCTTTTGTCGGAACCCGCGCCCGAATCGGTGAGCCGCCTCGATCCCACCCAGCGGGCTCGCCTTGAACACAGGATTATGACGCGGACACGCCGCGGGAGTCGCGAGATTTTCGGGGGAATCTGTCCGAGCCGAATCCCAAATTGAGACGTTCAACGGACCGGCGCATGCCCGGCTCGCGGGGGGCTGAACCTTGTCCAGGTCGTTCGAGATTCGCTAATGATCCTGCGGTCACACTATGTGTGGTAACCGGAGACCTTCGCAGGACATTTTGTTGCCGTTCGAACACTCCACTGCTTCTTTTATTGCTGTCGTTTATGGCGCTGCTTTAACTCCTTCCGCAGCGCACTGTGACCGACTGGTTTAGCGGACTTAGAGTCTTCGGTTTTTATTTATTCATAAAGTATCCGGCGAATCCGTGAAATATACGAACTATTGGAAATACCCTGCAGCCCCCACGCAATTCCGAGAGGAATTCGGTAAATTGCCAGCAGCGAGCAAGAAGATTAAAATATTAGCATAAACAACCAAGGACACAAAATTGCAAACACTGACACGTGTCCATCACGCAGCATGTCCTTGCTCCGGGCACACGATCAACAATGGACGAAATTAGGTGAAAGTGTTCGTCCTTCGATCTTCGCCAATTTGCTGTCGAAGGCCACCACAATTTTATTCCTTTTTAAATAAACGAGTCAGACTCATACGTGTCTGTTCGCGTAAACGGCTCTTCAGTTGGGTCGTTTAACCTAGTAAAAATGTCTTCGTGGTTGGTGGAACAAACACGATTCTGAATGAATAGTACGTTCTACAACAGTTTGATTTCACTGTGTCAGGGAGAAACTAAGTTGGGGGAACGCGGGACGGACGAGGGTTAGAGAGGAACCACTTCGGACACCACTGTAGACAAGAATAAATTGCATCCGATAGGAGCAGTCTTTTCAAGAGCGTTGCAGTCAATTAGAGCTCCCCAAAGAAAGCGAAATAACCGACGAGAGGGATTCTGCGGCGAAACGAGGCGAAAGAGAAGCGATTCCGGGCTTCGATGGTGAAGATAATTCGGAATCGACTCTAGTTCAGCGACGGCCGGGCATAAATTAACACCCGGGTGTGCGGCGAGTGTCGGTGGCTGCTTTGTTCCAAATTTAAAGCACGCCCTCGAGCGCTCGCCATTAATTCCGGCGGTCGGGCCAGGCGACTCGCGTCGGTTGATCTGGATTTTTCGAGTCACCGGAATCCGTTTGACCGGGCTCCGTTTCGGAATTCTCGAGAGGGACGGAGAGAGAAAGAGCGAGGTAAGGCGAGGCGCGACTAATGCGATCGCGGACGGTTCGGAGACGGTTCGGGATCGGTTCGAAAGAGGGTTCGCCGGTCGCGCGATGGGGCGCGTGTGCGTGGCCGAAATGCCGGAGATTATAGTCGCGTAGGACCGCTCAGGCCCGCTCAGACCCGAGGGCGGTATCGTCGTCGACGAACGACGTGTTTACGGATTAAAACGTTTCGTTCCCGTCGGCCTTCTCTTTTCGGGGATTATGAGCGTTTCGATGTTATGGGCTGGCCCAACGAACCAGCTCCTTATACCGTCTGTCGTTTGGACTGACAAACGTCCCTTCGGATCAGCTGACGGCTACGGATTCGGGGAACCTTCCCTTGATCGACGAAAACGAGCACCGCCGAGTCGATCTTAAAGCTGTCGACGACGGGATCAGGCGAAAAGCTCGCCATTTCGGCGCACCGCGGGATTTTCTTCGCTAATGAGGCCCCGAATATCGTTGGATTTTGTGTCCGGCACATGCACGTTATCGGTATTATTTCTTCCGCGAACTTCGGTTTAACGAAGTTCATTCTCTCTCGCCATAAAAATTTCTTTTATGTGTCTCCCTGCCTTGCAGCAGATGCAGCTACTACGTAATTAAGAAAGTAATTAGAACAGTCTGAGAAGCAACGAGGAATATGGACGACGCGTTGACCGTCGCAGAATCTCCATGATGAAAGAGATAACGAGCGGATCCTGTTCACCACATTCCGCCTTCCCCATTCTCGTAGGAGGTACGAAAAAAATGGGCGTAGTTGATGCGGCTGGAGTTTTATGGAAGCAGATTGTAGGATGTTCGGCGAGCGCGCGGGGAACCGAACGATGGATATTTATCTACTAGATCGACGGTAAACGTCTTGCGGAATATCCTGCGGACGCAGAAACGGCGCTGTCGGAATGCTTGCTCGCGAAATTTATGCGACTTCAGCCGGGCTTTCTCATTCCGCAGATTTTCCTCGCGCGCTCGGGCAAGATTCATAGCTGACTCCCAGCGCGAACACGACTATTCCCAATTACCGTGGAAAATAACTATGTGAGAATATGAAAATAACTCATGCGAGAGACTGTCATGGTTTCTTGCTAAAATTTTCGTTCGTGAACAGTTCAACTCCGTCTGTAGAACACAGGATCTCATCCTGTAGCTGAATCAATTTCTCGTGAAAGAAACATTCGACGATACCAATGAACTCGTCTACACGTGTCACAATATGCACGAGCAAAAGCGCGTCTAGGCCAAGCCGAACGATCGATCAACTCAATCAACTAGTTTTCATTTTGCTCCTATCGGCATGTCAGCCATCGAGACAAATAAAGAACAAATCAGAACCTTTTTTCTCTACCAATCCCTATCGACTTCCACCGATAGCGGAGAGCGGACCGGCCAAACTCCGCAGGCCTCCCGATCAGCCGAACATAAATTCGCCACAAAAGAAATCAACTGATCTCCGGATCGATCGATTCAATCGTCCCTCGATAGTTCGATCGGGGCGCAGAATCAATCACGAACCTCCGGCTCGTCGGATTCCGCGGTGCTCGATCGTTTATCGCTATCGTCTATCGTTCGATCGTTATCGGAGAGGGTTGGAGCGCGAAGACACCAGAAGAGCCGGGCCCGAAGCCGGGCTCAAGTCGGGCCTCGGTGATCCGGGCGCGTTCCGCGGTGGCGAAATTCGTAAGGATTTGATCGATTCCAGCTATCCCGAGAACCGACGAGACAAAGGAGGCGCGCGCGGTAGGAAGCTGATCGCCGCCGGTCCGTTTCGTACGCTCTTTGCCTGCGCGCCTCCACCTGACAGAGGCCCACAGATTTATCACCGTGCCTACCCGAACCAGATATCATCTCGCCTCCACCGTCCTCGTGTCCCGTCATACGTAATCCCGCCGCTCCGACAGCTCATCTATTTATGTGGCATTTCTTTTCTCATCCCGCTCCCTCCGCCTTTTCTTACTCCTCGGCCCGAACCACTCCTCCTGCCACCGCCTCGGCACCCCCTGCCAGGTACCGAACCCTTTACCCGTTCCTCCAGCGTCCTCCGATCCTCCTCGAGACTATGCCAAGCCCCACTCCGCAGGAAATTCGGTTCACCACTTTTCTACCTTTCTTGCACCGCACGGGACTCGAATTATTTATTAGTTATTTTGTAACAGCTAGAACTAGAGCTAGATCCGAAGAGGATGTCCTATCGGTCACCATCAGAATGTACATGTCGCGGAGGAAAATGACAAGACAGATGGATCTTCGGACACTTTGACGGACCCGCGCGTGACATTAAGTATTTTGATGAAAGTTGTTGTCACACGTCAATCCTGAATGGTTCTCCGTTTCGGTCACAGATAATATTCCGTGGGCGTGTCCTCCGTGTAGCGTTGATAGAGATCTTTATATTTCATCGTAAACCGGTGTAAGGGGAATGGAGGAAACGATCAGTTCATAGAGATTTGACAGTGCGTCCACTTTGACTAATAGATGTCCTCGGCCTCCCGAGAGTCATCATCAATTTCTTACTGACACTGTACAACGCTCCGTGCCCGCGTGGATTCTTCTTGTCCGAGCAGCCGGGGACAATCTACTACCAGGATAGACAAGCTCGATTTTGCAGGGAGAGGTGATTCTCGTGTTCGAGGTACGGCGGAACCCGAGAAATTCATTCTAGCCGCAGATTCTTCGAATTTATTACACTTATTATCAGATTGCTAGAGCCATAGAAAAATCGCTGAATGCTTCACGAAACGTGTAATCAATTTTATCGCCGTATTCGATCGAGTTTTAAATATCTGATAATCTCGGGAACAATCTCCAATTCATTTTCTCAGCGAACTGAAGGCAACAGCAACGAGATAGAACGTTTCTGTAACACGAAATCTCGTGATGCAAGAAAAATAGGGATCCAGCCGTACCGACAAATTCCTTTTTCGCGCGATACTACGCGTTTCCGCTGTCTGTTCGCTGTATCGAAACGAACACGGTCCACTTTCACCGGCGCGGCGGTCGGCCACGTCGCCGACGAAATACGTTTCCGTTAAACGCCGTCATCTTTCAGGCGCCGTTTCGCGATTGGACAGTTATTAAGTCGAATCGTTTCTGCGAGTGGCTTGTTGCCCGGTCTAATCTTGATCGAACGCGAATATGTAGCCGGGGAAAAAGAAGAATTTATTGCGTACTCGAGGCACTCGAAGCCGAGCACCGTGTGCAGTATCTCCGAAAGATCAGTTCGAATATGAGATATCGCGGCGCACGGTCGTTAAAGATGGCGGCGTTGGTAACACCGTGGAAACAGGTAGCCGTCGGCCTTGCCGGAAACAATGTCGACGATACACGCGGCAGTTAGGCTCGCTTTAAGAGCAGCCGAGCATCAAAAACGCGGCCGCGGCCGGCTGTTACACTTGTCGAAATGTCATAAAACACACGCGACTCCGATATTAATGGGCCGCGAGACGTGTTCCCCGAGCCAATAAAGATTAGGAGCGCCATTATGCGACGGGCAACAACATTCTTCGTCGCCGGACTCTCTGTCAGCCGTGTCTCTTCATGTTTTTCTTAATGAGCCGCGTAATGGCGGCCGTGTCACGGCTGATAGGTTACAAATGATTCGATGCGCCTGATCGTTCGTCGAGGACTTCGAATTATACGGGCAGATCCGACGAATCAGGTGTGGCGATCAAGTGCCGGCGATGAAATTCTAATTAACGATCAAGCCGAATTCGGCTCGACTATAATCATGGAAATTAGTCTACAATTAAAAGAAATATTCTAAAATAAAGATCAGCGAGCACATGCAACGTCGAAGTCACAGGGTTAGTCTGGTGGATTAAAAAATAGTGAAAATGCGCAATCATTGATTAATCGCCAACGAGAAAGACGCTATATCGACTTCAAGCATGAAAAAATCTCGAAACGAGTCGAGCAGAGCCGAGAACGAGGCGGTACCGGAAATAGGGGAAACCAGGATTCCGAGTCCTTTATCGGCGAGAAACGAAGTATGAAAAATATGCGTCTCGATCTGCATATCCGGGTACACGTTCCTAGCGTTCCCTATCTCGGCCGTTTCCGTGGAATCTACGAATTTCCTGTCGAAATGGAACGTTTTCGTCTCAAGGAAACAGACGAACTTTTTAAGCAAATGAATTGCTAGAGGATGGATGGGGGAGACAAGAATGCCGCGGACGAGTTTCGTTCCTCGAACGTCGCTCACGTGCTAAATCACTTAATCTGTCGGGGATCTTCGACGTTAGCGATCGCTGCGCTGTCCCTCCCGTTTAGCATCAGAGGACGCCGGCTGTCTGTCAGATTTCTGACGATGCATCGCGGTCCACGAGAGATGCCTTCGGTGCCGCGGCGATGATAATCGCAAAGTTACGGCTAAATTCACCTCGTGTCACCTGGGAACCGCTCGGAAGGATCATCGACGCGATCGACAAGATAGTTTCCGAGTTCTCTTTATCTGAAAAGAGCAAGCTAATTTCAAATAATCTCGAGAAATATTCCTCGAGAGATCATTTGTTAGTTAATGGTTAGAGGACTTGAAATGCTTACGAGATTGTCAGGACATTAGTAGGCAGAATATCATTTTGAAATTGCTGAAGTCCTTAGATTTATGTGAGTTTAGCATGCTTCTGTTGGAGGAGATTGGACGGGACGTTAACTTATCAATTTGAAATGGTCGAGGCCCGTAAACGGACACTTAAGTGCAGCGCTCTTCAAGTCTAGGTAACGTTTTGGATCGCGGCAAAAACGGAACGGGGATGTTTAAAAATAATTGGGAGGAAAAAGGAGATTTCAGTGGTAGCTAATGAAGATCCACAATCAACTGGTCGCCCATGAGTCGTCCTGTACACTCGAATCACATTTCTTCGTTAGCTGAAGGCCATTCGCATTCCTCATTGTCCAGTTCTCCGAGACGGAGCGCATCCTTTAATTAATATTCCCCGGGTCTAGCTCTCTGCCGGGTTTAATTACACTGTTGGACTCGTTTTTTGTCGCGCATCGTAACACGAGCGAAGTGGGGGCTGGTGTACGCGGCACAGCAAGAATCAAAGGGCCCATTATCTCGTTCTTACCCGCTTTCGCGAGTAGCAACTGCACAAGGCCCCGTACGTAGCGTTGTTGCACGCCGGGGCACGTGCATTTCCTACGGTCGCTGAAACGCGGAGGACAGCCGCATTAAGTCGCCGGTATACCGTAATCAATGTCGGGGAACGCGAGCCGACAAACGATAATAGTCTCGCTCGAGCGGATCGAATAGACCGAAACCCTATTCACGAACATCTTATTTTCCGCGCGTGATACCGACCACGCCGCGCAACGGAATCGTAACGACAGATTCAAATCGCTGGTCTGCTAGCTAGCGAACCGCTAATCCTTGCTAGGAGCTTTGATCGATTGACTTGTTCAAATTCGAGTTTCTAGAACACATTGATCTTCGTCTGTAGAAACGTTTTTTGTACGAGAAGGTACTATAAGTGGAGAAAGATCCGCAAATTAGGATCATGTGGCTTTCGTCACCACGGGACTCGGGATGGGAAAGTATGGTAGACCCCTCAGGGTGCCATAAATTAGACCCTTCCCAATACTGCGACTGCAGCTCAGGACGTTGTTAGCTCTTCGTAGAAGTACCTACCACAGAAAGACACAATAGACTCTCTGTATTCTTGAATTATATTGCTTGATGATTGGTTTTATGATAACCCAGATGTGCGAGATTGAATTGTTTGTTGAAAAATTATTGCCAGTAGTACAAGAACTTCTATCAGTTGAATGTCATTCAATTATTGATGTACTAATATCGCCAACGGTCATATCACACTGCAAAAAACCGATTCTCGTCCGATCATCGAAGTTAAACTGCGTTGAGCGTGGTCAGTACCTGGATGGGTGACCGCCTGGGAACACCACGTACTGTTGGCTTTATTTTTTTTATCTTTTGTCTACAATGTTATTAACAGTTGCTCAACAACGAAATATGCGCTTTTGCATGTTGAATTTAGTGGAGCTGAATTCTCGGATGATAATAATAGTAGAAGTACCTTTCTTTGGTTGTAAAGACCAACGTTATAATTCGGAGCATCAAGGAACTAGAGTCGGAGGATTTTTCAGTGTTTTAAAAAGAGAGCTTGACAAAAGAGATTGTTCGTATCATAGAACTTCATTCAGTTCTGAATTCCTTAACACAGCCAACGACCATATCACGCTGCAATAAACCGGTTCTCGTCCGATCACCGAAGTTAAACAGCGTTGAGCGTAGTCAGTACTTGGATGGGTGACCGCCTGGGAACACCACGTGCTGTTGGCTCTCTTTTTTCATTTTTCTTCATTTCATAATTTATTTTTTTTAAAACGTGCAGCAATTGGGTAAAGGCATATGTTCACAAATCATTATGAATATGTTTCCCCTTCTTTCGGTATTCTATATATAATACAAACATTTTTAGGGTCGATCATAAATAACTTAACATTCCTGTCAATCGATGCTGCCAGACGATTGACTATTCAATGCTAATTATACACAAGTTCTGCTCGACTGATTGGACGTCGAGCGTGACTTTCTCGATTAACTGCGAAGCTAATCAATACCTGTGACTGGTAAATTGTGGTTCATTGTTAACTCGCTTAAGGCTGCTTGCCAATTAGTCGTATCTCCGGGTTACCAATTAGAATTACCGATACTTCGAACTTGCCACGGTATGATCACTTTCTAATGCAAGAACCTCACTTAGAAGACTAAAAGTCTTTCATATCGCGTGGCTGGGAGAGCACGCAGACCAATAGAAAGAAACTATCATCATTTCCACAGAACAACGACTCTACTAGATCGTCAGTTTGTGGAATAAAGTCTGGAACGAAATAGAGCGAATCAATTAATTCTCAACCTCCGCTTTACCACTTCAAACCTCTTATTCCCCGTAACAAATTTTCAATCTCCCCTTCCGTCGGGCTAATTACAATCGCTTGGACGCGACCTGTTCATGCGTAGCGTAACAGCCGTCGAGTCGAGCCGGTATCCCCAGCATCTCCATTACATTGTAAACGTCTCGAGACAGCTTTGATCGCGGAACGGTCTCAGATAAGAGCCGGCAAAGTCGTCGGGGGACTTGCCTGCCGGAATCGCGAGCGTTACGATCGACGGTGCACTTTTATAAACTCGTTACTGCGGACCTTATCGCGTCGCGATCGCCGCGTTAGGGTATCCGCAGTGGTTTCTGAGTTGGCGCACGGGAGGCGAGCATTAAGAATCCGGTTCTGAATTCGCCCGACGATGATCCGGGCCCGACGACGGATACGACGACGACGTCGTCGGTGTTGGCTTAATAATGTTACCGACACGGAATCGTAAGTTTGCGCGAGAGGATAAGAGCATGGTCGCGACGCAGCTCGAGGAGAGACGCCGGAGAGGTCTACGCAACAGAGCGGGGCAAACGATGCTCGAAGAGGGCCGGGGGAAGCGGAGATCGCGGTGAACGAGGGAAAGAGGAACCTGTTATTTCGGCGAGGCTCGAAGCCGAGGCGAGATTACACGCTGTCACACACCGTTCCTCGTCCGAAGCCTTTCGGCTGGTCTTGCGCGTCTCCACCCAGCTCTCATCTCTACCTCTCTCTCTCTCTATTTCTTTCTCGCTGTTTCTCTCCCAGCTCTTCCCTGACGGCGTTCAAGGGGGAGACGAAACGCGGACGGCCGATCGGCCAGCATCCCGACGTCTTATTCGCGCGATTATCATCGCTCGTCGATTTGCGTTTCGTGGCCCCCTGATCACGCTGCTTACCGCTTAATGCGGCCGTCTCTCGCTTTTAACTGATCGCTTCGTATACGCCCGTGTACACACACACGTACACGGTCCGCCTCGGGTTAATTATATTTCCTACGGAGCCCGCGGAGGGCCCGCGAACGACCCGATCCAGTTCGTTTAATCGCAATTAACGCCCGTTATCGACGCCCGGGACCGCTCTCTCTCTCTCGCTCGCTCATCCCTCGCCGCGACAAGTCGACGAACTTTGCATCCGCCGGGAGAGAGCCGATCACTCGGCGACTCGTTTGCCGAACGCGACGCGCGTGTCCGATGCTCGGTCCCGCTCTTTACGGGGCATCGATGCGATTTTTTAATTTGAACGAGGCACTTTGAATAACGACGCCTCTTAAGCGTCACCGGTTTTACTGGCCCTCTGCGATGCATCGATTCGTATCGGGTCCGCTCGCCGGAGCTGCTCCTCTCTTCGTTTTCGCGGACGGGTGGTGACTTCGGAGAATCGGCCGATCGAAACTCGCCGAACGACTTCCTGTTTCATATTTTGCGAAAGCCCAGTTTGTTCTGCACCCGGGGAAGCCGCTTTTCGTTGTCTCCGTTGTCATTCAACACTTTTAGCCACCGGAAGCTGATTCAATTGTACTACGATTTGTTTTTATGGAGTGAGTAGAACTTTTGCATCGTTCATAATTTTCTAGAGGAAAAAGTGAGAACTTGCGTTTATTATGTATTCTGAAAAGGCTGTACAGATATCGACAACGACAAAATAGAATCCATAAGCTTGCAACGTATGTACCCCTTCCTCGCAGACACCCGTTCAATTAATGCCAGGATAAAAGTTACACGGGCGCATTCGTAAAAATTTAAATTCTACTCATTTTTGCACACGTTCACGGACCCAGTATATAATCACTACACGGCGGATCTTTATGCAAAATAAAAATTTTTTACCCGATTTGCGACCAACTGGAGCGACAACGAAATTCAGAAAATTTCATAACACTAACAAATGCACCTTTTCAATCGTTTTAATAATGAATACAAAATAAAAAAGAGAGAGCCAACAGCACGTGGTGTTCCCAGGCGGTCACCCATCCAAGTACTGACTACGCTCAACGCTGTTTAACTTCGATGATCGGACGAGAATCGGTTTTTTGCAACGTGATATGGCCGTTGGCGAATGAAGAAATGCGGAACTGGATGAAGTTTTATCTAACAATACAAACAGCCTCTTCGTTTTACTCCAAATTCGTTTATGCTCCAAATGTCAATGTGGGTCTTCACAACCAAAGACAGGTACTTCTGTTAGACAACCTGATAGCGGATCTTTATGCAAAATAAAAATTTTCTACCCGATTTGCGACCAACTAGAGCAACATAGAAATTTATTTTATTTATTTAATATGTTCAATGTGTTGAAAATAATATAACAGTATTCTTAAATTCGTCTAACGTTTTTACTGTTTTAAACCACACCTACTCAGTTTTGTTATAAATGCATAAAATCCGCTGTCTAATAATAACGAAACAGCAAAAATCTCCAAGCTCCTTTCTCCCCGATCTAAGATCAAGACTCCGATTCCCCCCGATCAAGTTCTCGAATAGATCAAGTTTGCCGTATCGTTTGAAGGCTATTTTCGCGAACGGTGACCGCGGAGAGCGAGCCGTCGAAGTTTCACTTGCTCTCGTTTCGCCAGCATCGTAAAACGAAGTATGTGCTCTCTAACAAGCGTCAGCCACGACAGCTAACCGCGTCGCGGGCATATCGTTATTACGTGTTACATAATGCTAGGGCTATCAGCGCGCGGCAACAAATTACGATCGAAGCGACACGAACGATCTCGATAGTAGAAACACGGTAGCGATCCGAGCCGTCGACAGACTTATCGTCGCGTCATCGATACGTTATTACAGACCGTTGTCGTCGTCGTCGTTCGCCGAACGCCTAATCGTTTCGCGCTTGCGGACCGCGATACCGGATGAGATCGTACATCAACGTCCCCGGGGCCCTTCGACTTATTGTTTCGGTAGCGATAATTTCGCCGGGCCGAAATCTTGATTAAGACGGCAGGAGAGGCGCAGCGTGGGGGAACCAGCGGGCCCATATTTCACCGATCAATTCCTCTGTTCGGGCCCCGCAAACGACGCCGACCGCGTCGCGGGGGAGGGACTCTGAAAAATTACGTCTCGCTTCGCCAGTCACGCCGTCAAGGAGACTCGGGAGAGTCTGGCTGCTGGGGCTCGCTCTCAGTTTAATGTGACGCGAAACAATAGGGGAGAACGGAGTAACGGCGGTCACTTCACAGCAATAATTATAATCAAATAAAAATACCCGGTGAAATATTTAACCTTCTCTCTGTGCACTGCTATTTTAACGTTAACCGTGTGCAGGGGGGTTATCGGACCCCGTACATTTTTCGAGTAAAATGAAAGATCGATTTGTCTGTGTTTGTGTGAAATTTTGTTAGTTTTTAAAAGATGAGTATACAATACTTAAAAAATTTGAAACATATCACAGATAGCATTCCCCTAGGAAGTTTTTAGAAATTTCGAGAGAAAATTATTCGTTTGTTCGTACAATAATACGAATGTACCCCTTGATGAACTCTGGAACGCTTTCAGAAGTGCATGCAACCAAACCGCGTGATTCAAAGCTGTTTCCTAAGACGTATAATCTCGGAAATCGCATGTACTCAATCAAAGTGTCATGCTTTTCGGATGCAGATATTTATTGCTCTCTCCGGACGGTATATCGTAATAAATGATACGAGGGTATTCACCTCCGCTGCGCGCCTTCGGTTTCTCAGCGTCTACGCTGAAAATCGCTCAAGTGTAATAGACTGCGGATGTTTATGCAATTTTCAATTTTCGTAAACGAATTTTAAGACAGTGGAATATAATAGATTCTTATTTCCGGTGGTAGTATGCTTTTTAGATCTGCAATAAATAAAAATCTTACTGAACTCTGACATATTTTATACCTAGCATTTTTTGAAAATTTTCAAAAGCCATAATTGCATAAAGACCCGATGTCTACTCATAACTTTTGAACCACTGTTCTCCTAGGATTGAAACTGGTTACCCAAGGTACAGTGCAGCCTACATTTCGAACAATAACGCAATTTTTGGTGGCACTAACAATTAGTTTGTCTAAAAAGACCCACTAGCGTGCGTGTTAAACAATATTCGTCTGTATGCAGCAGCATAAGAACCACGTGACGTGTCAAATTGAAGCTGCAAGGGTGAAAATCGGTAGCATTCGGACAATCGCGCGGATCGAAAGTGGACACGGTTTTCTGCGCATCGGTTGGTCCACGTATCTCGAATCGGCGTGTCTTTCTTGCCGGCGCGGCGGTTCCACGATGACGACGATGATATCGCGGCCCGCCGATCCGCATGAATACCGAAGAATCAATCACCGTGGCAAGATCGGTGGCCCAGATACCGGTGGCCGCAGCACGATCCAGATTCGCATCGGTGGGCCACGCCATTGAAATCATAATAATGCTTCGATCCATTATTATATAGCAGGCCTCTGCGAACGGAATACAGATGTCGTCCGCCGCCGCGCCGCGCGGCTTCCATGCGAATGCTTTCGCGGTAATTGATCCATCTCCTCTCCGCTGTCGGCCGATTTATCAGGGTCGATGGTCGCCTCGAGGATCCTCGCGGACAATTAATAACCGAATTGCGTAACCCGGTGATCCTTTCGGATAAAGGCTTTCGGACCGATCCGCTTGCTCTTTTTAAGCGTCCGAATTCCTCCGCTACGAGCCGACGGTCAACCTTCAAACGAAATCAGTCGCGTTCGAACCCCTTCAAACGATTCAGTCGCATGCTTGTAACGTTCCTCGGCTGTGGAAGTCTAACCATTTTCTATTTAGATACACTGCACACCAGGCATGTCAAACACGCGGCCCGCCGACAAGTAGTTTGCGGCCCGACCAAAAACATTCAAACTGTTGATGACAATTTATAGGTTTTACACTCCGAATTCACCCTTTTGCAAGTCAAAAAGTAATTATTTATTTATTTCGAGTAAATTATATAATTATGTAGACACGCGTGAACGGTGTCATTACTGCGAGGGAAGACTCAATATTTCTTACGCTTCGATAAATATTCCAATATTAAATTTCCTAAAGATCCTACTTGCGAGAAAAGGCGCTCTACCGATGATCCAGCGACGGAGAACCTGCTGAACCCGATCTCCCAACGACGTTATCATTACCGCTACAATTTTATTAGTATTACAAGCCCAAAGACTCGACTATCTCGTGCAAGCGGCGCAGAAGACGTGTTCCTTATCTAAGCGTTCGCACCTCTCGTACCGTGTACCGTTCAACACGACTAGACAACCTGTCGAAGTCATCGGATCCTGTCGACAACCGTATCATCGGGATGGTACAGTGTCGACGGAAATTTATTCCGCTAATGAACCCAAGTAGAACACCCGGTACAGATCATGCGGACCGAAAAGGTGGCGCGTGGACCGGTTCGAAACCACATTCCCTCCCGTGACAGAAGTGCCGAATCATTTCGGCGCTGTTCCACTGTCAACGTTCGAGCACGGAATCCTTATCGACGGGGGACTCTCGACCGGCGAAACCGCACCTGAACGATACCTCGATATCTTACGCTCAATTAAGCGGTCATTGTGGCCGCTGAATGTCCCGATTCTTCGGCCTCCTAAGAGATCGTTAGGCTAACGCTGCGCGCCGTTCAGAGGGAGGATGATGAACTCGTGGTCGAGGGAATGTTATTTCAGATGGCCGAGTGTATCGGCGGACACGTGAGCACGCTATCACGATCGCAGTGGAACGTGCCAGTCGTGTTTTTTGCTGATGTGCATCGTAATGGCGCTTCCTGTACCCGCGGATCTCTGTGATCGAGATTTATCGTTGACCTGCACTCGTCCGGGAATACAGTACAAAAATCTTTACAGATCTCGTTTGTTCCTTCAGAAATCTTCTACTGATATTGGGTTTCGTGTGCCTAGTTTGTAAAGGAACTATTAGATGAAAGAAAATTACTTCGAGGTGGGTTTCGTAAGTGTGCTTAGAACGTGTTCCAAAGACATTCTAGAGACTTTTAGTTGCGTTAGATGTTGTTGTGTTTAGTTGTTGTTGTTTAGTTGTGTTAGAGCGTGACAGGATTCAATGAGATCAAGGTTGGTTCGAATAGCACGAGGAGGAGATCGAACTTTGGTTGAAACCGAAGTTACTAAAGATGGAAAGTCGCGAGGGACTTCCAGGTGGGACCATGTACACGTTCCTTCCGCAATTAAGAGTGATTTACAGTGACCCTTTGAACCCGTAGCGAAGGCTTCCTGAAAACATGGAAAACACACAGTCGGCATGGGCTTCCGCAGGGTTCGATTCAGGTCCATCTTGGAATTCATAGGCGCATTAGTTTCCTGTCTTACGAGGAGCGTCCGCTCCGTCCACTCAGTCTGTTCCGTCCACCAGACATCGAGCATTTACTTTGATAGCTGGGTGGAGGTTCTTATTTCACGGTTATACGGTCGTCGCACGGTGCCGATCCTGCGGGTCCACCGCGTGAATAACCGGCGTATGGTGCCGTATGGTAATCGCTACTCGGATTCCTCACCGCGGGTCGCTGGATCATTGCGTTTCCTAGCAATAAATTGCCGGGCCGAAGCTCCGCGTGATACGTACAAGCTTCCACTCGACGGCGCGCTTTGTATCATCTAATCTATGGATACCCCGTTAAAAATCCGAATGGCTGGACTCTCGCGCGACGGACACCGCATTCCGACAGAATTTCCCATGAGTGCGTAACCGACCGCCTAATCGCTTCCGCCACGTTCCCGAATCTTGCATTCGCGGAACCCGCTGTAGTTCGCATCGTTGGGATTAAACGAGGATCGCCGAGATGCTATCAACAGGGACTCATTAAATCGTTTTATACCTAGCAGGTTCATACTCCATCCTCCTTTACCTACGAATTTATCTCAGACGATGCTTAAGCGTCGATTCTTCGTGGTTTTCACTACGAAACCGAATCGGTTTAGCTACCTAGGCCCAGCAACTAGAATTAAACATCGCAGTAAAATCAATTCAATGTAATTAGACGCGACTGTTTATAGTGAAGCGGTGACGAGAGAATAGCTGCGTTACGCTCAAGTAGCGAGGGACATTTTCTGGAACCTCCGATGAAAATACCGGTTGTTCGGCGTTCTGGACTCCGCTGGCGCGGTTCGGTTCGGATTCAAGGAGAACGAAATGGCCGCGGAATGGCGCGTTTAGCGGGCGCATAAATGCAAGCTTTAGCACTCGCACCCTGCAATCTCAGATTTCCTCCTTGGCTCAACCGGATGATACGGCTCGACTGGCAATCAGCCACCGACCTTACGCGGCCGTCCGGTTCGTTTCGGTCCTTCGGGAACGTCCGCGTCTCGTCGACGTGTTCTCTCGTCATAGCGGGTCCCGATTCATAAGGTATAATCACGGGAGGGGTCGCCGGGCGTTACAAACAGCGGAGCGTCACGCGAACCGGCTGAGTTAGCGCCGCTCACGAATCGCGGGACACGTGAGGGCCATTCCGAGCAGGAGACGAAGATGGGATCGGTGAAAGCTGGGATGAAAAATGCGAACGGCTCTGGACGTTGAAAGCCTGGTTTAGCATTAATGCTCTCCGAAAGAATACGATTCGGACATAACACTTGACGATGGAAATGTTAGTATACGAGCCTAGGAGATAACTTTCTTGCGGGACCCAGTATAAGTGTCAAGCTACGAAACAGATCGAGATCCAGCCGCTGAACAACTGAATACAGTAAAAGCTCCATCGTTGTCCGAAGGCCGGGGGTTTGAGCGGACAACGACCGTGCCCGGACGCGTCTTTAGTGAAACGGCTAGTTAAATGACAAAGAAAAGCATTCGCAGTCAAAAGCAGCAACTGTCTGGCTTTAGAAAACTCCTTTGTTCCTTGCCATATTCCTTTCCTATTGTTCTCCGTTCTGCGCGGATCTGGACAGTCCTGGGACACATCTGGCGACCAGATCCACGCAGGTCTAATTCTCTCGTTGACAGGCGGTGGAGTGGGTAGGCACTGGACAACGATCGTGCCCACGATTTAGGGCAACGAAGGAGCGATTACTGTAAAGAGGAAGCCCTTCTTCTGTGATCAGGACCGCTAAAAATCTGAAAGCAAGGGACAAATCGATGGATGTGCGAGAGCCAAGCGAACAGCGGGAACCGGGATGATTAAAGACAGCGGATGTCGAGGAGAAGAGGGGCCATAGCGTCCCGAAGTGGACGGTGACGAGAGAAACCGCAGGTTTCGGGTCTCCAGGCTTTGGATGGACCTCGTACGTATAATATCCTGGCAGAAACGAGGGGGTAGGAGGGCGTCAGAAGCAGAGGGAGAAAGAAACTCGGAGGAAGGGAAGCGGAGGATCTCTCTTTCCCGTGGTTGGGTGGAGTGGGTGGGGGCAAGGTGGATCGCGGATTGAGTCATTATGCCTGCTCGGAGGAGACCACAGGCTTTGATGCGGGAACGGCTGCCATCGGCTCGTGAAAGGAAACCGACCGGATGATTCAACGTATACAGACGGACAAAGTAGTCGCGGAGCTTACTATACGCTGCACTCATCCTTTCCTCGCTCCTATTCTTCTTCGTCCGCTTCGTCGTCAGCTTCTTCCTATTTCGCTCGGCGACCCCCGTCCACCTTTTCCTTCGATCGTCTCCTAGTCATTCGGACATGTTCCTTGCACATTTCAACCATGCGACGCGAACGGGAACGAACTTCGATCGCAGCGCATGCATCGGTTAATTCTACATCCAGATATTAATTGCAAGGGCCCTCGATATTCATGAAAATTGTTGAAGATTCCCAGAGTCTCTCGTTCTTGCATTTTCATGATTGATGCGGCTTCTGCGAGGATATTACAGCATATTACGAGCATAAATTCTGATACATTAATTTTTTAGCTACAGAATTAAAATTCGTTCTTCCCGTTCGCATTAAGTATAACAGCATAGTTGATTTACGATGCAGTGGAACCGAGTAATTCTGAAAAAAAGTCTGTGATACATACTTTTTATTCCTCGCCGAGCGCGCACAGGGGTTCTAATTACGCGCACAATATTTAATTTCCTTTTTAAGATGAAGTTTCGACGACAGGATAACGGTGGCGTCCCTCGTTCTCATATTTGCATATTAATTACACTATGTGCGCTTGTATCTTCGTATGATTTACTAACTGGTCGTCTATGACTCTAATCGAACGCAACTCGTCCGCCATTGTGCGATCCTGGTCGCGAGAACGATGCTGCCCTTCGTGGATCGCATCGACAAATTCCGAGGCTACGGGTGATTCCACGAAATTGATCATTTCCTGTTTTTTTTCGTGGACGTTGATAAAGCGGTCGAACTCGTTACGGGGAAATTTATTAACGCGTTTGGTGAGGTCTCGGCGACGCGACGTGCGCCGACCGGCAGGAAGCAGGCCGGCTCGTTGGTTTTTCGACGCGTAGGGAATCCGTATTTTTATTTTTTTTTCAAAGCAATTAACGTTCTTTCGCGAAACACGCCGGTGTGTTTGTTAATGAAGAATCGCCGCGCGCCCGCTATAAAAATCGATCGATCGTCGCCTCTTTCCCAGGATCACGATAGCATCTTTTCCTCCTCGCTGTTCCCCCCGTGAAACAATAAAAACGAGCCGGCTCATTACGCGATTGTTAATTAACAGCCTGTCGGCGTAATCGTGTGGTGAAATGTAGTGAAGCAGTAACTTGCTTCCTTTCTCAATATGTTTAACAGTTAGTTTTTGAAATTCTACTTTTACAGTTTTAAATTATCGGTTGCTTTATAAAAATGTGTATGATCAGTTCCACAGTGAGAGCATAATTATAATTTAGAAACCAGAAACCGGTCATTTGACCGGCGGTGGTAGGTTCCGCGTTTTTCTATTCGAGATATTTTTTTGGGGTTCCGGCACGCATCGATCTTGCAGTTTCCGCGACGCTGAGTCGAAATGGACCCCGGCAGCTTGCACAATGCTGCTAACAGCGGAGTCGAGGAAAGGGGTTGGTCATTTCAAGACGGATCGCGGACGATGCGCACAATATTATGACATCGCGGCGGAGCATCGACAAGTTCCGCGGCGGTGCCATTATGGGGCTAAGCCGCCACTGGATTTTATCTCTGGCCCCCAAACCGGTGTAAGCCAAACGAGCTGACAAGTCGACTCCGAGTCGCTAGAGGAAGGAAGATTGAGCGTGCAGGCGACAAATACAAACGGACGGAAAAAGGCGCAGGTATATTATGTACACCGGGGGCCCGAAAAATCCTTGCCCGGAGCCACGCGATCGATTACCTGGGCCTCCTCCGGGGACCGTCTCCGGGATCTTTTGACAAGTCACTTCGCTCGACGCCGGGCAACCTTCTTTCGCGGAATCGGCTCCATCGCTCCCGGCTGATACCAATCTTGCTAACATATTGTCGAGAGCCCACGGACTCGCCGCGGTGAAATGCATATTTCTGTTGGATCGCGTGTCGCCTCGTTCACGCTCGTTTATTTTCCTCTCGTTTTTTTCTTTGTTTTCGAGCGGCCACGCCGTGCGCTAGGACAAGTGGAAATGTCCTGCGGCGTCCCGGAATTTATTTACCGTTCCTCTTTCCCCGAGAGTCTACGCCGGCCTGCTCTTATGCAACCGTGTTGCCTCCTTGATCGCTTTCCACCTTTCTTTCCGGAAAATCCTTCAGTGAGTTATGTCCCTTTGTGTCTCTCGCGAGTGGACACCACTCTCTGTATTTCCTTTAACGGTTCTTTATCGCCCGGTCGGAACGTCCCCTTTAGGTATCCATTTTCTAAACACTGTTTTCGAAAGTGGCGTAAGTCAAAATTCCAAACAAATTGACCTTTTTCCTCGTTATGCATTACGTCGTACGAATGGTTAAAAATTCCAGCGAATTGCCAGGCCACTATTGAGACATCCTAAAACTCGTAGTCGAAAAACGGAGAAGTGCAGCAGGTGTCGCGAGCCAGCGGATTAATCAACGCTGTTGCGCTGCGATGCGCAACGGGACCTGAATATCGCAAAATGAAAAAGCGAACTACGAAACGGCGGAGACGTGTTCCATGTGTAAGAAACTCGCACGACATAAATAACCAGCGTACAGTTAGAGGAATCGCGGGTAGAGCGGCCGGGATGCCCGTGAAAGTACCAAGTTCTCTCTTCAAATTACGTTGCAAATTACGAACCCCCGCTGCTCGCGATGGCGAGACCCCACGCGTGCCTTGATGCATGTAGCGCCGCGCGACTCCCTCGCATTAAGGAGGAGAGCTGATGAAGTCTTTCGTACGGAGTCTCTCTCTCTCTCGAGCGGGTCGTTCTTTTTTTTTTTCAGCCCCCTCGTCGCGCGTTTCTCACCGAGTTGCCAAGCGCGCAGGCAATCCTCGCCGCGGAGAAATTCTTTCTCGGCTCGTTCCTGACGTGTTCGACCGTGAAGCTGCTTAATCGAAAACAAATGTACGGCTGATTCCCTGCGACTTTGATCGCGGCTTACCTAAGGCACGCTCCTTAACCCTTCACGAATCAATTTATCTTGGGAACGCTCGTTCTCCGAGTCTTCCGTCAACATCCATGCGGGACCGACTGTGTACTCTGTCGGCTGCAATCTTGGAACCGAGAGGCGCCTTAACTGGCTCCTCTGGATCGTAATTAACGCTAAACCTACCGAGCGTTAAAACCGATTAAAATGCTTTAGCTTATAAAAATGACAAGGTTCTATTTATGTGCTTGGATTTCCACGCAAGCAACTTCATAATTTCAATAATTGTGAAATGAAAATATGAAACCGGTCATTTTTGACCGGCAGTAGGTTTAGTGTGAACGCTCTGCGGAGTTACCGCATGGTTTTTAACGGTCCGACTACTGGCATTTACTGGGAATTGCTGTTTGTACGAGGCTTTCCAATAATGTCTTTACAGCTACCATAAATAGGCTCACAAACCATGACGAATCAAGCTAGATGATACAGGCCGTGAACGATAGAGGAACGAAAGGCTTCCGCCAAAAGTGAAGCGAGAGCAGTATCAGCAGCGCGGCAGCGGCTGGGGACATCGATGCCCGCACAAGACGGGTAACCGCGCCGGTTCCAGGTCCGTTTTTCCAGCGGCCGGCAATTAAGCCGAATCGGTGCTCGCGGCCTTGCTGTACGTGGAGGAGGGGTGGAGGCAGCGCAACGGGCATGTCAGCGTCGCGTTCATGCCTTTCCGAGCATCGGAATTGAAGAATTTACGAGGCCGGTCCGTCGAGCATTTGCCTTTTCACCGCGCCTCCCTTAACCGTTCCCGAGCTTCCTCGTATCTCCTTTAGCCGGTCTGGGCCTCTCCCTCGCGTTCCCGCCGAATTTCGTTTGGCCGACGTCGAACGAGCATATCTCTCTCTCTCTCTCTTTTCCTCTCTTTCTCTCGTTCGCATCTCGTCCATCCATCCATCCGTCCATCGGTTCGTCCCGCAGCCGCGCGGATTCAATGTCCATGCAAAGTAAACGGCGGCCTCGAAACGGCTGTCAATTATCCGTTATATACGGCCCTGGCCCCCGAACCCATTCTTAACGACCCCTTAAACCTGGCCACTGGCCAGCCCCCTCCCCCCTGGGTCCGGATCGCGCCGAAAACTCTCTCGACGTGCCCACGGGAGGACCTACATCGATCCGACGAACAGGCCCGCAAGGAGGAGGGCCAGGACGACGAAGACGACGACGAAAACGAGCGACGGGGACACGAACGACGTAGAAAGACGAAATTGAGGAGAAGGAAGACCGGCTGCGAACCGGGCCAGGGTGGAGAGAGCGGTTTCCGGGAATCGTTTGGTATTCCAACGCTACCGCCACTCGCGGCACCTTCCTCCTTCAAACCGTGGACAGATTCCTTCACGGTCGCCGCAGAGAGGCCACCGATATACAGGGAGACCCGGAGACCGCCTCTATAGCCGCGCCGCGAACTGTGTCAGAATTGCAAATGGACAGCGAGCTCGGCACCCGACGGAACGACACAGCCAGAGAGAACACCGCTCTCGCTCGTCCGAAGGAAACGGGGCGCGAATTCCTGCCTGTAATCCTCCAAGATGGATTCGAGCCGGCGCGGCACCCAGGAATTCGAGGCGGGAACTGTTTCGGGAAAGAATCGGTGGGAAAAGAGCCACCGATTCTGCCAACGGACGCGGCCCTTTGTCCTAGAAAACCAGACCACTTCCTGTCCCTCCGAGCGTTATTTTACGTGGGCGAGAGGCTACAGCCGTCCCTCCCGCCTCGGAGCCAGTCGGAATGTAGATCGAAACACTTTGATCAACGTGTTAGCCTGCTTGAAGAAATGTCTTTGTCGCGAATTCCTCGGCTACCGTCCGGCTTCATCCTGCTGGGGAATGCGTGGCTCTCTCTCTTCAACTGTTTTCTACTTATTCGTAAATATTAGGTGCGCAAATAAGTCCTTTCCCCTATTTTTCCAAATTTAAGATTGTATTACATAAATCAGGCACAAGATTACGTCTCAAAGTAATCACCCTCATTCTCTGTAACCTTTTCCCAGCTGGTGGGTAAATTATAAATTCCATTCTTGAAGAATGACGACTGCTTGCTGGTTTTGAAATCATCAATACATTTTCCAGAATACAGTACAGTCTGAAGTTATGATCGTAGAAGAAAAAGGGGAAGGAACTTATTTATGCACACCTATACTGTTAATTTAAAAGAATTCATTTTCTTTGAATCATCTTGGAATTCCTCAATGAGTTCTGCTAATGCGTTTTTGTCATTACGTCTTGATTACGATCGCATCGTACGTCTTGATTAGCGGAACAAGAAGGTCCAATATATAATCGTTAGTTGCCACACGTTCGCGTCGAGATCGCCAGGATTAAGAAGTGTAACTCGGAATTAAGAAGGATAATTTCCAGGCGATCGTACGCGATCCTAACGAATCTGTTAACAACTCCCGACCGCTCGAGCTAACGTGGAACGACTAAGCCGCCGAAGAGAATGTTGGGAGTTAACTGGTACGAGGCATCATCCCCTCGCTCGTAAACGCCAACGCCTCGTAATTATAACGATACGTTCCGTTCGAACGTAACGAGCAGACCGGGACGAGATTGGCGAGTCGTGGCTCGCTGGTTTACCACTTTCGAACGGCTCGTTACGATGATCGCGTAGAATCGCAAATCAATCAACCTCGCCCGGTCTTTCCAACGAGTTTGACGCGCGACCTGCGATACTAGCCTAGTCATTTTCGAATTATCCGCGTGCTTTCGAATTGTCGTCACTTACCGAATGGGACTCGTAGACTGCGAACCGCTCTCGGAGGAACTGGTCTGACGTCCGTTGGCGTGAGATTGCGGTTAGGCGTCTGGGTGGTATCGATTCCCTTTGTTCCTCAGGCTCAGATCAGTCCACGATCGATCCCGACGCGCGATACGTATCACTAGGATACTCGAATTTGCTGGGAAAACTGCACCGATAGCTGCACACTGCGAATTTTCAAACGGAACGAACGGGAACGAGACTCGCGTGAAAATGGCCGACGATGCGCGACTGTCCTGTCTTCGCGATTACAGAACTGTACATACATGGCGTGAAAACTGAAACAATCTCTTAATATTAGGTTGACTGTCGCCTCCATTTTTCAGATTTTCCACTGCACGATAATCACATTGATTAACACTAGAACTACCAGACGTGTCGAAACGACTTTCTGAGAAATTTCTTCAGCGAACAAAACTGGCACGAAATCTGAATAAATTGCGTTTAGTGCTTTCAGTGTTGAAATATCTCGCGAGTGCATCGTGCGACGGGTCAGAAAAAGATTCGTGATACCCGTTCAAGGATTGAGAGGTTCTCCGGCTAAAAATTGGAAGGATGACTGGAGGGTTTCCGCGTAATATCTCGGGGATTTTTCCGTCGACCCAGGTGGCTGGTCCGCTTTTTCATCTGGTCGCGATTGAAAGGGGCCGAAGCGTGTAAGGCCCGGTGATTCGTCGAAGGCGCGTCGTCGCGCGGATAATGGCTTATTAACAAAGCGTTGGCCAGCCGCGCGAGGAAGTGACAGAGACCGGTGAGAGACCGTGGGGATTGAAAAAAGAAGGGTGAAGTGACGAGGATGGCGTTGGTCAGCCAGCTAGAAAGTAAGAAGGAAGGAGATCGAGTCCTGACGCCAGGAGTCCAGTCACGGGTTTCATCGACGCCTTCGAGAGAGGGACAGGGAGAAAGAGAGAGAGTAAGAGTAGGGTCCTGGCGCACAACGGAGCTTTAATTACGCCGATATCACGGTAATTAAGCCGATCAATGCGTGCCATTGTGCGGCGACCGCGGGGCCCCATCGGCTCTTAAGGCCCATCCATAATCACGGTCGAGGACCCCCTTCGTTCGACACAAAAGCACCCCGTCTCGCGGGACACCAGGATATGCGGTGCCTGCGCCCGGGGATCTTTACGAGTGACTTCTTTTTTGCGGGGAAACCATGACAATGGAGAGGCAAAAATTGACGCGTTCCGGTGCGCGCGATTCGATTCGTTTAATTGAGACACCGGCCGTGGTGTTATTTTTGCGCGCGGCTCCGTCGGAATGTCTGCAAGGGTGGGAATCAGGAAGTCATCAAAGTTACATTCATGCTCGGATTGCGCCCGAGAGTCCCGACCAATTCAGCATTGTCCGCGCTGATGCTCGCATAAAACTCGCCTCGACAGTCTATATAGGTGATTCAACGTTTAATGCACATTTAAATGTACGCTTTTGACGCTCCGAGTCATTTTTTATCCGTACCGAGACGCCGCGCATTCTCTTCGTGGATAGTTCTCGCTGTTGCCGAAGATATTCTCGGAAACGAGCAAACAAGTTGCTTAACTTCGACAATCGAAGCGTCCGGTGCAGAAGTTCAGAATGTTCCCACATGGGTCGCCTTCTTATTGCCAGGATGCAGAATCGATTACCTCCGCGCGCCTTTCGCGAGGGACAAATTGTAATCGCGAACGGGTGCAATCATCGAACATTTCTCCAATTTAGGGGACATCGAGTGTGAAATTCGTAGCTCACGGCGCGGCTGATCTCGTGTCCGATCGTCGTTCCCCGGGATAATTGCAGCCCGATCGGTACGCAATACCAAAAATTCACCGAAAATCGCTACCCCGAAGCGCGCCCGCTTCAGGGAGGTTTGCGAACGCATATACACACGACAATGCTGCGCTAATCGAACGGTAGAACTTTGTAATTTTCCGCACGATATCTTCCCGTAATATGGCTCGGTTATCAATTACCTTATTAAATCCTCGAGGCTGTGGCCCTTCATCGTAGTCCAGATTCAAGTTCCTCGAGCCCTCGGGAAAATATCGTTCCTGCGCTTTCATATTCGCGTAATTAACTTCGTACGAAATACTGTGCAACTCGTGAACTGTTGTGAACTTGTTAAAAGGTCTTATTGCATGCGATGAAGCCTTGAAACAATTTATAAATCTGGACAATTGGTTTCGCCTCCCAGAAATGCAGAGTCTCACACAAAATTGTTCAGACACTACCTTCTCTTCATTTTAAATTTCTTGAATATGCATGACTTGGTGCAGGCGGAGCACAAAGAGTACAAAAAGAGGAGAATATTTGAATCATCGTATAGAACTTGGGAAATCCATGGGCGAGCATTCCACAGGTGCATCATCCCACTCCGGATCTCGCTAGCCTGGTGCACCGAGGAGAATATTTCCGAAACTGCGTGGTCACCGTTCCATTGTGCCCTGTCCCAATTACAAGAAACCCTGTCAAGGTCGCGTCTCATCGACCCAAGAAGTTATTCAGCCTCGGATGGGTCCACGAACGCTTGGTCACTGTTTATCGAGGTTGATCCCGCGGGTAGAGCTTTCATGGTGGCGAGAGAGAAGGCGACATTGAAGGAAGGATCGGCGAAGGGGGTGGATGATTTGTTTGCGGCCGCCCTCAGCGTTTTCTCTGTTTGTAGTAGGAGTTAGGCCAACGAAACCGTCTCCCCGCAAAGCGCCGCTTCGGGGAACCAAATAACTCGAACGGTACCGCTTTTTACTTTTTCTCCCCGTCGCCGGTATATTTGCGCCGGCGTTTCACGAAACATGAGCGGAAGGGGATCATCAGGCTGCTCGCCGCGATCTCCTTCTGTCGTCCGTGGACAGATGCGTACTTCCAGTGGGGAGACACCGTTCTCGTTCCATTAACCGTGTTTATCCGGAACTGTTTGCAAAGTTCAAACCTTGGCCTGCAGAAAGCGAGCATTATCGAGTAGCCTTTTCTGGAACGCTGGAGATTCAGATATTTTGTACTTTATGGTCGCTTTATTCTGCTCATAAAGATTCACGTGTAAAGTGTCGTCCATTATCGACCCATCGTATTGCTACCCTATCCTATTACTAACTATGACAATCTGTGCGAAATTTCTAGTAGTATTGGTTGACGTATAGCATTTTATTATAAGGTAAAAATGTGCACGTTTCAGGTGACGGTGGCTAGCACGAGCACGCCAAGCCCCAACACGGTTCATCCCAGCGTTAACGACATGGACTGGTTCGCCGGCGTAGCCGAGGAGGAATTGCTGTATTACACGGGCGTCGGTAACGACGTCGATTCCCTTTGGGCTGTGATAGGAAGCTTTGTGCCGCCGCCTCCTAGACCACCTTATTTACCGGAGGAGGGTGTCACCACCGACGGACTCACCACCTGTGATTTGTGTTCGTGGGCGTGGAGGAACGACAGGCATTCCTTTTCCCTCGACGGCACTCTCGGTAAGTGTTTGCTACCGTAACTTCCTGCTTTCGACGCGGCCGATTCCTCCGCATTCGATTCCGACGTTCGCCACTTGCAATCGCCGACTGCGAGTAATTCCCGCCTAATCGCGGGTACCGCTGGCGTGGACTTGATGAGAACATGAAACTTCTTAAAGATGCAAAATAAAAATGTATTGCATTGATCGTGGGAAGCCGGAACAACAGAAAAATTGATTTCATCCCTTAACAACTTCGTTACTTAAAATCTTACTTAAAATCTTTTACTTCTTTATGTCTCACCAGCCAATTTCTTCATAAATACATAAAGATCCGCAGCCTAATCGTTACTAGCAAAGAATGGTGATCGGTAGACAATGGCTTTGAGCTTCTAAATAAAGTAAACAGCTTTCCAGTCATCCAAAAAACCGGGTTACACAAAGGAAACAAATCAACGCCTGTCCAAACGGAATTAAGAGCGTTTGTGGAAAGTATTTTCTTTTCGTCTCGGGACCGAACGTCCCACAGACCTCCTCGATTCTTGTCAGCACTTCAGCTCGACTCTCGAGAGAAGGGTTGAGAAACTGTTGCCGTTAGGCGACGTTGGTTGCCGCGTGATTCCTTCTGTACATACGGTCGAGCGTTGTTTGCTGCCTGTTTGCTCGTCAAACAGCTTTCCTGGGCTAGTGGATCCTCCGGAGGAGTGGGACTTTTCATCGTCCGGTTAGTAATCGTCGGATGACTCGTGAAATATTTCTCGCCCGATCGAGCGAACCAGCACGCCTCGCGCGTGTGTGTTTTCGAAATTTCTCGCGGTGATTGCGGCCTAATCCACGCCTGCCTGCCGAGGCGAGCTTTCGCGACGGTTTATTACACGATGTAACGATGTACAACAACTGGAGAAAATGATGCCTATTATCGGGGCCCGTCTGCGCCCCGGCTCCGGTACGCCTCTCCCGCTCTCCTCTCTTTTTACACGCGAAAAAGGGGTTAGCGATTTCATTACAACGAGAGGCTCTCTCTCTCTCTCTCTCTTTGTTCTTCTTGGGGTCGGTGGTTAGGCAGCTGTGGATACGGTCGCGCCACGTTTGCCAACCGGGACGGCTATTAGATGGGTGGGGGCGAACGATGCGAGCTTCCCCATTAGCTTGCCCACGAGTCGGCCCATTAGCTTTCGATGACGACCAATAGAACGTCACGATACAGATCCCTAAAGCAAACACCATCGTGCCGAGCGAGAAGCCGACGGCCGCAAACGAGTCCTACCAAACGATCGATCAATCCTCGATCGATCCGCTATCTCGCGGCTACATAGTTCCGAGGAGGAACAGTCGGATAACATTCCCCGGACGATGGATTTCGTCGCGCGGTACATTAACGTCGTGTTCCACGAAGCTGTTGACGATGTCATAATCGATACTGCCCGGGGATCGTGCTCGATACGCGAAAAAAGAGTCGGGAAGGTGTGCGCGCTCGCACGAGCGTGTGTGCCCGTGTTCGTACACCGCCTTTCAACGTGGCTGGTCCTCCAGGTCGAAGGTCATCGGCTGGCCTCACCATGGGAGGCCCGAGCTCCGTGTCTGTAAAACTTCTCCCCCCCTCCCCCCAGTCTGTCTCGGCCCTCCCGCCCTGTCCTTCATTCGATTCGCGCTAATTCTCGTGACGGACAAATTAAGACAGATAATTCATGGGCTCGCCCTCGGTGAGCAGTGTTGCGATCAATGCTAATTAGCTGGGCGAAACTCATAACGTGGTTCCGTAAAAAATAGATGCTGGCCATACGAAGTAATGTCTAGCCAGTAAGAATATTAACCTTCCTTCATTCGTCCCTCATTTCACGAACCGAATCTGTCCCTCGGCGTCAAAGTGACACAGTGGTAGAAGATCGATGAAATAACAAGGTAAACAGTTATTTTTCGATGGTTTTCTATTCAAACTGATGAGTTAGCATTTATGTCTTAGGTTTTTCGGTTATGTGTGTCGCAAAGTTTTGGGCAAAACCCACAAATAACAGAATAGTATAAGTTATTTCGGGAAAACTGTGTAAAACTACCGAAGTCAAGAAGTGCAGAGTCAAAGAGCAAAGAACTCGAAGAGAGAGAGAGAGAGAGAGGAGTGACGGCCGCGGAGGAAGATGGGAGCTAAATTGCTAGGGTCGCCGTCTTATGCAACATGATCACGACTGTTGCGTAAAATGGCCGCTTTAATGGCACCCGGGAAACCATTCGTTGAAAAGTGTTTATTTAAAAGCAAACAGCGGACCGGTGATAACAGGACATGAGTAACTGTTCAACGTGGGTCGAGTTGATCTTTAAACTGTCAAGATATTTGAAGATTGATACTAATGAGTAATGGTTAGTTGGCTATAAAATCTGTCGGCTCGCGAAAACCAGTTACGCTGACGGATCGCTAGCTGCATACTTCGATCGTGATTAATTATCTAATCGTAAATTAAAATTCAATCTCCCGATCCGTCTCTCGAATAATTAAAAATTTATGCGACATCTACGTAGAAAGTCTCGGAACATTTAAAATGTTTAACATACTCGATAACGCGAATACCTTCGAGGTGTTTCTCGAGTCTTCTGAAACCTGTACGATATTTTACCATCTCTTCCTTTTCGCATACTTTGCAGTCTACTCGGTGAAGACGCTGTAATCTGCGAATTTTCACGGCTTCCTTAGGCATCGAACGAAATATACATTGTGTTGAAGGGACTATTTCTCGTAACGGGGAACTGAAGTTCGTTCTAGCTTAGAATTTGCGTATATTTCCACGGTCTGCCGATCGCCAGCCGATTCGATCGCGCTGTTTCGATGACTCGAGGGGTCGGTAAGCCGTTACAGCTTGAACGAAATCGAACCGCGGCGGGACGAAAGTGCTGGCAGGCCGAGCTCTCGACATCCGGTCGAAGGAATTCGGCCAATCAGAACGTCGGTTCTCCCCTGACGGAACGAGGTTCACACGTACGCGGGGGCACACGTGAGTTTCCGCTACGTGGCAGGGTGCCCCACCTCTTCTCGGTCCCCCGTTCCCCTCTTCGCTCGTCCTCCACCTTGTTTCAGCCCCTGCGGGCCCCATCGGCACAGGCACGCATTATCGCCATTACCATGAATTCCAGCAGTTATTACGCCTCTGTTGCGCCGCCACGAAAATGGCGGCCGGGCGCATTCTACCGTGCAACGAGGAGGGCTCACGACCCCCGCCCTCTTTTTCCTCCTGGCGCCCATACGCCGTTGAATATCCGCTTCGGACCGCAATTAACAATGGAACCTGCAACTTCTAAAAACCCTTCAACCGTCGGGACAGCGAAAACAAATAAACATCGGCGTACTTCCTGCATTAACCAGCCGAAGCGCACCGGACAGGCTAGACGCTCGATAACGTTGCTCGAAACTCGTTACAGAAGATTGCTCGATATTACCGATTACACATGGTGTAGGCTACTAGCGAACATCAGGCGATTCGATTTGCAAGGAAACGATCAACAGTTTTTCGATTCATCCATTCGTTTTTCAAAAGACGAGATTAAAAGCTGGACGGATTCGCGTGTCGTAGCGTTTACGAGAAGCAGAAGCGGTTGGCGTTCAATGTTTATAGTTGGCAAGACAGTAATTTCGGTATTTTAAGGTGAAATAGAGCTCAATTTCTTTACTCAGGCAATGAACTTTAATGAATAAGATATTTTCCCTTAGGTTCGATTATCTTTCGTCGAGAAGAATAAATAAGAAAATATCTTATCGATTAAAGTTCATCGCTCGAATAAAGAAATTCGGTTTTATTTCACCTTGAAATACCGAAACTACTTTTTTGCCAACCCAATGTATGTAATATACGTAAGTTCTGTTATGTGTTTCATAGGAACCGCTTGACTGTAATCAGAGTTGGGCAGAAATTGAATCAGCGATTGACGATTAACTTCATCAATCGATTGAATCAATCGTCGATTTTCCAATAATTACCTTGTTTAATCGTACGCATTGCTCAATCTTGATTAAAATTTTAATCGATTAATGCCCAACTCTGACTGTAATCGCTACGAATAACAATTATTTAGACGAAATTCGCGAACTCCCCGCGTCAGTGGGAGTGTCGAAATCGGTTGCGTCATGCGCCGCACGTACCCGCGTCATTCCAGGAAGAGCCGCGCGTCGGATGGGACCGAGAAGGACGTCGGGGAGCAAAATTGAAATTTATTTCCAGCAAATCGAACGGTCCTCCCGCGAGCGCGTGATGGATGACCGGTAATAAGCTACGCGGCCGTGTTCGATACTGTTATTAAAGCGATAAATCACGGGTCGAGGGCGTAGTGGGAGGGATCGCGGGACGCGTTTCGTGTGCCGATACGATCGTCGGTTGATTCGCGGCGGAGACGCCATTGTCTCGCCGAAACCGCGGCAATTACGCCGCGAATCGCGCGGATAAACGGCGAATTGCGGAACGGGTCTTGACGGGAGAGGTCGAGGGGGGCAGCGGGGAGGATCGTGGCTCCTTAAAGGAGGCTCGCGATGGGGTAATCATCGCGTCACTTCGTATCTTCAGCGACGTAATAATTACGCGATCGCGCCTCCGTCTCTCGAGCGAGCGTTCCCGGCGTCCGAGGAGGCGGAAAGCCGAGGAACGGAACGGAAGGGACAGAGAGAACTTAATTCGAGCTCTCGAGAGCCCTCTTCTCCGAGCCGGCGAGAGCTCGCTGGAATCGTCGACGACGACTCCTGTCCGCTCGAGAGACTCGCGCGGAGTACCACTCGCCGCGACAAAAACCGCGACCGCGCTCGACCGACGACTTTTTACGCTCTCCTCCGGCTCCGGAGGCGTTCATGAGGGAATATTTCGAGGATCTTTTGTCGCCCGCGGAAGAGATACTTGCGGACGCGTGTAATCACCGCGAGGAAGAACCCGGTCGAGTTTATTATTCACCTTATCGCGTGAGATTTCGAATCCCAGGATCTCGGTGATCCTGGCGCACCGCAGATGTTTATGGAAATTGACTTTTTACCGATAGCCCAGCATACAATGCTTAGAGTCGCGAATAAATTTGTCGGCCGCAGGATATGTAAAGTGCTTTATGCAAATTCGGGATTTTATCTCTCGATCTATAGAAATCGAGATTAACATTGTATTTATTGTTTTGGGGATTTCGTTGTGCTCGTACTAATTGGACCGTGATACTTATGCAGATTCCTATCCTGCGATATTTATTACTGGGTCGCGAACGTGGGCGTGCATTTGCATTCTCTGCTGCCGATAACTCCACGATTCTAGAGATAATGCTTTTTTGATGATCTTTGCGAGCTGCAAATATTCAGTTTATAAGCACCGGACCTCGTAGATGCTGTAGTACGTTTCCTATCATCATACGAATCAATTAACCCGACGCTGGTTCTCGAAAAACGAAAAAAGGATAAGTATAGTTATCAAACTACGTAAAGATCGGTTCGCACAGCTTCGGGAACCACGGTGGATTCTAGACCGGGGATACGCTCGTGGACTACATGCTCGCAATTAGCTAAAGGAAGAGATCCAGTCGGAACACCAATTCAGAGGACCGTAAGAGGCCTGGCCGCGTGTGTCATTTTCCCGGGTGCTTGATAATCAAGTTAATACGTCCCAGTTTAACGGAACAACGTAATCGCACGTAGACCGGCAGTTCCTGTAATCAGTACGGAATACCAGCGGAATAAGCGGCACGCAGGATGCTAAGTAGACAGAATCAGCTCGAGGCGGCGCATTTCCTGTGGAGATCGTCATCATTTTTCTTGCGTCTGATGGACAGCTACACAGCACACGCCCGAGCGACGAAATTACACTGGATATTCGGAGTGCTCGAAGTCCGGACCCGCGTTGACTCGTAAAACTTATAAATACCTGACAGAAAGACGTTCAGCTGATCTTCCGTGAGCAAATTAAACGTTCAAGAGTAACTTTAGACTCGATTCTAATGAAATCTCTCGTCTCGTTAAGAGATACGAAAGTCGATGTACGATGCATGTCCTTCGGTAGAGCAAGAAGCCTGAAGAAGCCTCAAATTACATACACGTTGCGCAGTTACACGCCAGCTCATTCGCATCTGAAATTGCTGTTAGTAAGAAACTGAAAACATAAATGCAATAATTTCAGGGATTTTTTCGCCGCGCTGAATGACCACGCACGGAGGCGGCGAAAGAGAATCGAAGGGAAAAGGATGCAGAAACGAGAGACAGGAAACCCGGCGCGGCGCGGCGTCCCGCTGTAGATCGGCGTCGCCGCGTGAGGCGCCGTTTCAAACGCGGCGACTCGCCACGCTAATCACGCGATGCCGCTCGAAACGAACCGAGAGGGAGAGACTGCCAATTAGAACGCAACGCGCGGCCCCGTTGATTGTAATACAACGTTGGATTACCTGTCGTGCGCGGCGATGATGGAAGCCGGGCCCCTCTCGCGCAGAAACCGCCGCGGACAACTTCATCCCCCTCGCAGCGAGTGGCATTTATCGGTTCGGGAACGGGCCGCGCGCCGCTTTGTCGTTTAATCGGCCGCTCGTTAGGATATCCTTGCGCCTCGAAAACCAGGCCCATCCTCGCCTGAGTCATCCTTTTAATTCGCATTACGTGCCCGCGGCTACGTATATTCGGATTGGCCCGATCTTATCGCGGCATACGCGTATACGCCCGGATACCGGCCACGTAACGAGGCTTCTTCTTCGCCAACCAACCCAGCCCCTCTACCCTTTAACCGGGGCCCCGCCGCCCTGGACTTCGTGAAGTCACCAAAAGTTGCGGCACCGAACACCGAAATGCAATCGTGTTGTCCATTGTCATTTAGATGGCGAATAAAGCGTGTTGCGTGCTGCTGTCTTGTGTCATAGTGGACATTTATTAACAAGTAACATTAGTTGTTGCCGATCGAAAAGACCGTGGACGAATAATATCAGATAACTGGGTAACATTTTAGCATATATGAAAAGAACAGACGTGGTTTTAGCCCGAAGAAGTTTACGGTATGCCGATTTTAGTTACCCCCTTAACAAAAAAAAGTAACATTTTAGCATAAAAATTGTTGTAAATTCAACAGTTTTCGTAAAGATCAAATTGTTACTTTCGACCGCAGTATCCCTTCTGTTAAGTTCACAATTTTCTAAAACTGGAGAGAACCTCTTTTCTTTGTCGAAAAGAAGAACGGTAACATTTCTGACAATGCAGAAAATATAAAAATTGTCGGAGGATCGATCGCCGAGGCCGTTGCGGATCGAAGTAAATTATACGGGAGTACCGAAAAGATTTGCCCAAGTAATTGATCCCGAGATCTAATCGGAGGATCCATCTTCTAGGTGCTCGTTTTGCCGGGTGTAGCAAGGATGTCGCATGTTCGCTCGTTGAAAAAGGAGCAAGCGGGTTCGCGCCCGGGCGAAGTGCGAGCATCTCCGGAGGGATGCAAACGAGAGCGGGTCCGTTTCGTGCGACCGAAAATTTTTCGAGAACCCTTCCCCGGGCCCCCAGTGCTTTTATACGGTCCCGAGCCGCGTACTTTTAATCTCGGAGTCGATCTCGCCCACGTAGATTTATTGGCAGCGGTTCTTGCGCGCTGCAGGGCTACCGTTGCGCACTTGTGTGCGTCCCTTTGATTGCGTGCACCCCGATTCGTTACGTGTTCTCGTATTTATCGGCCGCTCGCGGCTAATCCACGCCACGCCGAGGAATTGTTTTCGGCCGAAGAATGCGAATATATTCCGTCGAACGGAGTCGCGCGACCCTTAGAGCCGGATATTTTAGGACGGCGACGGCGGGAATTTAATTAGTAGGAACAATAGAAACGGGGCTCGCAGAGCGCGTCGCTGTCCCTCGCTGAAATTGCTTATTCAGGTAACAGGCACCTTAAATTCTAGTTCTAATTTAAAATGAAGGTGCAAATACACTCGCAAGTCACTGTGCTATTTATTGCGAGAGTGTATTCGCACCTGAAGGAAAGATTTTAGCGAAACCAGGATCCGTAATCCTTTCCCACGAGAAATCTCTTCCGGTCGGCGCTAAAACTGTTAGTTTCGCCCAATCGCACCTCTTATTTCACCAGGAAACAGCTGCCCGGTCAAATTAATTTGCATCCACAATTGGTAAAGAACCCGTACAAGGCTCTCGGGCCTTCTAAGAGTATATATTAATGAAATTCGAAATGTAGCACACGATGAATCATACACGAAAACCGTAGGACAGAGAGACAGTGTGGGAAGGAATTGCGAAACAGACAGAGATCCTAACGGCACCGATTGCCGGACGATTAATTAACCGGCGAGGCGAGTTAATAATATGTAAATAAACGGCTCTCGCATAAAACGCGTGAATCATTAATCCGCGCCGAAGAGTGACCGGTATAATAACGCCTTTTAGCATTCGATACGAAACACCGAGATCGGCGAACGGGTACGGCGCTGCTGCCTCCTATCTATTAAGTTCGCGAGCGGAACGGTTTCGCAAGCGTCGTCGTCGCGCCCGAGAGTCTAACGATGATTGGAACGGAATTAATTACTATCTTGCCGCGGGGCTATCGTGTTGACAGTGCTCGCGGAACGAATTACCCGGCGCATAAATTACGCGCACCGTAACTTCATAACGAACTGTGTAAATCATCGGCGAGGTGTTACATATAAATTAAATCGCCCGATAATTGGGCCTTCGCGATTAGAGAAACTGGCTCGCACGAATGCAGGCTGTTTTCCAGTCTACGCTCCATTTACGCTCCGATCACGGTGTGATTTTAATTAGACGCGGCCGAAAGCAATGTTTCAATTCCCCGGGCCGGATTGTCTCGACGCCTCCGCGAACAATTTTAGTCTCTCTCCTTGTAGTCCGCGGAAGTTTATGCAAATTTACGATTTCACTCGAGAAATTGCATATAAATTGCCTGGAGAATAAGCCGGAGTTATTTCCTTTTAGAAATATTCCGATCTTTTTCCGATTACTTTATTCAGCTCGAAATTAAATGCATTCCGCATTATGTCCGATCGACTTAATTCTAGCCTGTCAATGGGTGTTCTCCGGCGACAATGATACTCCCGAAACGCAGGTGTATCGTCCGCCTTTCGGTGTCCCAACCCATTCCGATAGCTCGGGGCGGACACTTAAAGTTCTCACGAAGGCTTGCACTTAACAAGCTCTCACCGAGTTAGACGGCGACCTACGCGATTTCCCTGCGGTATTTCGGATAATTAAGATTACAAGCCGCGCCGATTATTCGGAGACAGACTGTCGCGTGTGTCCCATCGTCCGTCCCATGGGACACGGTCATCCCCGATGGCGTCCGGCTTATCTCCGCCACTTACCGAACTATGCCCAAAGTTAGGCCCCTTATCTCGGAAACACGGGCCAGTCCACCGGGGTTCCGGCAACATCCGCGTTCCACCGTCTCTGTATACCTTTTTTCGCCGACACCACTGACACACCACCGGTCGTTTAGGAATTCTTGTAGCCCTCGGGATGGCCGGCGTGGAAGCAGCCTCCGTTATTTATCCCACCGTTTTTTCCCTTATCTTGTTTCACGCGGCGGCCGTGATCGCGCGCAAACAGAAAAGAGTTGTTAACAGCCGCGCGTGTATCGCTACATTAGAACCGATAGAAATACCACCGAGCGACGCTGACTCATTTTCAGCATCGGCCGTGTTCCTTTATGTGTGTGTGTGTGTGTGGGTACGCGCCGGTCATCCCCGCGACTCGTTAGCTAAAAGCCACCGACCACGACGCGCCATTTATTCCTCCGCCATCCGGCCACCCAGGCAACTTTTTCTCGTGACTCGTTTTCCTCAACTCCTCGTCCTTATGACACTGCAGGGGGGGAAGAGTAATCGGCCGACCCGGTAGGCACATGCCCCGACTGATTGAGCCGTTCAGTTTGCTGGAAGATCCCCTCCCGTCGCGACCGTCTGATACTCTAAATGGCTGATCCCTGGAACCTCGTAGATACCGCTCGAATAAGACATAAACTCTCGGAAAGACTGCATTACAAGGCCCGGGGATATCGAAGGTGGAACAGACATCGCCCCATTAGTTGCTAAAGCGACCACACGGTTCTGATAGGTTGATACGTTGACTACGACCTATGAATTTTCAGAAAGGGGACTAAGCTTCCAAGTGGATTAGAACATAACGCATGCCGCGCGTTGAAAACTCCCGGCGATACCGCTCGCCGCGCGTTCAGGTCTCCAGCGCGAACGCGTCGAAATCACTCGAACAACGATCGATCGCTGCGATAACGTCTAACCTTTCTCGCGCGCAATTGCGCAATCTGTTCTTTACATCTCCGATAATTATAGAAATATACCGTGGATCTTCGCGCACGCGAAAGGTTCTCGAAATTATCCCACTGCTGAAGGATCTTTGAAAAAGTCGACAATTATGAAACAATCGCAGGCGACGGTGTCTTAGCACCTCATGACACGGTTCTTCATCTACCTTCAACAATTATGTTTGTTCGTGATGCATAATTTATGTAAAATACAAATTCTCTGTGCTAATTGTACTGTTTATAACACCACTGTTTTTTGCGAATCGAATTGATTGCGAATCGTTCGAGCGAACCTAGACACGGATACACATAAAGATCGTCTGTTTTCAAGAAAGTTCTGATCACCGTGACTGCGATTCTCTAGGCACGCAGGAAGCCGATTTTCTCTCGAGGCTTTTTAAAACCGCTTGTTGAACAAACCAAAGCGTCTTTCACGGTTCTCCTCGCTACAAGACGCGAGTGACGCGCTTGATCGGCACTCGAAAGAGCATAGACACCGAGGCAATAGAGCCATCAAGCTATAATTGCTCCTTGAACCGTCGAAGTCGCTACAAGCGTCCCGAGTGCCGCGTCGAGGTACAATGCCCGCTTTGTTTCCGTTCCGGCCTCTTTTCGACTATTGCTGATTACTCCGGTGGCCCTTGAACGTTCTCCAACATACATCGATGCGGCGAACACCGTCGGCTGTCTCTTTCTTACTCTCTCTCTCTCTCTCATCCTCGTAAAGGATAAGGGGAACCTATCCAGTCGGTTCTATTCTTACACTTTTCGCCGCAGCTCGCCGGGTACGAGAACCTGACGTTGACGTGTACCAAGCGGCTTCGCGCGGGTTCTCGCCAGCGCCGGTTCGCGTACAGTTGACGTAGAGTATGAATGATTCCGTTAACTGGACGTCACCACTGACAGCTCACTGGTTATTTCTCAGGAAACGCTGGAGGGTGCTTCGAGTGAAGGCTGGCTTCCTTGAGAATTCGGGGCTCCTCGGAGAAAATGAACTCGCGCATTGTGAACCGTTCACCTCTCTAAATTAAGCATTCAGACTCATCGAGGGTTACTTCATCCTACGAAACATTCCCTCCAGCCTTTACTCTCCACATACATGCTCTTCTAAGCATTCTTTAATTCGGTCAAATCTTTTTCGTTTGAAATATAAGATCACGAGTAAAATGAAATCGGCTCTATTCAAGTGAAAGATCGAGTGTACCATTAGAAGTAATCTGACGTAATGTGATTGCATTTTTCGATGATCAGGAATATTTTCGAACCAGTTCGGACGTCAGAAAAACTGACGCGTATCGCCGCGAAGATCGTGATCCGTGTACAGCGGGAACGGATCTCGCATTGGTTTATCGATCGATGGGATCGCCGGGCCGTTCGATAACCGATCGAGTAAATGTGACAACCGTGATACGGTCGAGGCGGGACATAGAACCGCGAAGATCGATCCGATAAATACACACCGGTTCGCAGAGAGATACGATTTCATTCGGACGATCTCGGATCATTTCGAACGATCCACCGGGTCCTTAACCTCTTCGTTAAGCGCGCGGCATAAAGCTCGCACTGAAAAGCTATCCCGATAGCGCTACATGGTCGCACCGCGGCCGTTAATGCACGCTTCCCCACAAATAGGGCTCTGACGCATCGTTCTAATGCGGGTAATTTATCGTGGCTGCAGAACTTATTGTACGGTATCGCGTAGAAAGGCTTTCTTGATGCGCGCAGTGCGCTGGACCGTGCACGATGATGCCCGCCGCGCCGTTCCTCGTCGCTTCAAAGAGCGCAGCGCAATCTACAGCGGCCGCGCGATCACTTTAGAAGGAAATCACCGGCGATCCCACTGTTCGTAGGAACTGCAATTAGTAACAACCCTGATATCTAGATCCCTCGCTGCGGCGCCGATCCTTTATGCATCTGTATCACGTAAAACTTCTCAGCAAACACGCAGCTCAATGGAATTCAACCCTTAACTGCTCGGATGGAATTTCGCGATCTTCCTTGCACGGACTTTCTACATTTTTTTTTTATCAAAAACCATCTATATTCTACCGATCAGGGATTGAAAAGTTACTTACTAGGTAGCAGAAAGTCATCGATAAGGATAGTGACTATTTCACTGATTTACTACTTTAATTTTACGAAAAAAATACGACATTTCTTTCCGGTACCACTAATAATAAAAAATACGTGAAATGATAAAAATTGAGTAGAGTTCTATTTCAATTTTCAATTTTTGTAGGCAAATTCTAAAAACTGGAATCATTTAAAATTTTCAGTAATCAGTAGCCTTTGTAGATCCGAAATAAGTGAAAATCGTACTAAATTCTGTGGAATTCTGTTTTCTACCATTTTTTCAAAATCTTCAGAAGCCATAAATGCACAAAGATCCGCAGTCTAGTAATCAGTAATCATCGAACGCAATTTTCAACAAATTATTGAAAGGTTTAGTGTGTGTGCGTAAGTGACTTCTGTGCCAACTTCGAACGCCCGAATTGACCGAGCCGTGAGAAGAAGATCAACCTCGTGATTGTCGTTTGTGAAGTAGGTTTCTCGAGTACGCGGGGAGCATAAGCTCTGGAAGTTTTGAAGATTGATGCTTTCGTCCCCCGCGAGTCCACAGTGAGACACGCGTAGAAGTCAGCCGACCGTTTCACTGTCAATTCGGCTGTCTTTCCGGCCACACCTTCGTAGACAGACAGTCAGAAAGAGAGAGAGAGAGAAAGAAAGAGAATGGAAGCAGCGGCCAGTGAAGTACAGATGGGATGACGGATAAATCGATCGATCGATCGATCGTTCCTCCCGTGATGGATCTGTTCCCGGTCCGTTCCTTTATTCTACCCCCTGCTCCAGTGCCGACGCATCCCCGGTGTACACCTTACACATATTTTCAATCACGATCTACGATCCGGAGCTGTATGGCTTTATCTCGATTATAGTTTCGAGATGGCAATTCAGGCGGCCGTAAAAGCAATATAATTCCATCGCCGACCGTCCGCTCCGTGTATAATGACCGCGCCACGATACAGTAATGACACGATTGCCACACCATTAACACAGACGTTGATTGTAGATTAATATGACGCGTAATGTAATGTCCAATTACATAGTTCCCGCGCCACGGGGCTGCAGGGACCGGGTTATTTCTTTTCGACCTTCTCTCCTGGTCTCTAGCGACACACTCGATCGCTATAGTACACTTAACTGATCGATGCGATAACAACGATTGCATGCTCGTTTCTTTCGTCAGGCTGCTCGATCGACAGGAAAGACGCGTTTCATTTGCTTCCTCGAAAAATTCAGAGCGATCATTCAGAAACATGTGTGAGACGGTACAAAAATCGACCAACTTTCTAGTGTTGATTCAGCCTTTGACTCATGCTTCATTGATTCATACTTTACCGAGAAAATCATCAGTCTCTTCCAACCGGAAACTCCGCATATATTTAACTAGCTTCAATTTTATTGTTCCATTTTAATGCTGGTTGAACACCAATCAATTTTTATTATTTTTCAAATAGGAACAGGTTAAACTTCCGATGGCGGAGCCAGTTCCGCGAACGAGAAATATCTTTGAAAATTTAGTTAAAAAATTTAATAATCAAAGCTGATGAGAGGTCCGCATTTATGTTGCAACATTTTACAATTCAATTTTGCTCCTCGCTGAGAACACTTGAAGAGGAAGAAATAAAATTGATCTTTGGATCGTTGGAAACGGGAACGCCCCGTTAAAATTTAGATGAGATTTTCTGGAAATTTGCCGTAACAAAATCCTGGGAGACCGAAGGCAATGTTCACTAATCGCTGTTTGACCTTTCGAATTAGAAATGTGTCCGATAAGATTCCGGAAACATTTGCATATTCTGGTGAGAAGCGACGACGCGAGACCCGTTAATTTCAGGTTGATCAGAGAGGCTTGCTCGTCTGATTGACTCGTTACGACCGTTAACTAAATTAGTAAGGTGGCGCGTTGATCGAACATGCGTCGCCTAATCGTTTTCGGGGTAGCGATCGACGCGGGTCCGGTGATTTACGCGCCATTATCGGAGTCTGGCTCGCTGGATCGTTCTCTCGTCCAGGGACAGAGGAGCCAGAACGATTAGTGGTGAAAGTCTCTCGTGTGAATTACGACGTGTCCGAGAGAGGGAAGCGTGGTCCCGGACGCCGGTTGCTTCGCGTCGTCGGTGCACGGTCGGCGACTTCTAATTTTTCGAAATGCTTACCGGGGCCGGCTGGCATTGTCGGAAATATTATCGAAGCCACCGAAACGACGCTATAAAGACGCGAGTTAACGGCCTCCGTCTGCCAGCGAATGGAACGTATTTCGGTAATTAACTTCGTCACGTTCACTTCGCCGAAGTGGTTCGAGGGGTCTTTTATGATTTTCCTGTTTAATACTTTTTTTTTTTCGTCTCGCTCGCTCTTGTAACCCTCTCTCGATCCTTCCGTGCGAATTCTCCATAAACGCGCCCAGGTTTATGCTCGATAGCGCGGAAGCTAATTTTATATTTAACGCACGTTAACAGCCGTTTCGCGGGTATTGCCTGAATTAATGAAGCTGTTCGACGTCGCGAAAGAACGCCGGGAACAACGTGGTAAGTGGATCGATCTTTAATTCGAACCAGAGTCGCCGGATTAAGACTTGTGTCCCAAGACTTGCGACTCGGATACGTGACTGGTACTGGCAAAGAAGGGGTAACTTTTTCCCCCCGATTCGTGCACACGGAAGTCGTAATTTCTCCACTCAATCCGTACAATTTTTATTCCGCCCGTGCAAGCAGAGGATAATCCTGGTTCGAAGCTCGTATTGCTTCACCGACAACGAAAACTGTTGCGGATCATTTCGGCCGGCCATTACGTCGACCCTAAACGCCGAGGAAAACGCCGGGGGAACAGGTCCCGGCGCAGCGCGACACACGAACACCGCTCGAACGAAAAGTCTACAATTTCGTCGATCGTCAAAATAAGCGCCGTAAATCCCGACAGACATCCGTCAGCCGTTTTCGGAACACGATCTGTTTACACGAGCATTTAGGAGCCGGGCTTAAATATCTTTTGACATCCGAATAGCCGGGTGCGCGCACGGCGCTGAGTTCCCGGCGACCCTCTGGACATCGTTGCGCGGGCCTCCCAGAGCTCGTAAAGCCGATGTAAAAGTGATTTGCTGTCTGTCCGTCCTCGAAATCGTCGTCGTCGTATATCTTGTCCTCCCCGATCATTTCCATCCGGAGGAATCGGAAAATACATTTTTCTGCCGTTTATTCGATTTAATGACAATTTATCGTGTCATTAAACTTTGAAGCTGTATCCCCAAGATCGAGCAACCTTTTTTATCGCTTCTGAAAGCCAGTCGTTGTTGCTTCTGTGCGGACGTAGCTTTATTGTAGTCACGAAAATGTAAGTTTGTACAATTTTCGAAGAACATTTTGGGTCAATCTTTAAGACCAACATTCAAACTGTACCTCTAACCCTGAATATTTTCCAGTATTTATGCTAAATAAAATTTGTCGTGGCACACTTGAACATTTAGAAATTGATTAATGGTATACTGTAGTAACTATTAGTGGTCCCTCAGAGGAGACAGTCGAGTTAGCACGTCGCCAATTGCAGTAACGGATCCATCGTCGGTCTAGGTAGACGTCCACGAAATTAGTTGTCGTTAGTGCAAGGAGATGAACGTCGAATACAAGATTTTATGTAAAGGTACAAACGCGTTGACTCTCCCGCCGCATATTTATTACGAATAAACTCGAGATTGAATCTTATAATGTCCGCAGGTGGTCGACATAGCTGGTGCCCGGGCCGTATAGTTAGCTTCCCGAGATTCCGTTTCAAAATAAATTCGACGTGGCTTTGTATCGTGAGTTTGAGATACGAGGCAATAAAGCGGCCGAAACGAGCGGAACATTGTGCGCCGCTTACGTAAAGACAGAAACGGGTCGAGATTAATTCGCGTGGCCGGTCCGGGTCCGGTGTTGTTGGCTCGCGAGGAATCCGCGTCATCGATTAACCGTCCGGGAGGGAACGATAAAATATCGTTTTATGAATCACTGTGTTTCGGGGCCGAGAGCAGAGAGCGTCGGCAGACCGGCGCGGCGCGCGTTTATTAAGACGTCCCCGAATAAGCTTTCCGTGGCCGCGTAATTGCTCAGGCATGCTTGCGGTTTCCGTGATTTATCCCGTGTGACTGTTTTCAGCTGGTAGTCCGGACCAAGGCAAGGATAACGCCGTGAATATATAATGAATCGGGCCGGAGCTGCCGCGGGTATATTGAGCCATCAGGTAGAGGAGACAGCCTATCGAGCGGCGCTCCTAAAATTCTCGATCGCGCGCGGCCTTTTTATTTACGAGCCGGCTGGCCGACTAATTTCTTGAGTAATCGCGCGAAATTTAGTGTCACCTTTTAAGGCGAGACGGCCGGGACGACGGGAACGCGGCCGTTCGTGGAAAGGGGATCGGCACGGAACGCGCGAAAGTGTTCTTTCTTTGCAATTAGCGTTTTCTCGGCCGATCGTTAATTCCCGTCGAACCGCGCGCGCTCGAAAATTCAATCGGTTTCCAGCAACGGCAAGTTTATTGTTATGTGCGAGGAATACGGCGAACCACTTCTCTGGGTATATTTATAATTACAGTCGCACCTCGATTATCCGAACCTTCGATGTATCTCAAGCCTCCATTTTCCCAACACGTTTTATACGCGAATGGCTCCACGTGAAGATTAAATTCAGCTCTGTAGCTTAGCAACTGTTCTATTATTCGAACTCTCTTGTTTGTGGCTGTTTAGTTCGGATAACTCCATGTAATTTCGTGCAACTGCGCGACGAATCTCTTATCCGCGCGTTTAAATCACTCGACAGCGATTTCACTTTCAGGCCTTTTGTTATAGTATTCGACAATGCTGGAATGTAAACTGCACATTGCATTGTTTAGACTGGTCCCTGAGCAAACAGGGAAGTATCGCACGAAGACCATGGCGAACGGATCCGCGATCCCGCGGCCGGCGCATTAATCAAGCGGGCAATTAGCCGGCGTAACCGAGAACTCCTTGAATAATGAATCGGCGTCCGGTGTTCGGATCCTAAACCCTTAACCCCGTCTCTCGGAACAAAAGGATCGGCGCGATCCCAATTGCCCGGCGTGTTTAAGGAAGTCGGGCTGGCTCGGTCCGAAAAACCGTCGGCCGATGAAATATCCGCGAGAGCGCGTAATTGTCGGGTTTCCTTTCCTGCGGGTCCGAGGCGGCGGCGGCGGCGGCGGCGGCGGCGTCCGCAGGCTCGCCGGTGCCGGACAGTTACAAAGCGCTCGATTAACAGTAAAAACGAGCAAACCGAGGATCGGTGAAGAGTAACAAATAGCACGATCGGCGCGGGTAGCTCGGAACAGCGGCGTTGGGGGCCGGGTGTGCGACGAGGAAGGAGAACGGGAGAGGTACCCGGGGCTAGGAGCCGGAGAGTCGGAATCGACAGAGATAAGAACGTTCGATGGCAGGGAAAGAGTGGTTTAACAGCGGCGAATCGCGGATTTCGCCCGCGGTGCCAAAAACCGAGGCCGATTAAAATTGCTGCGGTGCCGGGAGACGGCTCAATTATCACCAGGCGGCACAGCGCGGCGCGGCGTGGGCTCTCGCGGCCGTGTGAACAGGTCGGACGCGCATGCGAACGCTCGTGAACGCTCGCAAACGCTTGCAAACGCGCGCGAGTGAACGGACCGGGACCAGGAGGAGGCTGGAGCCTCGAGCGACCGGCGGCGCCCGTCTCTCCCCGGATAAATTATCGTTGTTAATGACATATTTATTGGCCGTACGCCGACGGATACCGGGAAGCATCGCTCGGTATAATTTGCTGATTCGAGGTAACCCCGATCCTTCTGCTTCCTCTTCTTCCTCGCCCCCTTACCCGTCCCTTCCACTCTCCTTTTCGATGGGATCCTCCGGTTCTTTCGTGGTCACCAACCACGAGACTCGTCCGGGAAGTAAAAACCGATTGATCGTGGCAGCTGCGCGGACCCTGGCGCGTTCTCGCCACGTGGTATCGTTCAATTTGCATCCAATGGAGCACTTGTGCGAACAACATTGCTCTACCCAGCTTACCCTCTTCAAATATACAGCGTAGACGACGATGAAATGTTCAAATGTTAAGGATACCGAGAAAGTTAGCCACCTCCATCTGGTACAGACCTTGCAGACGTCGCAATCTGTGGGTGATTAAGGCTTTTTGATGTTTTACAGTAAGCAAGAATTCTTTCGAGTGGATTGCATCGATGTAGTAGATCATTTTAAAATGATATCGTCAGGAATTTTCTGATTCATCAGAAGTCTGAATGCAGTGTAATAAGATTATTGAACGTACTCATCAACGTTGTGTACCAAATATATTTCAAAGAGTTCTTTTTACGCTCGTTTTAATGCATTCGGGTCTTATTTTTTACGACCCCCGTATTTTTCTCAGCCGGCTGCCGCAGTTTTGTTTCTCCCGCCGGAGTTCCGTTGATCTCACCGGGACTGATTAATCGAAGAGAGACGCCCCCGAGCGACCAGAAAATCGCGAATACACCGATCGAGAGGTGCGCTGCAAGTAATTGTGGTTTCGCGTGTGTGTGTGTGTCCGCGCGCGTGTACGTTGATCGTCGTCGAGACGAATTCGCGCGAGTCGAAACGGATCGGGGCGCGTGGACGTGTAAAAAGCGGCGGGTTTTTCGTAGAGCTCGTTTGTCGCGCACCCGGCACTCCGACCGGGTAATTAAAGGGCCGACCGCCACGGTTTTAATTAATCCGGCCGGCCATTGTTTGGCGGTGGTCGTGACGGGACCGAGTTCCTAGAAGTCGACGGGTTTTCTTTTTCGTTTCCACTTTAGACGACCGTTTCTAAAGACCGGACACTAATTTCGTGATTTCAGCGGGCTTCGATTAGATATCTCGCAAATTAGATCGTTCCGCTGGACAATTGGCTGTAATCAACGAAATCAAAATTGTTCAAAATTGGTAAATGTTCCTCTTCTAATAAATGAAATGAATTTTTGATAACGAAGTCCTTTTTATAGTAATGGCGAAAGTACCTCTTGAACACACCTCGAATCCAATTGTTGCAATAACAGTTCGAATGAAACAATCGATGTTCGTAGGTCGGAGGATCGATATCGACGCGCGAGAAGATCAAGAGTTCAAGAGTCGCACGTTCGAATAGAATGCAACAGTAACAATGATTTATACGGCATTATCGAGGCCCTAATGCGGCGCCATTTAACCATCATCAACGCACAAAAATACGAATCGCAAATGTTAACGTCATTCGCGTTGACGATCCATTCGCGACGTAGTCGCGTCGTCGACAATACGAAAAAAGAACGGAAGGAACATCCTCCTTCAATTCCGGCGACGCCGCACGCATTCTCCTTTCATGTCGCGAAATCCGTCCGTCCCCGCGGAACCTTATCAGGACACGCGAATCGTCCCTTAATGATGATTAATGAGCGTCGCGTACGCACACAAATGACGCCGCGGGGTTGCGTAACTTTCGCGGTAATTAGCGAACACAATCGTAACTCAGCGATCTGTTGAGACGCCGTCGCCTTTCGAACGGTATTAATTATTTTGTCACTGGCTGAATACCGACTACCAGGTCTTCTCTGTGCCGCGGCGGGTGTGAATTCTTTCTTTCTGTCTTCTACCGGCGCTTGACAAAGGTGAAATCAGCTCATTAGGAGCCGGGCATTGATATATCTCCAGACATCGGAATGGGAATCGTCATTATAGGTGAAGCAAAATTAGTAGATGTCTCGAGTAATTGTTGTCTAGAGAATCCTGATGCACGACGATTAATACGCGCGCCAGCGTGATGCGACTAAAGTGCGCTTTGTTAACAGTCACGTTCTGTTTAACCGCGTTCGCGAATCACTTCGGGGTCTCCCACGGTCGGTAAAACTGCACAATCTTAGAGTATATTTAATGGGAATATATTTTGCTATATTATTTAACCCCTCGTGTGTAATACAACATCGAGTCAGACTCAGGATGATTTCGGACCCAGATAAATATATATTTTATTGCTGTCCACACGATAGATATCAATATTCTTCTTCTAGGGAATTATGAACACACACACACACATGGCGAGAAGTTCTAATCGCTGCGACCATAAAAATAAATCGTAGTGCGAGGGGTGAAAATGCATTGTTGAAGAAAATTTTTTAGGGGATAAAATTATTTCGTAGAAAATTTTAATATTACTGGAGGAATCAAATTTTAGCTTACAAATTTTAGTATGTGCTTGGATAAACAAATTTATAAGCGACTTCATAATTTGAATAATTGTATAATGTAAAATATAAAACTGGTCGTTTGACCGGCAGTGGTAGGTTTAGTGTTAAAATCTCATATAAATACACAGAATGTAAAATTCCATCGCACTTGCAACGACACGATCACCGCTCCCTAATTCGTCGTTCCACGAAATATAGAGGATACAAGAAACGGTTCAGACAGTCTGATGTTCGCCGGAATGGCATTAAAAGCGGAGTAGTCGTCGTGCAATCACTCGTAACCGCGAAGTTCGGTCGAAGTTCCTCGGCCCCGAGGAAATTGGCGATGCGGTGTAAGATGGTAATTCGATTGGATAAGTCCGTTCCTCGGAATAAGGATGAGCATCATTGTAACAAAATGAGATTGCCACCGAATAAAGTTGTAATCGAATCGCCCGGGACCATGTTGCGAGTCGTTCTCCTTCGTTTCTTGTTTCTCTTGTACGCCGGTTGTCGGAATATGGGAATGATAATCGATCCCCGTCGGTCGGAACAAATACGTGGAATCGATTCGATTAAATTTTACCGGGCAGAACATTATCCAGTCAATATCAAATTAAAGAAATGAGAGGTTACGCATGCTATCCCGTAAGAGACGTAGACGCAGCTTAACCTCTGTAACCACACTCTGCCGGTAATAAAATAAACGGCAACCGATTATGTATTATCGTACCGAAATTATCCAGGCATTTTCGTAGGGATTAATCAAAAAGCCAGATGAAAAATGTTTTATCATTTTGTTGAAAGTCTGATCGATTGGTAGTTGCAATAACGAATGAATTGCAGGTTGTACAAATTTCCCAAGAAGCTTCTCGAGGAATTACGAGATCCCTCTCAATCAGTCAACCTCCTCTCACTTGCTCTATTCAATATGTTTTAATACTTGCAAACTTAGGTAAAAATTAAATTGCACGTTTACGCAGTTTTCAAATAGATATTTAGTTTGTTTTCACACCTGGTCGAAATTATTCTTTTAAAGAACCATATTTGGAAGACATATTTTACCAAATATCATGGAAATTATTAGTCAGATTTCAAGTATGGCAATTTGTTGTAACAGAAAACTAACTTTGTGTGCAATACGCGAAAAAATAATTCTGTTCAAGGAAGGTTTCAGAGATGGGGGACGCGAGTTTATCCGTCGAAAATGGAGCCGGCGGAATTCGCAGAGGCAAATGCAGCCGATCGAATTTCGCGGGGAGGCGGACGGAGTGCGGAGAATGGCTGGAATAATCGTATCCGTAATTGCCGCGGGTTTTTTAGAAAAAGCGCGCGAAGAATGCGGCCGAAAGAAGCATTGGGTGGTACGAGGCGCGTTTCGTGAGCGTGTTCGAGGAGAACCGTGCGTCGTCGCTCGGAGGCCGGCGTCTATCGGCGCGCGGTTTTTGGGCGGCGGGAAAAAGGCCGCGCGGCGCGTATCGCTCGAGAAACGAAGCTACGGTGAATCTCTAATTATCCCGGCGTGGTCTTAGGGCGTGCGTTTTTTTCATGCGAAACGTGCCCGTGACGCGCGGCCCCGGCAACCGGGGAGAGATAATGACAAGTCGGTGTAATTACGCATATCGAGCTGCGACGTAATTTCACAACAAACGGGGGACGGAACGCGGACCGCTGATTTACCGTGGTGGCTGTCCACGACTCGTTTTCCTTTCCTTGAAAACTGCGGGGAAATAATTGCACCATCGGTAAATATTCAAGTCGACACTGGAAATAAAAGAACTTTCAAACTCGAAGTACGACTTCTCTCTATCTCTACCTGTGACGTCCGGTCGCAGCATGCTGTACTATTTATTTATTTGCTCTCTTTGATCTTAGAATTCGAACAGAAAAATGAACATTTATAAAACGATTCTACTCTGATGCAATTAATACTAATGTAAAGTGTACTTACAAATTTTTCAGAATCTTCTTATAATTTAGGATTACTATTCTTGTATATAACAATCTCAAAATTCAAACTAAAAGATGAAAATTCATATAGTTCAAATTTAAGCAGAAGAAAAATGGGACTGGAGATATGGTTCATTTCCTGCGATGCACTTTATCCTGTAACCTTCTGGAATTCGAACAGGAAAACAGAAATTAGTATTCATTTTCAATCCAGTTGTGCGATTGACTTTTGTTCACCACGTCCTTTGAGAACTTTCCTAGAAGACTCGAGCCTGGATTCTAATAACGAACTCGCCAGATCGTCCTTGGTGTAGTCGATACTACGAAACATCGTTTCGGCACAGCCAGTCAAATTTCCGATAAGTATCGCGACGACACCGATGATTAATGTTCCGGCTGGAATTTCGATAATCGAATCCTCGAGTACGCCGTTGGTGCCATTACGATTCCTTGTCGAAATTAATAGCTTTGCGTAATAGATTTCGAGAGGTCTTCTCGATAGTTTCAATTTAACACTTTCGATCGTCGCGCGTTGGAGGCACCCAACCAAACCTGGCGCTCTCTTCGTTCCCATTCACCGAAACTACATAAACGGATTTTTATTTCTGCGCGACCGTTGAGTCACAACAACATGTTCATAACTTTCCGTGCGTTCACGGGCAGCGGCGTAATTACTAATTTGCATAATGGCCGCAGAAACTACGGAGAGCTTGTTCGTTAGCCGACTGGATAGCGATGAAACTGAAGATAATTATATTTTTCCTGGGATATGCCATAAAAATCTTTAATTGAAATCTAAGACGGGTACACCGTAAAACGGTAATGACCCGTTTGATGGTTGACAGATGGGTACGAGGTCCATCGAAACCGGAAAAATTGCAAGTTTATGTGGCGAAATGTTCCACGAAGCGTGCGCAAAAAATTTAGCAAGCTCCCTGGTCTGTAGCAGTAAATACGTTCGTTTAATATGAATAATTTATGCACTGATTTACGACACTGCTTCAGTTCTTTCTGTTATAAAATTAGTACGTGTTTAAAATACATTTACAATCACGTGGGTAATGTCTGAATCGAATGTTAGTAGTGCAAACTTAATACAGTCTAAGCTATTGTACAATTGATGAACTGTTTTCACAATTTTAGAATGAAATGCATCGCTAAAATTGCCAGATCTTGCCAGAAAATTTGCCACGTCTTCCAGGGTGGTCGATCGTCGAGCCTTTCCTCGAATTCCTTCGCACCTGTTCGCGCCTTTTCCTGCGGAACGGCCGATACTCGCATAAATCCTGCGAAGCATAAGCGCGAACTCGTTGCGTGTCGTGCGTGAGCGTCGCCAGTGGCACCGAACACGTGTAAAATCGGCCCGGAGAATGCGTGTACCGACGTCGTTCACGTCGGCGTACGTGTCGGCCCCCCATGGACGATTACAAATCAAAAAGTAGACTCCATCGAACCACGAAATCGCAGGGGACACGCTCGTTGCTGTCTTGAAAAGGCTTCAATCGCATTACCGTACAATAAAGCCGCGGTCTCGTTTCGTCCCAGTTTAATAAAAAGAATAGACTGAATAATTTTAGTAGGCTGAAAATAATACATAGATGTTCTTCAATTTTTTACATGCATAAAAAAACGTGAAGAGAAACAGGTAAAATACGTTGACAAATTGGGCAACGACATCGTTCCCGGCCGTTCGAAGTAATTAACGAAATAAAGTATCCGTAACTGACGCAACATCGCATTCCTGGCCGATACGAAATCTTAAGAGACTGTCGACGCAGTAACGAACGAATCGGGGAACAGGTCGTCGAGGGTATACCGAATTTGATAAGCCGGAGAAACCCGTCGAGTCAGCGTTGGAAGTGTTCCGCGTTATCGATGTAAAAATAATATCGACTGGTGGAACGAGTTCGTCCGGTAGCTTTATTATACGCGCACGTCCGAACGGTCGTAGAATCCTCGGCGAGCAGGAACGCGTTTCGAACCTTTTGCCCCTCTGAGAAACACTGTTTGGTCACTATGTCTCCACTTTCTGATCAAACAACTTTTAATTATATCCGAAGCAATATCTCAGGAACGGGGCAGATAGCGGAGCGGCGAGTTGTAATATAGAGAACGCCTCTAACAAGATTAAACGATCGTTGAACACCGGAGCGAAGATCCAATGTCGCTTCGATCACGGAGCAGTTAATGGCCGATCAACGACCGGCCTCTGAAAACGGCAAAACGACGAGAGGATCGCGCGTTAAAGCACGATCGAACGATCGCAGGTCCGGAGCAAACATCGTGGTGGACGGTTGCGGTTTTATAGCCGTCGCCGATACACCCGGGCGCGTTGGTCTATTTTCCCAGCGGTGGAAACGCGTCGCTTTGGCGACCGTCACGTTCCCGGACAAGAAGTCTAGCGTAACCGCGGATAATCCTCTCGGGAAGATTCCGTGCTTGATTGGGAGCTAATCCGATAATTAGCGGTCGTTTCGATCCAATTACTTCGTTAATTGCCGCGTCGCATTTCGAATGCGGATCGGCTGGTTTCCGTGGTATTTATAGATCGCGAAAGATTCCATACTGGTTTTGACACCGTGTAAAATATCAACCGGGAATTCCGCCGACATCGTGTATACGCATGGTAGAAATAAACGAGCGCGAGCAGCAAGAGAGTGAGAATCCCTATAAAACTATTAACGCCGCTTCTCCAAATCGATTTGTCCAACAACGCGTGAAGCCCGACGGCGAGCGGGCCGCGTGCAGGCTGATCGAGTGCGTTGCTCCAGAACAGCGCGAAATCGACAAGCGTAGAACGGCTCGAACACGGCAGCGAGCTTGTCCGTTTCTGGTACGCTTGGTTCGTTCCCGATCGGGAATCCGAGATGGGCCGAGTCCCCGAAAATCGAACTGCTTTCTTTCTTTCCTTCCTCGTCGACGTCGTCGGGGCAACATTGTAACCCGACGCACCGGCGAAGCGTTGGTTCACGAGCTTCCCAAGCGAACAGGACTGGTCTGGTCCTAGGTGGCCGGGCCGGCGCGCGAGATGATTGATAACTCTCTTGTAACGCGTTATCAGCCGTGGCGTGCACGTTGTTATGTTCGCGTCAGGAACGTGACGCTGATAGACGGCCGGCCTTATCCTCTCTCCTTTGTCTTTCAGCGTCGCCTCGTCGCTCCGCGCCGTTTCCTCTTCGCTCGCGGTGCCTCCGCGCGACCTGTTGCCGTTAATTCGAACTTACGTGTCGGCGTGTTAGGATCTCGTCCTTTTTCCTCGATTCGACACTCTCTCCGCGGCCCCGTGTCTCTCCACCTCGGTGAAGCCATCCGGTGTCGTTTAATGGGATGGAAAGGGATTTCTAGAGCGTGAAGCCTGCGATATCTCTCAGGATCGAGCAGATGGGACGGACTGGAAAAAGAACGTCCAGAAAATCCTCGCAGCCGAGAACATCCTTCACCTGGAGTAGCTGATTGAGTAACAGAAATGGAGGAAACAAGAGTTGAATGTCGACTCGAAGTAAAATGTTTTCAATCGCGGTTGATCCACAAACGATCTCGAATAACTTTGTGCCAGAGGAGGGCACTGTACGCATCTTGTACGTATATCATTCTCGCACACCTCAAGTTTTGTTGATCTCCATAAGCGTTCCACTCGCTCCCCTCCCAAGACCCGCCGTCACCTTTTTGGGACGATGAAAGGATCTGATTAGTCGTCCAATTCGTGGGGAGTCGGCGCGATCTATTAAATAAGATACGATCTGTTAGAGGCAATAGCCCCCGTGGCCCAGATGATCTATCTATCCTCTCCCAATCATTGATTACCGGCGAGGACCGAGCGGAGAGCTACCTACGTAATTCATCCAACTTGTTCGGATGTCATCCGGCAGGGACGAGGTCGAGGGACGAACAAAGGGCCTGAGCTGTTGGCGAACAGCTCCGAAACAGCCACGTGAATGGAGCACGACTCTAGCCGGTTGTCCGATCGGGCCTTGGTCACGAGCGAGCCGCTCTAGCGGTGAATTCTCAGGGTCGAGCGCCGGCAGCGGATTACAAGCGCCCCTCTTTTACTCTCGAGCGAACCCTTTCGTGTTCTCCCTGTCCGCGAACAATCGGAACATCGACGGGCTCGTTTCTGCACGAGGCGACAAATACAACAAACCGAGTACAATAACGCTTTTAGGGTTATGGAGACTCTTATGAGTCAATATCGCGTCCGAGGGGAGGGCGAAACTGGTTCCGAGGACGTGTACAGATTTGTAGCCTTTTTTCTGCTGTTGAGATGACTAGGTGGTCATGAATACGAAGGGTGCTCGAAGTTCAAGGGATGAACTGACTTGTAAGACCCTTTCATCCCTTTCTTCGGAAGCCGCAGGTTGAGCGCAGCCATTGGAATGTGAATGTTTAATGTCGCCTCCGTTCTTACTGTTATTTCGCCAGCTTCGAAATAACTTCCTGCTTAATCACGCCCGTAACGCGTGTTACCACCGCCTGAAGGAACTTATGAGTCTGTTACGTGAATTCCTGATGACCCATATATGGCGACTGGAATCGACATCGACGCGTAATCGAGACGATATCGTTCGCCTCTGCTCCAATGATTTTCCGCGAACCTCCACTCCGTCCCGGACACGGTCATTTAACCAGTTCTTAGTCGGTTTGTCCCGCGATTCTCACAGTTCGTGGGCCGTTCGATGCACGGGGCACCGTGAGCATCGGCTCGCTCGCGATGCTCATTAGCAGGCTGCTTCTGCCGATTCCGCGCGATATCTTAATCCTTTAATGAAACGTTTCTACTTGATTTCTAATTTAAAGGCCTGAGATCGCGAGCGTTCCCCGCGGAACGGGCCGGCGCGGCCATCTTTACTGCCACTGCGGTCGTAAATAGGAGCGGAGGTGTAATATACTCGGTGCAGACCGCGAGTGTGGCGGGGAAATACCTATTTCGACCGGATTTGCCCCTTTTTTCACACCTTTTTCGACGGTGCTTCTAGGGAAATTTAGTTTTATTATTTTTTAACTGTATTATTCTCCTTCCTCCTTTGATATCTGCGTCCTTTTGCAATATGTACTTGGTTTTATCCTATTTCTTTTTTTGTCCAGGGACAGCATAATTGATTTTAAAGGTAAAAAGAATCTGTTCGATCAAGATTCGAGTATGCTTGCGAGTATTATTTCCGTTTACCAAAGTACTTGTAAAACGTTCGAAACTGTCTGGCATACGTTCGAGTATACTTAGGAGTACTATTTCTGTTTTTCGAAGTACTTATAGAGTTCGAATTCAATCAATCAAAGTTCGAACCTGTTTGCGAGATACTTGAACCCATCTCCGTACATGTACACTAGTTATAAAGTACATCACAGTTTACATATTTATTATTATTCTTTTAGAAATACATTGTTTGAATTGTAACTTTCCTCGGAAACGGAGGTATATTACAAAGTAAAAAATATCGTAATTCATCGAACGTCTCCGGGATTGTGTTTGCGGAGATAAAGTCGGCGGATAATGCAGAAGGAATTCGGCTGCTTCGGGGCCGTAAAGTGAGGGGATTCCTTGCGCCGAAGTCGCAGTATCTCCATTACGTCCACGCGAACGATAATTCCGTGTCTCGTTACACGCGAGGCTCGGGCCGCGGTGAAAAAGGGACGGCGAGGGTTTCGGTAGGTGTGCAGCAGAAATAATACCGAAGCTCGCGTAATAAAGCTGCGGGCGTCCCGCTGCGCGGATACTGGACGAGGTGAACGCGACCGCGGCCCAATTACCGAGCGTATTCGCGCGGCCGCGAACCTAACACGCGACCGACCATCCGCTAATTTATCCGGGACCATTCCCGGGGCATTTGTCGCAGCGGGTGTGCCATGGTAACGTTCGGAAGTAGTCTGCTCGCGTTTGCGAGATGCCGTCTGCGTTGCCCGAGTCCGCGCCGGCCCGTAAAATCTTTCATTTTTATTAATTAAGTGCGCGGGTCCCCGGATTATTGAAAAGGTATTTCTGTTTCGGAATGGCCGTGGATGGCCGTCGGAATGAATATGAATCCGCTCGATCGGGGTTTTATAGTATCTTTATTACGTTTATTGCTTACACGTACGCAGCCGTTAAAAGATATTCGATCGTTTGCAATATTTACCGACCGGCGACGGAATAAATGGCGTCGCGCGGTTTATTGTTTTATTAGCATTACCGTTCCCTTTCTCGTTGCGGCGTTTAACGATCCCGGACCTTTGTAAATCAGTCAACGGCTGTTTGTTAACACCTACTGCCTGCTGCGGTTTAGTGCATTAACAACCTTGTTTTTTCTTGCAGAAGCACCTGGAGAGCTTGGCTGGGTGCTCACCCTCGTGATAGTGTCCCTCGTGTCAGCGGGCATCGGCGCCGTCGTCATGGTGACGCTTCTTCATTGCCGGAGGTCAGTATAATCGGCATGATTCTTTTCACTTTGTCGATCGCTTATTATTTTTTATCAAACTTGGAATCCAGTTCATATATAAAAATCTATATTCCCGATCGGATGTTCGATCACAATAGATTATAAACGCGGAACCTTTAGTGACCGTGGATCAAATTGATCGAGAAAGGTGCTCGAGGATCAATGTCCGCAGAAGTGTTCCCTCTAAAACTGATCTGGCCATTAACGAATTAATCAGCCGATCGAGATGTGGGTCGGAAGCTCGACTCGCGGGCCTAGGTATCGATTCCGCCCAGTCGAATTCAATCACCGATCTCGGATTTATCGGTCCGATCACGGAATCTCGAATTGAAATATGAGATCACAAACACCTGCGCGGCTCGGTTCGGTTACCATGAGATTGCCTCTCGAAATCCATACAAAGAGGAAACCGGGCGGCGATGCATCCCGATACGGATCGACGGTCAGACCGATCCGCGAAACGATCGCGGTTTAGCCGGCCGAGTCTCGATCGCTCGCCGGATCGATTCCCTTAAATTACCGCCTACCCGCAATGCATCAAAATCGAGGCTGGCCCGATCCGTAATAAGGAGGGCGAACCGGTTGCTAACTAGATCGATCGATTCGAATCCCGGTCGGTCGTGTGACAGTGCAAAAAACCGAGGAGGAAACAATGAGCGCGAAAAAAGGGCGAGAAAAAGGCAAAGAGTGAGAAAGAGAAAGGAAGATGAAGGAAAGATCTCCTCGCGAAAGGCGCTACAACGAGGGACAGCGGTAACTATGGCCGACCGTTCGCTCCAGCATGACGAGGAATCGCCTCGGATCTTTATAGCGATCCACTTCCTCCGACGATCGAGACAAAGACTCGTATTCAGAGCGCGGTTAACGCGAATTTTTCTCGGACGTCATATCCTCGCGTTGCGATTTTAATGGCTGGTTACCGCGGTTGCACTCCAGTGACGATACCGGCGACCATACATACCGAGCCACTTAAGATGATCATCTCCTGGACCTTTTTTAAATTCACGGCCCCACAAAAAATGGTTATTGTACTCGTATACCATGTTCACCGCTTGGCAGCGCTTCAACCAGCTTTTGACACATGAAACTCTCGAGTAGGCCATTTATTTTATTGCTGCCGGGGCGGGGAACTCTGGACGTTTACAGCGTTGTATAACACACAAACCTCGATAGTATTCTGGGCTAATTTAACTCTCGTACGCGTCCCTCGGGGCGAACATTCAGTAATTTACTTTTTTGCATACTGACTTACATTCGTTTTACGGAGTACTAAAAGTGACCATTTTACATTATGTCATAAAAATAACGAAAATGCGTCTATCCAAGATTTATCCATTTTTTACTAATATCTGCCCGAAAATAAATAAATTTGTTGAATTCCTCGTGGTTCTTTAGAATCTCAATAATTTTATCTTGAATTATTTCTGAGAATTTTGTTGTTATAAAAGTTTGTTGACTAAAGGATCGCGCGTTTTGTTGTTACAAAGTGGTCATTGGTGTTTCCCTCCTCTAATAGATTCATTCGTCTTTATGTTACAGGATGAAGAGCGCTGGTGGCAGAGGTAAGAGAATCTCGGCAGATTATTATAAACCCAGTGTTCTCATGGTTCCCTTCGCAGTTGTTCGGAATTGCACTTATTAATACAGCTAATAGGATTACCCCGTAAGCTGCTTATCGAGGTTACGGTTAATGTTCGCGTGTACACGCACGGCTGTTATTACTGGCCTCTATCAGAACGATTAAGTTTTCTCTACATTCGTCTATTCGAAGTAGAACAAAATTGCTGCGCCGTCGGCTTAGAATTCGCCCGAACTGCAAGAAAACTCGTGAAAACCAATTTAATACGTGCATTCCTACCGAGAAAACAACGAGTTGTATATGTATACCTGTCTGAGAACACTATTCGAAGCGTTCTCGCGGCGTTGATCAATCGAATGGAATTTTAAATTCGAAAACACAAGAGTCGTGCCACCGGTAACGTATAGTTTGAATGATTACGGTCCAATTACACGAAATTGGTACAATAGGCACGCCAATCGAAGCGTGTCGAGATTGTAGTCGTAACGCTGACAGATCATATTCGAAATCATTCATAATTACACCGAGCCCCTAGCGGGATATCGATTCCACACCTATTCTATGGTTCCCCTGCAGCCCGTTAAAACATGATATCCGCCCCTTAATAATTCCTATTATACCTCCTTTTGTGAATATTCCCTGTAACCTTATCTGTGGTCGAAAGGGCTCGCCACGTGTGCCCGAACCATCGCCAGAAAGAATTCGATTCTACCTACTCGAGAATAATGTTTGTAAGGCTTGAACAGAAATTCCTGTTAAACATGTTGAACGTATTTCTCAAGAAAGAGAAAAAGTATGCTGAGAAAAGACGATGATGGCTGGGCAGAGTCGAAAAAAAAAAATTGAACAACGTGTATCCACTTAGCAGAAAATTTCAAAATGTCTTTCCAGTTTTAGATCGTAATCTGTAGACTGCGGATCTTTATGCAAAATAAAAATGGATTGTGGGAAGCAGGAATAACATAAAAATTAATTTCATCCCTTAACGACTTTGTTACGACATTCTTGAATTTCTTAAATCTTTTACTGTTTTATATTTCACCCAACCAAATTCTTCATAAATGCATAAAGATCCGCAGTCTGGTAATCTGATAAAACGTTGTCCTGTATCGAATCCTCTCTCGTGTTCGAAAATAAACGAAGGCTAGGCAGGGCTATCCGTCGCTCCCACGGGGCAGAAAAGTCGAGCAACGTGCAGCCAATTAGGCCGAGCAACCTGGTGCAACTCACACTTCCAGCAACCACGGCCCTCGGCTTCCCAGAAACTTAGCAATCGAATCGATCTTACTCCGAAAGGGGAAGCGAATACTCGCAACACGTCTCTGTTACTGCCATTTCCTCTTGTCAAGGTCCTCGTACGTATCCGGATGTCGTCGGATCGGTCGGTTAGCGGCGAGAAGGTTCCCGGCAACCTCTAGAGAGAGGGCAAGAGAGAGAGAGAGAGAAAAGATACACAGGGGTCTTAGGGAGGCCTCACGGGGGCCTCACGGGGGCCTCACACAGGCTCGCGACGTGCCGCGTCGATCGGTGCAAACGAGAAGCATAGTAGAGCCGTGGCGTCGAGTGTCAGCGTCGATTGGAGTTTAATTAGTTCGCATAATGAAAGCCGTTCACGGCGGCGTATGCAGCCGTGCTACCGGTGCGCTCCCGGGAGCACGTAAAGGGTACCAGGGCGACGCGACGGACGGCCGACATAAAGGACAGTGAAACGCGTCTAATTAACTTTCTGATTTAAAGTCACCCGCGGCACGATACGATCAACGAGCTGGCGCGCGGAGCGGCGGGAAACCGCCGGGGAGACCAGACGCTAACGGAGAAACAGAGACAGGAGGCTCGATCGTGGGCCGGCAGGGAGGAGGGCAGGTTACTACCGGACGAAGGATACAAGGGTCACCCGAATTAATTATCCGACACTCGTTTTACTGAATCACCCCGGACTCACTCGTCGATCTCCACCGATCCACGATTTGCCTTTTAAGTGCCCTTCACACCGAGACCTCGTGATCGGTCTCGATAGGGCTCCGATCGGTCCTCGGCGCCGATCCCGTCTACGTTCTGCTGCGATTGCCATCTTTCGCTCTCCCACCTATCCCTGTTCTCACAATATTTTGGATGCCCTCGTCTTCTAAACGCTCCTCGCCGAGATGAACAGATTACTATACAGCGGATCTTCATGCAAAATATACATTATTAGTTTAACACGTTGGAAATGATGTATTCGCATTCGAGATTTAATTTAAAATATCGCACCACCGAATTAAACCGCCTCTTTCTCGCTATACGACGCCACGTTAATGATCCCAGCAGCCAATTTAACGAAAGTCCCATTAATTCCGACAATGTCTGTCCTCCTCAATAGAAAGTCGCATGCGGAAAAAATCATGAAAATTATCCGCCGTTAAGGGGAGCCGTCGGAATCCCTGTCTGAAAGATAACCAGTTCCCGGAAGCCAATTCCCGAGAACTACAGACTCATGCTGTCCGCGTCAAAAGCTGTTTGTAGGACTCGCGCGCGTACGTCTTCGCGTCAGCGCAGCGTCCGGAAGTCCTTCCCGTCCGTCTGTAAGTTTCTATCAATTACACGAAAACCACGGTCACGTCGTATTCATATCGTCGGGGTTTATTTATCCGACGTCTCTATAAACTTGTCAGCGAATGTACTTGTAGTTGTACCCGCGCCGCTTCCTCGTACGGGTGTAATTGGAATTCAGCTCGTAGAGTCGCGTGTGCGAGCGCACGGGTTCGTTAAACGATGGACGATGTCGCTTATTGAGAGAGACGAGTAATTTCGTAGCGCAGGCGCGCGTTCCCGAATAGAAAAAGAAGAGGATAAGGGAGAAAAGGAAAGAATCGCAGGAATTAATGAAAGTTCGTACGAAGCTTACAAGCGCCGCGCGAATACCGGCGGACAAGAGAGGCGTTAATGGACGGCTGAAAGAGGCTGTGTTGCGTGGAACAGAATTAAAAAGAAGGACGAGGAGGAGAGAACACCGTGCACGCTGCGCGCTGGCTTCCCGTGCGATCGACGGGACACAATGGCGATTCGAGGGCCGGGCAGAATAGGTGAATCGAATGCGTTAATCGGCTTATCGCGCGTTCCTCGAGACCGATACGCCGAATCAGCTGCTGCACCCTGAAAGAGTCAACGACGGGATCGTGTGCATCCGCTGAATGCACGCGTATTCTCCGCAGGGTTTTTACGCGTCTCGATCACGGCGTGGCAAAAGGCTCTTATAGCGCACATCATTTCGTTCAGAAAACGGTATCAATGAGACTCGATTCTCCATTTTTCACCACCGACCTTCGTATCCGGTCGCAACGTCGGTATCGGTGGATCGTACCCAGCTTTGAAACGACTTTTTCGATTACGAAGCTATTTTCCAGCGCATCTTCGGGATTGTCACATATTTTATTGACGTTGGAGCGAATCCGCATAGCTGTGATCAACTAGAAGCCATCGGTACTCTTTTTAACAAAATAAAGCCGGAATTGTTCAACAAAGATACGCATTCTTTTACAATTTACAGAAAGATCGAAAACACGCGAGGAATTTATTGTTGATCAGCTACATCAGCCATTCACACTTTCACCTGCGACGTGTCACGGAAAATTACTATGTTCTACACCTCGAACTAAACTTTTGTTCGCGTGGTTTCGGAGAGGGGATCGGTAGATCGATTTTCAAGAAAACTCAATCGAAACCTTTCATCATCCTCGGAGTCTCGTGACGGGCTCGAAACGTCGAAATTACCGGAGTACGTCTGAGTCGCCAATGAAAGAACATCCTGCGCGCCGCGGCAACAAGTCTATCCCCGGGGAATTCCACAAAAAACGCCGAGCCGAACGTATAATTTTCTCGCTTCAGCGAAAATCGTTCCGACATAACGACATCGAAAAACGAAATCGGGGTCGCCGGGGAATGAGTCCGGGCCGAGAAACAGAATCCCTCCGTGTTTTCGAGCCGAGGGAACCAAAGAGAAAGAGAGAGGGGAGAGAGAAAAAGAGAGGAACGCTAGTCCCACACCCTGCTGCGCAGGCAGGCTACGATTTTCACGCGTCCCGCGTTCCCTGGACTAACGCATCCGTCGTCCAATTAATATTCGAACCATCTAATCCGGTAAATCACGCGGGTTAACGCGTCCACGGAAGGGCGACTCGACGCGACAGCTTGGAAAAGGAACGGATCCGATTACCTCACCTGGTTCGGTAGGTGGGAACGATGGCGTAATCGCGGTGGAACCGCGTGCCACGCTGTGTTTCGTGCGTGGTTTCCTACTACCAGTCACAGCTCCTCGACGAACTAGGATAGATAGCTCGTAGGAATTCCTTGGACAGTTCTGATGCTATATTCTATCGACGGTCTTTCATCTACACGCTTTCATCTGGGGTCTAGGATCTCGAAAAAATCGATTTTTACGTTTTCTTAAAGGTACGTGTCCATCTGAGAGTGAAACTATCGCGGGTTACTCTCGAGAGTCAAATTTGTTAGTATACACGGTAAATATACAGGAAAAAAACTCTCGGAGAGCGAACACAAACTCGCAAGTGCATCAATAATTATTATGAACAAGTGAAAAAAATTCGATCATCACTCATTTCATGAGTGATCGAGATCGAAATGAACTTCTCTCATCGATAACAGCTTTGAGGAATCGAAACAGTTTTTCTTCATCGATAACAGTTATCGAAGAGGATCCAATTTTTTGGACACTAGTAACTGTTATTTGTAACCAAAAAGTATAAGAATCGATACTTTTTAATCATTTTGTTCTCCGAATTTCTTTCATTATATTTTGTATACATTATCTTAAATTTCAATAATAATCAACTTTTTATTAATGATTTTTATCGTAAAAAATTTTAGGATAATTAATTTTTGTCTCTGGTCACACCTACACGGTACAGAAGTGAAACTGTAGTGTTTCATATCTGTTTTAAATAGGTTAACTATATAATTTTGTAAGAAATTCTGAAGTAAAAGAGAGGAAATACCACCAAAATCGTGCACCTGTTGGGAAGAGGACGATGAGCAGCGACAGCTTACCGCGCATTAATCAACAAGGTCCGGTCCAGGTTTCGAATCCGCGTTTCGATAAATCGACACCGTCTTATTTACGATAGCAATAAAGGAGCGGTAACGCTTTTCGTGGAATGTTAAATCGCTGGTTGCGAAGCGTGTGCGTGTGCCTCGGCGCGCGGCGGCCCGACCAGGTCCGACTCGAATGCCGGGGACCCGCGTCCGACGATAAATAACGCGATTACACTACGCTCGCGGACGTAATCGATTGCACTCGGTCTTCTAGGCGGTCGCGCGCAAATGAAGTCGCGCGACCGTCCGCCATGATCAAGTACCACCGACCCAGTCATGGTCTGAATAGAAGGTTGATTAGGGTCGCGCGAACGGTGGAAAGGCGTAGCCGTCAATTGAAATCCGCGAAAGATCGGAAACCCGTAATTGCTCGCGATCGAGGCACTCGACTTGCTGGAGCTAGCAATTATCTTATTGTTAGAGCATAACGAGGGACAAATTTCCTCCAGTGTCCACTTGCACGTCGGCTTTCCCCTCTCTGGGGAAAATACTTGCGAGCTCCGATAATGAATCTGGTTCGTTAAGACTGGGGAGACGTGCAGCAAACGTAACCTGTTTATGCATAGTAGGCACACACGTGCATTTAAAAGGTTCCGGGAAGAACGTAGGATTGGTACGCGAATAAGTAGCGAATTTTATTGGTCGATTTTTTAACTAGCCTGCTCGAAAACTTCTTTGAGAACCTTCTGTCACAGAAGTTGAACTATTAACGGGTAGCTGTGCATGTTCCTTCAATTCTTTCCCGCGCCCTAAGTTACCATTTCCGCAGTTCCATGATGATCTTATGCAAGATTCGACGATGTAGAATATTGTAGAATGTGCTCCGATAGGTCTAATTGCCTACAAGTTGCACGGTTTTCTGGCTAAAAATTCAGCCGCGTTCGTCGGGCGACTCGATGAAAAGCTGCGGGTGCGTCGGCAAAAAATGGAAACGCACGGGTCCGAAAAAAGGCAAGTCGGCCTAGCAATTACATAAGAAGGGGTATTACTTTCTGGACGGCCTTCGAGCGCGAGCGCGCGTGAAGAGCGTCCGGGGCCGGGGCTAGGAAGAGGAACGCTCGCGTCCATTACGCGCGGACGTCTTGCATAGATCCTAATTATGTAAATTGCGGTGTAACGTCTTGTTATAAATACACCGGGGCAGGCGGGCGAGTGGTAGGAAGGTTGGGGGGAGGGAACGACGGGGTACTAAGCCGGCGGAATTAAATTTCTCCTCGTGTACGTCATCCCTGCTTTTCATTCCGGGACGTTAGAGCGCATCAGCGATTATCCTCGCGAGCTTCTCGGAAGGCGGAGAAGAAAATAGCGTCTAGACCGAGCGACGGCGGGATGGTTGCAGGGGTCCGGACGGAAAGGAACTGCTGCGTGCCTCCTGCACGGTGTAAGGGCACCGGCGATAAAACGAGAACCAGTCTCTCTATCTCCCGGCAAGTGACAGCCGCCAAGCCGCGTCGTCGTCGCTGGCTCTCCTCTGGTCTGGACACGACGAAAACCCACCGTGAGCGGCGAACGAGGGAGGACGCGGGTTGTACGTGCGCGGGTTATGAGCCGCGCGACCATGTGAAAGAGAGACACGACGCCGCGCAACCCATGGGATTCCCATAATCTCGTTTTTTCACCGCGGCATTCTCATGCCTACTTACCCGGCCGGGCGGCCTCTCTGATCTATGAATTCCGAATTCTTTTTATTTTCTCTCCCTCCGTCCTTCTCCTCCTCCTCCTCCTCGGTGTCCCCACACCCCTTCTTCAACCAGATTACTTCCACGTCCTCTCAATCCCTTCCTGCTATTACGCCCCTGATCTCTAGCTCCGTCACTCTCCCTCTTTCTCTCCCGGCTGCGCCATCCCCAAAATTCTCTGCCACGTTTCTATGAGAGCCGTGACGGCCACGATGACGGGCCCACAATGCCCCCATACAGAAAACGGCCCGTTTTTTTCTCCTCTTCCTTTTTCATTTCTCTCGTCGTCCCCACACGCCCTGCCACGAGGGCTTATGTCATAATGCGCTGATTCGAATACCTACCCGCGCGCCATGTACACGGCGTTTCCGAAAAGCGTCCCGACTTCTGTGAAATATTACCGCGATTTTCGTGTAGTTCTAGCTCTGGGTGTGATCGAAGTATCTTTATGGGAACCTTGCTTGAAGAAGTTTTGTATGGTCTAAAAATCCTGTCGCAGTGAGCCAGTAACGTAACTGGATTCTCCGCGAGAGATCACCTGGCACTTCACGAGCTTCGTCCCCGATTTGTGGGCTCTCCAGGCCAGCTCGCCGGGTGAAACTCGAGCGCGACTTTCGCGTACGATCCCGCCAACGGATTTTCCGGGGCCGAGACTCACGTGGGAGTGCTGAACCCTTTTTGTTTCTGTTCCAGCGGGCTGCTGCGGCGTTGGCGTCGAGGACACGAACGGCCAGGATGACGGCGGCGCGGCAGGAGGAGCCGGAGCTGGCGGCGGAGTGGCTGTCATTCCCGATCGGCCACCTCTAGAACTGGATAAGCTACCGCCGTATCACGACGTCGCGCCTAGTCCTGGTACGTTTGCCCATTGAACAATTTCGAAATTGAAATCCGAACCAGCGTTCGTCTATGCTCTGCTAAATCAAGCACCATTAACGCTAAACCTACCGACCATCAAAAGTGACTGATGTGTAATGTAGTATAAAAATAACAAGATTACATTTATTCAAATTTTGTGCGATTTTTATCCTAATATACAGGGTGAGGGGCACCTAACGTTGCCACCTCAAATATCTTTGTTGTTTTCAAAGCCTAAGAATGAAGTCTACAAATAAGGGACTAGGAGCTACTTAATTATAGTCACTGAATTCCTAATGAAAGGGACTATCATTGTAGGTGTTTAAAAAGGGATGGTTCCATTTAAAAAATGAATGGGGGTTTCTAGCATCGTGTCGAAGATTGTGCGTAGAGCGATTTGAACGGTGCGATTTCCGTGTGATTCAAGGGCACAATGTGTGGTCGTGGCTGGGATCACGACGAGGCGGCGGTACGCCAGGAGTCGTCACGACGCCTCTGTCGCTTCCGCAGCACAGACGGGCGATGAATCTCCCCGTGGAGAACCACTACACCCACATGCAAACGGACGAGGCTCTCTACGCAGAACTGGACTCTCAGGCCGCGAGCTACGCGAGCGATCTCCAGCTACAAATGAGAGGAAGCTCGACGTACGGTACAACTTCCGGCGGACAGGACGACGAGTACCACGAGCTGGACGCCGCGAGGTTACATCGTCATTATGGCGGAGGCAACGAGGACGGATCGTTGCAGAGGGACACGCTACGTACGCGGCACAGTAAAAGGTAAATTAGTCTTTGAAATTAAGTTTTTCGATGTGCTGCTGCTGGCCTCTCTCTCTCGCTCTCTCTCTCTCCGAAGCGGGCCGCGTTGTTACGTCGTAGCTGCTTCTCTCGAACACGTATTCGTTGAATCCTCCGAGCTCCGCGCTTCAATAATTCCGAATCGATCGACCGGCGCTCGAACGCCTCTATTTTGCCCTCCGTTCCCTTCTCTATTAAAACGATTCCGTTGATTGTGCGTCGATAACACGCCGGCTGAATAGTCTATTACAGTGGATCGTGGAGTTCCTTTTAGCGTGCCAGAAAATGCGAACTAAAATCGATATGTAATCTCGCGGGTAGTTCCCGGCAGGGTTGCTCCGACTCGCGTTCCAGATTGTATCTTTACGTCTTGCTCGATGGAACATTGTTCCATTTGTACTTGTTCCCTTAGCGCTCTGTTTGCTACGCACAACTCCTGCAGATTATGATTTCAACGATACTTCCGAGTACGCGTAACCGTTTCTTTCGGTTGCGAGAAACGTGAAGGACAAATTGCAGAGAGAGTCGTGACAACAAATCGGAATTAAAAGGAATTTTATTATACGATACGATCTTCTTGCTAAGTGATTTGAAAGTTTTACCCGGCGAAAAGAATCTTATCGGGGGGATGTAATGGAAACGCAATTTATTCTTTTCGCCAGTGATAATTCCACGGCGAAATGCTTCCAATTAGTAACGCTGAAGTCCACGCGGAGATGGTACGATCGTTCGAACGACGATAACCAGAGAGCTTTGAGTAATATTCATATCGGAACCCGCTCTAACAAAAAACTCTCTAACTTGGTTTCGCGCGGCGAAGGATAACCAGGTGCAGCCACTCCAGATCGACGGTCCCATAACGCTTAAAAGCACCGCATTACGGGAAGCGAGACTTGTTAAAATGCACCGTTACGAGAGCACCGGTAATCGCGGCGTCGACGCGCATTCCAGCGACCCGATCGGACATAATTAAGAGAAACGGACAATCCGGGTCGTCTAATATCTGCGCGGCTCGTGCATTTATTCAGGATCGCGCAAACCTGTCGGTCGGCCAGATACTAGGAACCTGATTCTACTTACACTCCCGTTCATAAGCGTCAGAACGCGTGACGCGACTCGCATGTCTTCATTCTCGCGATGTTTCAGTCCGATGTCTATTCCAGAACGTTTATTACTCCACTATTATCGTATTCATCTGTCTAACGAGACAGACACTTGTTCACTTTTTGTTCTATTTGAATCTCAAGTGAAGAGATTCTTCACACTAGAACAATCAAAAAATTGTGGGTGTCCGAAGCATTCATAAAAAAATTATTTCTTTGTTTTCATTGTTGGGTCCGATTTTGAAAAAGTTATTCGGTTTTAAAAGGTGTGTATGTACAGCCATTGTAACTTTCATGCGAGGCGGCTAGTAATCGATTGAAAAGTGTGCTTTTACTTTCGAAGAGATCTATTCGCAATCTACCGATTCAGATATCCGAGGACTTTTGGCCGGGAGTGTACGTCGTGTTTCCCACCAGCCGCGGTATCCTCGCCTATCCAGCAGGTGGCAGAAAGTGCACAACTCGAGCACGAAATCCCTAGTTTCATCGAACATCTTAACCCCGGTCCTCTCTCTCTCTCTCTCGCGCGCATCAGGTAATTTCGAGCCCGACCTAGAAAAGAAAATTACAGGGGACAATGGCAGGGTCGCTTAGCCATCTGGAGCGGAGAGCTTCGATCCTGCTAGTCGAAAGCGTTACTGGACGACACCGTGAATGCGCGAGAGCGGACCGATCGGCGCCGGCTAACTTCGTAATCCGATCATTTCAGGTTACAAGAACCGGATTACGAGATGTACGAGAACGGGCCGTCGACGCCGGTGCCGCCTGGTCAGCTGCAACATCATCACCATCACCATCACCACCACAACCATCACCTCCACCATCAGGAGCTGAGGATCGGCAGCAGGAACGGCGAGCACCCGTCCTACCAAAACACCGCGTACACCGGAAGCGACGCGGAACCGGACGGACCGACGTTGAGCAGCGCGCCTAGCAGCGCGTACTACAGCGATCTCAGCTCGAACTCTGCGAACCAACAGATGCCGGCTACAGCGTCCACGAACACCAGCACGAACCTGCACGCGAACCAGCAGGGGCTGGAGACGCCGCAGTATCGACTGGCCGCGATAAACGAGAGTGCTGTGCCTTCGGACTATATCTAGGCGACCTTGAACAACCCTGAAGAACCTCTGAAAGTGTTTCTGTTCCTCGTCGTGTGCGAAGAAGTACTTGTTCGAGAAAGACTGACGATGCCAGGACTCAGGAATTATTTTACGCGAGCGGGAGACTACGGTGGTTCTTAGTGCGAAGCTACTAAGGGAGCAGAATGCGCGTCTTCTGCGGTTCCGTTCAGCAGTGCCATACTCAGAGCCTCGCAATTCATCCGTCTTTCCACGAGGAAACGCATCGCGTTCGTCGACGATTCGTGTGCTACTTTATCCGAAAGAATTCGGATAATGGTACACATACCGACAGGACGCTGCTGCCGTGACAAAATTACTGGTTACGGTACCGCTATTACGATTGCTTCGCTACCATTCTTGTTCGCCGCGAGAGGTGATACAGGTTTCCGATGCGTTCGTTTTTCTCTCGTTCGCCGGTCGATCCGGTGAATGGACACGTCATTATGCATTTATTAGCGAGGATTACGCAACGGAACGGTCGACGGAGCTCGCAAACAGGAAACGTCACAGGTGGACGTTTAATAGTCATGTTTCTCAGGGAATGGACTGTCCACGGGGAATTATCGGATCAGGATCGGCGCGGCGGTCTAGATTCGCCACAGTTTTTCTATCGGCCTTGCAAAAACTGTTCGATCGAACGAGTCGACCGTCTCTCTGGTAATTATTCACTGGAAATATTAATGGTCCATGCAAATAAAATGATGACAGTCGTCGCGCGTAAATATAGAATATTAATTGAAATCGGAACACGTTCGCATCCTTGAAAAGCGTGGAACCAGAACATCGATACGCAGAGGCGTTCAATCATCACCAGGTGTTGAACGAATGCGCTTAAAAATATTCGCATATCTTGACACGCTAATTCATGATTTTCTACAATCTTGTGAGGGCAAGTTTGATCGAACACTTTCTGTTAGGGGTAGTAGGCATACCACGACCGTGGCTTTGCTATTTTTAACGACGAAAATAAACAATTCTTCGATTGTTTGTTCGTTCAGGCGAACCGAACATCCATTCTCATATTTTTCAATAAGGCAGCAAAATTCGGTGTTAATGAATTAAGCCTCTGTAACTATTTTAACAAACATTTCATTATTCCATCACGTTTTTCCAACCAATTCGAGTCTTTTGGAAAAAGTTGAGTTACAGAGGGTTAAGTATCCAGTTCGTTTCATCGATTATCGAGCCAGCGATTAAAATACCAGCTATCGAAACGCAGTGGTTTCTCTCATGAAGAGGGCAAGCCGCAGCAACAGCGTCTCACGCGATTCTTCATCGAGGAAATGGTTTCCAGCGGCCAATTGATTCTGCTCTAGCCATAATCACCGTACCCATTAGGCCGCCGACCTATCGCTCCCGTGTATCGCGTAATGAGCATTGTTCTTATTGCCCCGACGCAGAGCCAGGAACACCTAAACAATGGATCACCGAGCATTATCCGGCCGCTACCGTCATTAATCGGTTGCCGGCGTTTGTTCGCGGACGCGGAATAGCAGGGCGTACCATAATCAGGCAACGAAAGCGACGGGAACACGCGAAACCGATGCGAATGAAGTCGTTTTCGCGGGACAGGTGTTTCATAATTTGACGGGCCGGAGCTACCAGTTATGGCCCGCGGCGGTGTCCTTCGCCATCGCGTTTCGACATCCCGATTGCACCCCTCTTGATTTTGCACGAACGAGCCTCTCCATTTTCCCGAAATTTTGCTCTTCTTTCTCTATCCTCGATTACGTTTCAAGATGGTTTTAATTCGCCAGGGGATTTGACGTTTACGGGGTGACGTGTCATTACCACGCGTTCAAATCACCGAACGGCGTTAGCGCTCGCCACGCGTTGAAGTATCTCGCTTAGGCGCTCTATTAAGTCATTAATTCTCGCTATCCCCATTTACGCAGTAACGACTTCTCGTTTCTTGCTCCCCGAGTCGTTTGAGAGATTGCCCGCTGCATTAAATGAAATCATAAAATCAGGAAAGCGGTTCGCGTGCACGCAACAAATTCATTGCGAAAGGTAAGAAGCGATTAGCAACGTACTTTCGGTGTCCTCGGTGTAACACGTGTACCGCAAACTCGTGGACAAACGAGATCACCGCTCTGACAGCGCAGAATATTTGTAAAGATTCAGACGTCGCGGTTAAAATCATAAATCACTGAAAATTCGCTAGCAGAAACGGCGCGCGAATTAGACGAAGCGAGCGGCTCTAGCCAACGAAGCCCTAACGAGTTTAAGACGAATGGCGAGTGTTATTCAAATGAACGTGGCAGGGTGTTTCGCAGCATCTGCGAAGGTATTCGTCACTGAATCGTTAAACAGGAGAGAACCACGGGCCTCCGCGGGGCTCAATCGTTTATCTTCGAACCCTCGTTCGCGACGGTCGAGTTAATTCGTTTCACCCGATTCGGCAGGACCCGTTTAATCGTCGCCGTCGTGTTCTCTTAATTACCTTCCCTCGGACAGTCCCGATTGTTCCTGCGACAGAACACGAACTCGTGGAGACGTTCCGCCCATGCGATTCACTGCCGCCGCTGCTCCGCGTTCACGTCTTTCATTTGTGTCTCACCTGCGCCGTGCCTGTCCACGCCCGCCGAACACCTTCGGAACTCGGTAATTCTACCCTATAAACTGGATTCCTGTAATCCTCTTGCATCTTTTATTCTTTCCTTCGCACCGCCGCGCTGGCTGGGTGCATTCGACGAAACCTTGTAACTCTTCATGCTTCTCACGTGGAAAATATTTTCGTGGACGGTGCATCACGTTTTATTCGATCAGAAACTAAAGACAGTTCTATTGATATTTTCAAAAATTTCGGCAACTCTTCTATTATACTTCTCTTTTATTTTAAAGACACGCTTAAATAATTTATTCTGCCAGAGTTTCTGCGAAAGGAGAATTGTCTGCGCCAATCAAACGGTAGATTTCATCGCGTTGCCGGGAATTCAGCGTTGGCGAGCGGCATTTTTTCTGTTAATTGTCCGTGTATGCCGGTGAGCCGACGTAAATTACGCGGGGCCAGTTCGAGCGCATAAATAACCGCGATCGTGTGGGCACAAAGAATCGCTGCGCGGTCGCCTCGTTCGCCGAAAACCGTATCCGCGGCGCAGAATCATTCACAGCTCGGGCCGGTTTGCCACGATGCGCCGAGCAGAGAGCAGAAGGGGGGAATCGTGGAGCGTGCAACAACAGATGCAACAATGCGCTCCCTCGCGGCCACGGCAAATAATTAATTGCGGCCCCCGCGGTCACAATGGCGATAGGGAGAGCCGCAGCCGGTCCGGTCCGGGTCGCCGCGGACCGGCATTATTTCGCCGAAAAAAATCCCACGAACGCGCCACCGCGTGCGCCGTGCTCTTATCGTGGCCCGTGTTACGCGAACGGGAACGTATTATGGAATTCGTTGGTTGCCCAAGCTTAATTAAGGTCCACCTTCGTCCGCGCCGCTTCGTTTCTTCCGCATTTGCGGGCCGGGTCTTGTGTACCCGTTTGCAGTTTTCTCTCTCTCTCTCTCTCTCTCTCTCTCTCTCTCTCTCTCTCTCTCTCTCTCTCTCTCTCTGTTTCTCTCGCAGCCGTTCCGCAGCTGCGCCGAGAAATTTATGTCGAAGCTTGAGGGGATCCTAGAACAGGCCTGAGAAACACCCGAGGAGACGAATCACGGAGGCTGTGCGTAGTTAATTATAACCGGCGACGTATGCGTAAAAACAAGCTCTCCTCTGATGAGAAGGTAGCGCGTAGAATCCTCCTCCAGGTACCTCCACGCGTTGACACTTCTGCCGCCGGACCAGAACAATAGGCTCACGATCGAGACTTCATCTAGTCCAACCTAATTTAATCGCGCACGGGTGGAATTGTTGTAAATTCGTTGAGGGACCAGAAGAACTTATCGATGTACACTGCTTCATTTTCTAGAAAAATGCACTTGAAAATTGTACATGGAATAATTGCAACAGCTTGCAGTGGAAGAAGTGTGTCTGTTTGATACTCCAATTTCTAGTATTTTCACTTGCTTTGAATCGAGTGGCAACTCTGAGGCGCCACTAGAACTTGTTATGACATTCGAAATATTCTTTACGTTATTAAATTTGTTTGTATTCAGTAAACTGAACATTTCAGTTTGAAGCACTAGTTCAGTTTCACATTTATAAAATGAGAAGATCACGTACTTTTAAATCGGGCATAATATTTATTTTAAAAAATGATTTTATTCAACAAACCATAAAGATATTGGAATATTATATTTTATTTTTGCCATACGAGCAGGTACTGCATATGTAGAATGGAAATATGTTAGAAAGGGTCACGATCAAAGGCGAGAAAACACTTGCAACGGGGGGGTGTTCATAATTTCGAATCGGTAAGAAAAGTTCTTTTGTTCGCTTATCGCATATCCATGCTGCCAGTCATTGTTCGCCGCGTATCCACGATTTATGTTAATGCCTAATATATATTTTGAGATATTTGACACGTTACAGTCGTCCTGTTACCAACGCCCCCGTAGTAATACTGTCGCGTTGCGGCGCAGCCGAGGATAACTTTCTCCGGCAATAGCGGGGCCAGGTATAATGCCACTTCCACGATAACAGATATAACGATGCAATTAAGTTTGGGATTATATGGGCAACCGAATGAACAGAAGAAACATGATATAGTGGAACATAAATGACGAGTTAACCGCATACTGACCCTAGCAGTCCGAAATCCATTCTCATTCATCAGACGAAGTACTTAAATCGCCATTAACAAGAGGATCGTGAGAATTCGTCCGGTTGGATTCCCGCGAATCTCTGGATTCGCGGAGAGAGAAAAAGGAGGAGAGAGAGAGAGAGAGAGAGAGATAGAGACAGAAGACGAGTCCGAAGGATGTTCGCGCAAGGACCCGCCCTGGCGGGGCGCACACCACTTTCTCGTCCCTGCTACGGGTTATATAAATTATACATGTAAATATACGGGCGGCCAGGGCCGGCAGAGATCGAACCGTGAGATATCGAGATACGTGTTGGCGACCCGTACACCTCGCCGCTTCTTTCCCTCTGCCCGGTCGTCTTCTCTTGTCTCTTCTCTCTGTCCCCGCACGCACAAACTCCACGCATCTACGGGCCCGTTGCGAATACCTTTGTCCCCGGTTTGCCACCGAAACGTCTCTTATCCCGGCCCTCTCGCGCCGCTCCCGCTAATTCCTATGCATTTTTCGCATTACCGGTGAAATCGCGGCGCGCCGCCGTTTACCCGCGTTCACCCGACGCCGTTCCCACAGCGGAAAAATGCCCCGTGGAATGAAGCTCCTCGGGGCCGGCCGGCTCGATTGTTCCTCGGCTTCTGGTGCACCGCGTGCCGTGATAATGAATCTCCCGCCGAGGGGTCACGACTCGACTGGGTTTCGGATAAGCCGGGATTTGGATCCCCAGGTTCCTGGTCCTACCGACGCCACGGCTCCGCTAGAATTTGCGAACGGTCCGCGAACCGTTAACCAGTCCCAGTTCCCTTATCTCGCGTGACTGCGCGACACGGTCTCGTAGAAACTTTTAGTCGCAAAATTTTCGTCCCCGGGAGCGTCGAACACAACGAACTGGATGTCTAGGATGATCTAGGAGGTCTAGGATAAAGCGAATTAACACTAGAACTACCGCGCATTAAACTTTCGTTTAAATATATACTTGAATAATACTTCAATAGAGAGGTTCACTAAGAAAATTTTTCAGAGGAAGAACTCGAGAGCAAGTTGTTTTGACATATTCGGTAGTTCTAGTGTTCGTTAAGGCAGACACTTTCAATCTAAGGCGCCGGTGGCTTAACCCCCATCCGCCCCTCATTTCACGAACTGAAGCTGTCCCTCGATCAGTGAAATAACAAGGTAAACATTATTGAAATTGATAAGTAGACTGCGGATTTTTATGCATTTATGGCTTATAAAAATCTTCAAGAAAGAATAGAATATAAAATTAGACAGAATTCTGTACATTTTTTATTTGTTTTGGATCCACAAAAGCTGTGTGTTTCCATTAAAAATAGAATTTCATTTCATTCCACTTCTTTAAAATTTGTAATAAAAATGCATAAATATTCGCAGTCTATTGATAAGTTAACATTTACATGTTAGTGTCGGTTACGTATTTCGCATTAAAAAATCAGTCACGCAGTTTCGGGCAAATTTATCTACGAATAACAGAACAGTATAATTTATTTCGGGAAAACTGTGCGTAATTCACACGAGGGACGGATAAGGGTTAAAGAAAACTGTATTATCAACGAATACATGGATCAGGATAACTGTATTTCTGATCCTGATGATTACAACACAGTCGGACACCGCCAACTTAAATTATTTAATATAGTCACGTGAACACCATCGATCTGTGTTGGATATGCTAATCTCGAATACTAACATTGCATTCGATGTGAAACGAGTGTCAACGTGCTTGTAAGAAACAGCGTAATAAGTGTCAGACATGTGGCAATTCTTATTGCATAGAAAAGAAACCATATCACCGTTCGATTGAAATCAAATGTATCGTTACGAAACTTCGCGAGAGACCATGGCTTATCTTAGCAACGTTGTTTCAGTCGCGACACTGCGTGATACACTTTACGGTACAAATCGCCAAGAACTTTGAGCCTTCATGTGAGCGTTCGAGTTTCGATTGCGTGATCGGGTAACGTTCCTGCGACTCGACCGATTCATTCACCGATCTACGTACTCGTATGCGATGCTATGCCTCTTGCCTAACAATTACTGATCCATAACCGCATGTAAAATGTAATATAACGTAACGCGAAAGATGATGTATAAAAACCCGATCGAGACTATGTAGAATTGTAAAAACGTTTAATTAAGTTGCGAACGCGAAACGGTGCTGAAAAATGATCGTACCTAGATTTCGTCAGATCGTTTGCTTCATCATTCTACCCGATTGAAGAAAAGACAATGTTGTTTTTATTTTTTGGATAGCGCGATTCATCTGAATTCGCCTTTGTCAAAGATAACTGATTCCTTTGTACGCGATACAATGATTCGAAAACAATGATTTGAATTGTATTTTTATTTCTGATAATTGTGAACACCGTTGAGAGAGAGATGGTGTTCGAAAATCGTTCGATACATTCGAAAAGATTCTTAAATTTTTAGTCTTGAAAATCTTGCCTGATATACTTAGACTGTAAAAAAGCGTACGCAGAGACGTTCTAAGAATCTTTTCGAGCTTATCGGTCTGCTGTATGTATTTACTGTAGACGATTATCGGCAATGGCGATATATATAGTATTCAAGATTTTATATATAAATATTAATATCGTTGTAAATTTAGTGCTCTAAAATGTACATATTTAATATTGCAAAGTGTAAAAAATGAATCTATTTTATTACCGTGTACATAATATTGTATGAAGCGTTTTTGCGGGCGTTACATGAATTCGTACTACGCGCGATGAAGTCAATTACTGCTATGAATGCAGTCGCTATTTGATGGCATTGCACCCTTTGTATGTAAGAAATTGTACAGTGAATAAAGAAAAATTTGATACTTGCATCCTATGTACTTTAAACTGATTATTTCATTAAGCCTGGATTCAAATAGGTATACGAAATTATATTTTAATAAGAATGTCGGCTGCTCTTTCCCTTGCGTAACCAGAAATTTTTGTCTTTTCCCTATGTTATCCAATAGCTTTGTTACGATCCTGAAGGATCAATGGTTCAAAAGTTATGAGTGTTTAAAGTTGAGCGATTTACAGGGTTTTTGACAGGCAAATCTACTCGATAACATAGAAAAAAGGCAAAACTTCTTGGTTAAGTAAGGAAAAGTTTACCCAGAAGTTCATTCAAACTGATATTAGCTAAAATAGAATAGAGATACATATCAAGAAGACTTTATCTCTATTATTATTATATTTTATAATATGCAATATAAACTGTACTGTCACGCCATCTACGGCAGAAACCTAAGCTACTAAGCAAATCAGTTCCATATTCTCTCCAGAAGATGGCGACTCGAGCACGTTCTCTAGTTTTATCTGAGGACAGATTATCAACTGCGGAAAAGTAACTATACAACTAGGGCACAGCAGAGATCATATTAACCTTCTGTGAAACTGGTAGATAATAAGTTACCCACATGCGATAAGTTTGCAATTTACCTCTGTACCTGGCCAGCGACGAATGTCCACAGGAATCTGTAGCGCCGACACCTTAAAATGCCAGTGCTGGCAATAATTTTCTTTAAATTATATCCATAATTTGCTATTAAAGCGGCTACAATATTGTGCCTCTAGAAATAATAATACATATTTTTAATTCTACACTCTGGGACGCTAGCGCACCATACCGACGGACACCAAAATACAGTGGATGTCAGGTCTATTCCTATATCTCGTCTGTGATACCATTGTCTGTGCTATTATCACCGACGAGATGCTATTAAGGCCTGCCAGCCCCTGTGGTATTCAGCGAGACCAATAACCGGGCGCGACTGGGCGCGGGGATAACGTGGAACTTACAGTGATCTGACATACCACACAGCTAAAAGTTCCACCACCGACCAGATACTTGTCGTCAAGTAGAAGAAGAATGATATAGTAGAATGCTGACATTACCCATTCTGTAATTGCCTTATAACACTATCGCCAACGAGTTACTACTTCGTCGGTGTCGGTGATTCCGTACTCTTTACCTAAATATAACCAGAGAATATATGACAGTGTTCACGCCCGGGGTAAACCAGTTTGAATAATGCATACATTTTGTTCTGAAGGAAGGTGAAATTGCAAAATATTATTATATTAATCTTCCTCAGTGGCCTTCTGCACCGACGAGATCACGTCGATGGTT